>OZ009946.1:34669865-35215075 GCA_963932025.1 Erebia epiphron
TTGTACAATCTGATTGCAAAGATCCCTCATACGAATTTTTCATACAAATTTACACTGGCTCGTCCAACCCAAATGTCAAAACTTATAGCCTAAGAGATAACTGTATTTGTGGTAACTATCTTTTGGTAACTATAATTATATCTCCTTACTATTAATTTCCATGTTTCAGATTTATGTTAGTATTATCACAGGTGGTCTAAGAGGTGATATACGTAAATTAAAATACTCGTAACTTAAATGGGAGATATATTTAAACACTACACATTATCACATCAAAGCGGCGACACTTGAGCTATTTTTTACCCATGACGGAACGGACGGTATATATTATTATGTGTTTGCCCTAAGAGGCTGTGCGATTGTTTGTTTGTTTGTGTACTTTTTAGTTACCATTTTCCTGGAAAACTACTGGACCGATTAGTATGCAGTTTTTTGCAATAGATATGCATAACTTCTGTCAAGGTTCTTGAATATGTTTTAGGGCCATAGTCCACTAAGCTGAGCTGCAATTTTGATTTCAATTTTTCAATATGTTTCCATTTTTCTGAAAAAGTACTGGGCTCATTGAGATGCGGTGTTTTGCATTAGATATGTATAGCTTGTGAAAAAGTTCTTTAGATTTAGATATATTTTAAGTCATCGTGCTATCGTGCGCGCTCCTATCGTGTTTTTTTATTATGTTACCTTTTTTCTGGAAAACTACTTTGCTGATTTAGATGCGGTTTAAAAAAATATATGTTTAGCTTCTGAGAAGGTTCTTAGATATGTTTTAGGGCCATAGTCCACCAAGCTGTGCTGCAATCGTGATTTGGTAGGTGGTCGAACTCCTTCTCATCGTAAACCCGTCGTGTTTGGACTCTTTTGATTTGCCTTGACAAGCGCTAACCTAGATGCTGTGGTCACTGGAACTCCAGTTTTTTATCCATTATATTTTATAACGTATTTTTTGAACTGATATATTTTAACATTTATTTATCAGAATATTAAAGTTTGACACAATTTGACACCTCTACTCATTACCATTTGGCCATAGTCCAACACGCTGGTCAAAAAAACTACTGAACCGACAAAGATGCAGTTTTGTGTTCATAAAACTACTTCTGCGAAGATCTAATTGTTGTTACAAAGTTATAAGGTCACAAATTATAATGAGCGCTGCAGTTCGTCGTGGGTTTTTTTTAAATTTTAATTTTATTACTTGACGTAAGTACTACTTGACGTACTTAACGACGTATTATTTCTTTGAGAGGCAATATCTAGTAAACGCCCCGATGAATAGAGTCAATTTTTATACTGGTTACTTAGGTACAGCGCATTCTTTAATACTATACTAGAATAAGCCTTCCTAGTTATTGGTCATTTCTGGTAACAATAACTCGTCTTTGAGCGGCGATAAGTAGTCAGGTCCCCAGCCGCTTGCAGGCAGACAATCACAAATTCCACCAGACGATAGTTACTGTTGTGAATGATACGAGCACTTGATGAGAACTGACATTTATTATTACTGAAATATATAACAATATTATATAAAATTCACATCATCTTTCCCTTTTATTTTTTTACATCTAGTACATCTAGTTTTATTATAATTTTATAATTGGCTTAGATATGTAATTATATTTAAACAATACCAACGTATCTAATCCTAATTTATTTTTACTGAAATACCAACATAACAAATATTATATAAAAATCATCTGAAATACCAACATAACAATATTATATGAAAATCACATCAGCAGCTATCTCCTAGCCTATATATTTTTTGAAAGCTTGCCCCCTTAATCGTAACTACCTAATTGATTAAATGCATTTAACGCGCTCTGCAGTGTGACTTTTATTAATTGACAGCTGACACGTACTTATATTAAGTGTTACTGTTCAATTATGTTTTTGTGCAATATGTAACGGACATTAATAATGTTAATCTACAAGGTTATTTATCCGTAATAACACTCATTGTTCAATAATTTAAATTGTTGAAAATTACTTAGCGTATCGTTTTAATTTTATAATTGCTTTTCGTGTTGACTGGTCAACAGGCTCGGTCTTAGGCCCACTTGCACAAGGACTTTTATTAATTGACTAGATAATGTCCGCGACTTCGTTCGAGTGGATTAAGTTTTTAGATTCCGGTGGAACTCCTTAATTATCCGGTTAAATAAAAAGTAGCCTATTTCCTTCCCCGGTATGTAACCTACCCCTATACTAAATTTCATGAAAATCGGTTGAAAAGATTATTATTAAAGCATGGCAGACAGACAGACAGATTTACAGACGCTCTTTCGCATTAATAATATTAGTATGGATTAACTTACTTTTATTTACTAATGCTGTCACTTTTTGGCTTCAGAATATAGACAGCATAAATCCTGAATTAACATTTAGGCTACATTTTATCCCTGAAAATTAAGAGATCAAGAAACCAAAATCAACGTGGGCAAAGTCGAGGGCATCACCTAGTAACTTATAATCCTGTATTTAAGTACCGTGATCATGTGGTTTTCAAAGAAATCAGTGGATTTCCCTCATTAGGTACTGTTTTCTAAAAAGTAAATCATAAAGCATCTTGAATGAAGCAAATTGAGTATGAGAATATTGTGGCCAATATTTCATTAATTATTTGTTTGTAATTTTATGTGTACTTATTGTTTTCTTGATATATTTTTTCTTGTTTTCATATTATTTATTGTAGTTGTATGTTTTAGATTTTTTATTTTTATTTTTCCTTTTTGTATAGTATAAATGTGTTACTATTATAAATGGCAT
Source organism: Erebia epiphron (assembly GCA_963932025.1). Lineage (NCBI taxonomy): Eukaryota > Metazoa > Arthropoda > Insecta > Lepidoptera > Nymphalidae > Erebia > Erebia epiphron. Next base: position 34,672,635 of record OZ009946.1, read on the forward strand.
ATAATATGAGTACTTGCTGCTTGCTTGTGACTGCTTATAAACTTTACTTTTGTTTTATTATACATATTAATATTTTTTGTTACTGTGGCGTCACCCGGGTCACAGCCGAAAACCAGCGCCCTGCTTTGTATGCAGTTTAATGGCATACCATTCAGGTAATCATTTGTAATCATTCATTTGTAATCTGTGTTTTGTCTGTGACACCATTGTCGAATAAACTGTTTTTCTTTCTTTCTTTCTTTCTTTCTTTCTTTTGAATTCATCTATAATCAGATTATTCTCAAAACAGAGTACATACTTATCAATATATTTTAGCACAAAAAAACAGGCATTATAAGGCCCCACAAACTTATATGGAACGGTGACCATAATTGGGACTAATTTTTATTCCTGTTTAGTTTTTTTTAAATTTGATTTTTAGGGTTCCGTACTTCAAAAGGAAAAAACGGAACCCTTAAAGGATCACTTTGTTGTCCGTCCGTCTGTGTGTCCAGACCCTTTTTCTCAGGAACGCATGGAGGTATCAAGCTGAAATTCATATCAAATACTCAGGTCTACTGTCCCTTGGAGCTGTGAAAAAATCAAACTTCTAAGCCAACACAATCAAAAGATACAGCCGTTTAGGCTGCCAGGCAAGGGAATCATACCTACAGGGTACTTCCAGTGAACTCAGAATCTTGAAATTTGGTACGAAGCAACGTCTTATAGCACAAATAGAGGAAAAATTGCGAAAAGCATAAATTTTTAGTTACATCATAATAATAAAAATATTTTTAATAATTTTAAACTTACTACAGGTTTGTACGGAACCCTCGGTGCGCGAGTTCGACTCGCACTTGGCCGGTTTTTTCATATATACTGGCGACGCTGTCACCGGACAGATAAGTTTGTGGCACTATACTTGATGAGAAAGAGCCCTTTTGTTTATGTTTCTCCTAACCCTGCCTTGCAAATCAGCGCGTTTAGAAGATTCCTAGGTAGCTATTCAGTGGGTACTGGATTGCTCTCCAACCGGCCTGCCAACTCGTTACGCAGCGCGTCGCTTTCGCTTCCAGTTTCCCCCCATACATACTGCACTCTTTGCGTCACTCTACTATTCTTTATTAATTAAGCTAATCGCCATATTTGGGATGACATGTTAAAAGCATGTTACATCTTGTGATTAATCACTTCATCGAAATTAAATGTGTCCTTAAAGCTTATATGTGTCACCGTAAGATTGGAAAAACCGTTAGATTGTAATCCAACTAGCGATATTGTAAACTGACGACGGATTGTGAACCGTTCAATGGTCTGAGTGTCAATTTTTGAAATACTTATTGTATTTACGTTTTCTTGTAGGTTAGGTTAGGGTTCGACATCAGTCTCTCGGGGTGAGGTCGTGTTGGCGGTGTCTCTCGATATCGCCAATGCGTTCAACACCTTGCCCTGGAGCTGCATAAGGGAGGCACTCGTATACCATCGGGTGCCAAACTATCTCCGTCTAGTAGTCGGGTCATATTTGGCGGATAGGGCGGTCGTCTACCCGGGCCGGAGTGGATGGGGTCGGCGAGAGTGTTCGTGCGGTGTTCCACAGGGGTCAGTCTTGGGACCACTCCTGTGGAACATCGGTTACGACTGGGTGCTGCGTGGAGCGCTGCTCCCCGGCGTCGGCGTCACGTGCTACGCCGACGACACTCTGGTGACGGCGCGTGGAGAGACGCACCGGCAGGCGACATTGTTGGCGACCGCTGGAGTCGCACAAGTGGTCGGGAGGATCCGGCGCCTGGGTCTCGAGGTGGCCCTTAACAAGTCGGAGGCGATGTTTCTACATGGCCCTCGACGCGCGCCACCTTCGGGATCCCACATAGTCGTGGGAGGAGTTCGCATCGGCGTCGAGTCGACGATGAAGTACCTGGGACTCGTCCTCGACAGCCGATGGGACTTTGGCCCGCATTTCAAGCGCCTGCTCCCTAAACTGATGGGAGCTGCGGGAGCGCTGGCTCGATTGCTGCCCAACCTTGGCGGACCAGAAGCCTCGTGTCGGAGGCTATACGTGGGGATCGTGCGATCGATGGCCCTCTATGGGGCTCCTGTGTGGGCGAATAACCTGACGGCCCGCAACGTCGCAATTCTGCGGAGACCGCAGAGAGCGATGGCCGTCAGGGTAATAAGGGGATATCGCACGATCTCCTTCGAGGCGGCGAGTCTCCTAGCCGGTTCTCCACCGTGGGATCTCGAGGCGAAAACTCTCGCCTCCCTGTATCAGTGGGCAGCGGAGGTGCGAGGACGGGGCGACAGACCGATGCCGTGTGTATATGCGCGGCGTCGCTCCCAGCTCCGTCGGGTCCTACTGGCGGAATGGAGGGGCCGACTTGAGAACCCCAGCGCAGGGCAGGTCACAATAGCGGCAATAAGGCCCGTCATGGCGGATTGGCTGGGGCGCAAACATGGCGCCCTAACCTTTCGGCTGACGCAGATACTTACCGGACACGGTTGCTTCGGTAAGTATCTGCATCGCATAGGCCGGGAGCAATCGCCCGGTTGTCACCACTGCGAGGTCCGCCCCGAAGACACGGCGCGGCATACACTGGAGGAGTGTCCAGCTTGGGCAGAGCAGCGCCGTGCACTCGGGGCGGCAGTCGGTGGCCTCTAGCTCCCGAACATGGTGCAAGCGATGGTCCGGAGCGAGACAGCGTGGAATGCCGTTTCCTCCTTTTGCGAGGAAGTGATGTCCGCAAAAGAGGAGGCGGAGCGCGAGAGGGAAAGACTGGCAGTGGATCCCTCGCGCAGGAGACGCACCGGGCGCCGGAGGGCGCATGACGCGCTACGGCCGCCTTGAGTTGCCGGCCTGCGGGTGACGGACGTAGGGGGCGTCCGTCTCCCGGTCTAAAACAGGCCAGGAGGTGGCGCGCCGTGTTCCGGGCGCGCCCCTTGGGCGGATTAGGCAGCCACTAGGCAGCTAAGGTGACGGGACCCGCCTGTCGGGTCAAGGCTTGCGGGAGCGCGGTTGATTACTTCTCCAAGTGTAACCCGCGCGAACGCCGGTTCGCCGAGGAACAACACAGGTTTTAGTGGGTGCAAGCCCCACATAACCTCTCCGTTTCCCCTGACGGAGAGGTAAGCGTCAGGCATTTCCTGTGTATAAAAAAAAAAAAAAAGGGTTCGACATAATAGGCATGATGACTGATTTTGAAAAATGGTCAGATTATGATCGGATGTGTCTACTATTTCGAGAAAATATCTTATTTCAGCAGAAAAATAAGGTTTGGTAGATAAAATTGGCATTTGAAATTTAAATTTTAAAATTCACGCCAAAACGTTCGGCGGTGTCATGGCGTCGTCTGTGACGTCACTATTGTTTTTACCAATGTACTCTGTTCTGTGCGCAGTAAACAATAGTGTGATTGTAAAAGCTCGAAAACAAACAATTGTGACGTCATTCACTTTTTGGTGTTTTATCCAATATGGCGGATTTCTGTATTTTATAGTTTTATTTTATCAAAATAAATAGCAATCTCACTCGATATAGAAAAATAAATACGTTTTATATAATCCATGAATCCTATTTCATTAGATAAATTCATAATTTCATTGATTCTTGGTTACTGTCATCATGCCTATTGACCAGGTAGGTTTTATCGGGTTAATATATCTAACAGATTACAATCTAACGAAAAATAATGCGTTAAATTATAATCAGTCGAAAGTTTACAATATCGCTAGTTAGATTACAATCCAACGGCCTTTGCAATCTTACGGTGACATATATTACGTGAAGGTTTAAAAATTTTATTTTAAATCTTACCATAATTATTATCATTTAGTGTATCACGTTTCCCTTCCGATCCCGTTTTTTTTAAAGCAGATTTTTTTTGCAATTAAAAGATTAAGAAAAGTCGACGGTGACTTTAAAATATGACCTTCTTTAAAATGATTATAGTTACCCCTAAAACCTCTTATAAAGCTAGTATAGCTTTTTTATTTTTTTTAGAGTCGGCAATCAAATATATTCTTCATACTTATTTAAAATAATGACTGTCTGGAACTGGACCGGTAAAGTAAATAGGTATACTATATAGTAGCACAGAAAGGTTTGTATCCTTCAGAAGGACTTAGAATACTTTTGATCCTGAAAAAAAATATCTATTAAAACAGGAAGATACTTTCACTCGTATGAAATCCGCAGCAACAGATCACTGAAAGTATATTTTATAAACTAACAGTTTTTAGAGGATCACGTTGAAGCTCTAATTATAATACTAACAGCAGTACCTCAGCGCAGCTTTAGTTGCAGCAGCAGAGAGTTACGGCAGACAGCCCGCAGTCATCGTTCAGCTGCTGCGTCGCGCAAACAGGCTCATTTATTTATGACCCCGAACGGGTTCGAAACTAGTTGGACATTTTCCGACAAAACTGGTAATTTACAACCGGTGATAGGTATATTTAGTGATAATGAATATCCCTTACGATAGTGTTAAAATAGCAGTACTTCAAGTTCCCAAGCCTAGGCCGCACATAAGGAGCATCGGAATAGTGGTATTTAAAATTGGCGCTATAAACTATCCAAATGAGCTGTCAACACGGCGTCTCGGTGTCGACTGTACACATGTAGACTGATGTACCAGAGACTTAGAGTAGAGGTATAATCAAAGGCTGGCACTCCTAGAGGTGTTAATTACGTGTACTTTATGATCGTAGCGCCGCCAGTTAATCTTATGATTTGTGCTCTTTGGAAACGTAGGTTTATTATAGCTTGTTTAATGTAAAACTGGCGTAAGTAAATAGATCAGATACAGTATATCCTTTAAGCCAAAGTAGATTTTCTAAGTAGAATGTAAAGACGCAAGTGGTTAGTAGATAGATAGGTATATACCTACAGAAGTTTATGGACTGGGCTCATAGCCAATCGAAATGCTAAAGAAGATTTAAGCTTCTCTTGAGCCGCTGACCGCAGCAGGCACTTTCATTTCGAAGACGGCACATAGTTATTGATAACCATAGCGTAAGTATATCCATAATCCACTTGTAAGGCAATTTTTACAAACGATTTGCATATTATAAACACACTCAGGCAATTAACACGGTATCAGCGATAAATCTAACATGATAGGTAATCGGTCGGCGCGTGCGCAGCGGGAAAGTGTGCGCAATGGAATCGACGCAGGCGCCGGAAAGCGGAACCGTTGCGTCACTACTCAGTACTCACTGCACCGGCAATCTGCTTGAGATGATTGTTTGGAGCACAGGTACTGACTTTAGCCCTGTTGGGCCTGTTGGATTTGACATAGCGTGATTGTTAGAAGTTGAGTTTTTCAATGCAAGTCACCATAGAATTAGATATAATTACATTGACAAGTCACATTTACATAGATTTACCAATGATTTTACAAATAGAACATCATCCGGTACCTACCTAGCTTCCAGGCGGACGATGTTTGAAAATTGGTATTTCGTCACGGTAAGAAAATAATTCAGAGTCCAACAGGAAAAGCATAGAAATAAAAACCTAGAAATGGGTGACTATCTTCAAATAGTACACGACATAATTGTGCTAAAGTAGCTACCTACTCGTATTTTAGCAAAACAAAAGTCAAATAAAACAAAAACTTTGCATTAGTGCCCTACTTATTGACTATGTTAAATTTAATTATGGCACTCATCTATAATTATTATACAGCAGATCAAAACATTTGCATATCGGTCGGGCTTCAATTAAAGATAATAGCCTTGTACTTACATTTCCAGTTGTCTGACTTCATTATGAAAGAAATGGACTAATACTGGACTAGGACTGTTAATATAGTAACGTTTAAGTGATCAGCACCAATGGGTAATCATTTTCAAGTTTTCAACCCATTTCCAGCTCGTTACTGAGAACGAGTCTCCTCTCGAAATGTGCTTTTTATCCACTACAAGTTAGCCCTTGACTGCGATCTTACTTAATGGTTATAGTGACTATGCAGTTAAGATGTTAGCGGGCTAACTTGTTAGGGGTACGGCAGTTATATTAAACCATAAAATATAGTATATCAAACATAGTATATTAAACCATACCAACGCCTAATCCGTTTCTACACGGCATTGTATGATCGTATTTGCCGGTAGGGTGGAATCCACGGCGGAAGTCTCTCAGGCCAGACTGGAAGCCTCCCAGGCCAGATCAGAGAAAATTCAGAAATCATAAATTCCCAATTGACTCTGTCGGGGACCGTACCCGGGACCTCCCACGTTAAGACAAGAGCGCTCAACTCTGCACCAGAGAGGTCGTCAAGATAACAGTTTGGGTATGGTCCACCACGCTGGCCAAGTCCGAACGGGCAGACTTCACACACCTTCGAGAACATGTTAGAGGTGCGTACCAAATACCAATAGTTACGGTATAAACTATAAACCACTCAGTAGGTAACGTATTATCAGTAGTCAAATGAGCGTAGCGATCAAGGTAAGCTTATTTACATTTTACAGTCCATCGATCCATATGTACACCGATATGGTTTGGATAGGGCTGTCAAAATCTTTTTCTATAGTATCGGCTTTTCTTTTTGCGGCATACCTAATTAGGTACAATTATATACATTACGTGTTTATGCACATTCAATATCATCATAATTAGAATGAAGTTTAAAACTTTGTGCGTAGTAATTAGGCAACTGGCAATTATATGCGAAAGTGTGATTATTCGTTGGTCTCTTTGCACTAGCCGTATCCGTAGCTCCAAAACAAACCTAGTAGCTACAGATCGACGTGATTTTTTTGCTTGAGAACCTAGAGCGTGATATATTCTACTTTTTATCCCGGAAAAGAGTTCCTAGGGGATTTTGGAATAACCTGAATCAACTCGGATAAAGTCGCAGGCATCAGCTAATGCAGCTAATAATTGTAGGTTATAATATTATAGTGCCGTTTGCTGGCAAGTGACAACCCTAGTTATGAGCTACCTAGTAAACCAAAAGAGGTGTACAGACCCATTCTGACGAGCCAGATTAACTGATAACTCATTCAAAAGGCGTGTAGAAAGTGGCGCATTATATACTTATTCTATTTTAAGCCCTATCCCCTTGTGATAAAGTCCAATATGATTGTGTCACAATGGTCCATTTCAGTGAAAGATTATGTGAGGTGGGTTACATAAAAGTACCCTTATAAGTAGCGTATAAAACTTGACGCATTGCTAGTTACGTGCTTCCGAGTATCCCTTAAAGCCAGCAAAATAAATTTAAGACCTTATAATTGTACCACATTCTTGCAAATAAATTATTCTATTCCATTCAATAGGGAATATGCATGTATTTTTTTTATTATTTTAAACCATTCTTTAATTAATTATATAACAGGAAAAAAATATAACACTTGCACAATTTTATTAAATAAGCTAAGAAAAATTAATTAAAACTACTATCATTTTCGGACGATTTAAACGCCCCCATTTTGGCGCGCTCGTTCTGTGACGTCACGGTGCATTCATTGTCGTCGTTCGACGTCTTTTATTCATAGGAATAAATTAACAACGAAGTGTTTGATTCACAGATTTAATAAAAGTGAGTGAAGTAAAGCGTAAAAGATTATTATATTGTGATGGAAGAGCACCCAAAAGCTTATTATAAATATTGTATTGTCCCTATGTGCAAAAATAATATTAAAACTGCACCTGACTAGATTTATTTTCATATGCCCAAAGATGCAAATATAAAGAAAAAGTGGTGTAGAGGAGAGAAAATGTATCGTGCTTGAGTAGTTTATATTGTTGTGAAGATCATTTCGACGTGAGTATTAAATATGTATATACCTACCTATCAAAAATCTTTTTCATTAGGACTCGCGAGCATTATATACAATAAACTAACCTAAAAATTTAATTAAATGTTCATAAAACTGTTCTGATTCCCTATATTTTTACTTATTTATTAATGTTACAAATTTATAAATATTATGATTTTCATTGCTGACTACGAGTGTTGATTTTGATCACAAAACGTTATAACTAGGTTTTTTGTTTGCACTGTTGATAAGTTCTATTGGAAAAGAATTTCTCAGTTGCCTTGACAAAACCGCTTTCAGTCATTGTGGCGAGTCGTTTTACCCGACTGCGGAACGCACAGGGTTATTTCACAAGGAATCACTGCTTTCAGTTAATAATTCCCAAAAACACTAATAATTTATCTTAGCGGCAAAGCAATGCGAATAACCTTCAATAATCATACAAAACAAGCGACCTGTCAACAGTCGACACATACTAGAGTGGATGGTGACGTCATGTTTCGTTCCGCCAATAGCGTTGCGTTTTGGCGGAATTTGAAAAAGACTACTTTTAAATAATTAAATTTATTAATAGAAAAATGATAATTTGTAAAAATAATCATCTGAATATGTTTATTTAGCAAGAAAGAATACACATAATTTTTTTTGTCCATTTCTAAATCACATGCATATTCCCCATTCTATTCTAACTGTTTTACACTCAAAATTAAGAAAATTAGGTACTAGACTAGATATTTCTCAGTGAAGCACCTCTTCGTTTTGATTCGTCCTTTTCCTTATTACAATTTTAAAACTTCTTAAAAATGTCGTGGCATGTACCTACATGGATGATGAAGATGGCGGATCGAATATGCAAAACTCAAAAGGCCTAATATTATGTCGAACAGTGAGATAATAGACTCAAAACAAAACGTCACGTTACATACGTTAATGTGAGACACCGTGGTGTAGGTATGCCCTACATGAATTAAACAAATTGAGTATAGAGTGACCGCACACAGGCTGATTGATCTATGAATGGATCATAAGAACTCAAAGACACGAATCGGCGATGGAGACGAATGATTGTATAGATCAGTCATTATCAAATCTATCTATCTAAATGTATATATAAATCACGTGTCACGTTGTTTGTCCGCGATGGACTCCTAAACTACTTAACCGATTTTAAATTAAATTTGCACACCGTGTGCAGTTTGATCCAACTTGAAAGATAGGATAGCTTACATCTTAATAATATTATAAATGCGAAAGTGTCTGTCTCTGACTGCTACGCTTTCCCGGCCCATCTTTTGACCGATTTTGCTGAAATTTGGTACAGAGGTAGGTTATATCCCGGGGAAGGACATAGGCTTTTTATCCCGGAAAATAAGGAGTTCCCGCGGGAATCAAAAAAACCTTAATCCACGCGAAGTCGCGGGCATCTTCTAGTAAATAATAAGGAAATACTTAGTAAACGGTTGTAGTGAGCACACATGACTGTGAGCGATCGAGCTTTTTCTCAGCAGCTGAAGCTTGTGGGATCACCACGAGTCTAAAGGGAAATGGTGCGGCATTTCATTTTATTGTAAGCAACATTTTAGACGCTTGAGATTCTTTCCATGCTATGATGACTGTTGGAGACGCTATGCGCTAGTGTGCCACCACTACGGCCCATTAACGTCCCACTGCTGGGCACAGGCCACCACGCTGTATAGGAGAGAGGGAATGCGCTAGTGTGCATCCAACCTTTATTATAAAATTAATTTTTAACCGACTGCCAAAAAAGGTGGAGGTTCTCAATGCGGCGCATATATTTATTTGTATCTAGTCATTATGTGAAGGAAATGAAATTGCCAGAACATTTATGATTAACGATTCAAGTATCTAATTAAATAAATTGAGTCTAAGTATTTGTATGTCACCTAAATCTGTCATTATATTTCCACACGTATCCTACTGACTACTGAGCATGCTGAATTAATTAAGTAAATAAATTATCTGAATATATTTCGTAGTGGCAAAAATTGTACTTAATTATCAAATTACAACACTTTATTATGACATTCAGTTATAACTTATACATAAACATATGAGTACTTAATTCAAAATTTAAGTAGAGTAGGTTACTGGAATAACATCTAGGTACCTTACTAAATACTAGAAAGTAAGTAGGTAGGTACATATATGTAAATTCGTAATTTGGTTAAAAGCACTTCATGTTTTATTTATTTAATAATTAATGTGAAAGTGTACATACAACTTTAATGGCATCAATCGATTTATGTCTATCTAGGTATGTATGTCTTTAACTATTTCTAGGCAACATTTACGTCAATCCAATGTTCCGTTGCGGCGAAATTGAAGGAGAAATCAACAAACAAACACTATTTCGCATATAATATACCTACGGTGGATATCGGATATAATAATAAGGGGTGATACACATTAGATTGCTTCGGGCCTGTCGGAGAATTATTTATGGAAGAAAAACCGAGTGTCGGGCCACGCACCTTTTTAAGTTTATTTAGGTTTTTCATCCTAAAACAACCGTTTAGCTAGAGGGGGAGGGACACTCTATAAAGCTCAATATTTTGCAAATAGATCCCTGAATCGAAAAATGGTCTTCCCGCTATATTTGAATTAGTAGTTGTAACGTGGAAAGCCTTGAGAATCATCCTCATTTTGAACCAAATTCGACCAACCCGGGAAAATCCCGTTAGGTAAAGTTATGGTAATATATACATTAGTATTGAAGTGATCATTCCGTCCTCTGCCTACCACGGTTCCCACTGTACCTAACAGTGCTGCCGCAGAGTCAGTAGGTTACGCGTGATCTGAGAACACAACACAATAACACCATATCGCCAATAGCGTATGCAGATGCGTGCTTCTTATGCGAGCGATGTCGGATCGTTTACATAACTGGACCACTAAACTGGATGTGTAACCCACTTTTTATAACTATGGCTATAATCCTTAATAAGGAGGCACCTACGGGTCTGCCAATCACAATCATCTAAGGCCATCCAACACAGCCTTTCCAAAACTTCAGATGGTACCAAACACAAAATAGGTGGCAGCCCGCTCTAAAGCTTAGGGTAAATAACTCACCAATAGTCAAAACATCCTCCTAGTAACCAGAAACTGTAACAAAAAATAAAACAGATTAGATAAAAGACGGGGGAGATACTTCTGCTACAATCCTAATTCCTATGCTGACGTTCGTGTTTTAGAATTATAATTCTTATATTAGGGACATCAAGGTACCACCACGCCCACCACTACAGCCCATTAACGTCCCACTGCTGGGCACAGGCCTCCACTCTCATGAGAGAGAGGGAATTAGAGCTTAGACCCACCACGTTGCTCCAATGCGGGTTGGCGGGCATCAAGGTACGTGACTTAAGAAATACTGCTAGCGATTTGGCTGGCACGTGATGTAGCTAGGTATATTATTATAGCTGTTGATCTAAGAGATGCTGCAACAGCACGTAATGCAGACGTCTCTATAAAGTTAGAGCAATACTAGACTGGCACTCGGTACTGAGATATAAAGCTTATCTGAGAGCTAGCTCCCTGACCCGAGCTGACCGCAGGCGCCGATCTGTATGATTATGCGATCGACCGGAGATAGATCAGCCGCTGCCCGCTTTCTCTGCGCCCGCTCTTCCTGAATCCACCGCATCAGGGGTTGACTAGTTCTTATTGTTATTTCCATTAACGATTGTAACGTAGCCAAGCATCGCAGCATCACTATTTCTTTTAATTTTTTCTTTGATTTTTTCTACCGCTTCCAAAAATTTCACTGGCAACCTCATAATATGATAATCATACTGATATTATAAATGCGGAAGTGTGTTTATTGTTTGGATTGTCCTTCAATCACGCCGCAACGGAGCAACGGATCGACGTGATTTTTGGTATGGGTATGGTCGAGGACCTGGAGAGTGAGGTAGGCTGTTTATCCCGGAAAATTAAGGAGTTCCCGGGGGGGAATCAAAAAGAACTTAAACCACGCGTACAAAGTCGCGGGCAACAGCTAGTAGAAAGATAAATTCAAAAGTACATTTAAAAACTACGATTAACTACTTATTAATAGTTACAAAAATCTAATCAAATGGAATATTTTGCGAATATCTATGAAATTCTAAGAGCTAAATATTATAATATGCGCTTTTTTGTCTTATTTGTGTATTGAATAATGCAGCTCCGCTCAGGAGGCGCGGGTCTCGTGCTCATGGTGTAATGTGCATAATTCATGGCTTATGGTCTATGGAATGTCAGTATGCTAAGGAGGTTTCGCTTTCGACGGGTTCACGAATCACGATACAGTCGGACCTAAGGCTAAAAGTACTCGTAATGCTATGAATTATAAAGTTGTAGTATCACGAATAAGGAATTCTGTGATCTGTTTTTTACCCTCGACGAAGCGGAGACGGTATATGTGTTTGCCCTAAGAGGTTGTGTGTTTGTTTGTTTGTGCACTTTTTTGCTACCATTTTTCTCAAAAAGTACTGGGCCGATTGAGATGGGGTTTTTTGCATTAGATACGTATAGCTTGTGAGAAGGTTGTTAGATATATTTTAGGACCATAGACAACCAAGCTTAGCTGTAGTCTATGATTTTATTTTTTCAATATGTTAAAAATTTTCACAAAAAATACTGGGCCGATTGAGATGCGGTTTTTTGCATTAGATATGTTTATAGCTTGTGAAAAGGTTCTTAGATATATTTTAGGACCATAGACAACCAAGCTGAGCTGTAGTCTATGATTTTAATATTTCGATATGTTACCATTTTTCACAAAAAGTACTGGGCCGATTGAAATGCGGTTTTTTCATTAGATGTGTATAGCTTGTGAAAAGGTTCTTAGATATATTTTAGGACCATAGACAACAAAGCTGAGCTGTAGTCTATGATTTTATTTTTTCAATATGTTACCATTTTTCTCAAAAACTACTGTGCTGATTTAGATGCGGGCTTTTTGTTTTAGATATATTTAGCTCGTACCTAGATGCTGCCCAGGGTATCATGATGGAGCCAGGAGGTGGTCATAGGAACTCCTTAAGTTCTCATCGTAAACCCGTCACATTTTGACTCTTTTGATTTGTCGTGACAAGCGCTTTGTACTTAGATGCTGTCCAGGGTCTCATGATGGAGTCAGGAGGCGATCATGGGAACTCCCTAAATTCTCATCGTATATACCCGTCGCGTTTGGACTCTTTAGATTTGTCTTGATAAGAACTTTGTACGTAGATGCTGCCCAGGGTCTCATGATGGAGCCAGGAGGTGGTCATAGGAACTCATCGTAAACCCGTCATATTTGGACTCTTTTGATTTGTCGTGACAAGCGCGCCTCGGAAAGAGAAGGGTTTGGCCATAGTCCACCACGCTGGTCAAAAAACTACTGAGCCGTCAAAGATGCAGTTTTGTGTTTTAGATATTATGTAATATATACGATTGCTAAGTTCTAATTGTTGTTTCAAAGTTATACAGGTCAAAGGTATAATGGAGCTCTGCAGTTCGTCGTGGGTTCTTTTAAAATTTTTAATTTTATTACTTGTATTAAAACATTTTGAAGTCTGAAGATTTGTAGAATACGCTTCTAGGGCAGGTAATTTCGATCATAATAGACACGAGAACATTGTTTCATTTAGCACATTTTTTTTATCTGTTTAATAGAAATAGGTTTGTAGGTGGTAGTCTTGACTTATCATATAAGTATGTGTCACAAGTTGTACGTGAAATAAATAAATCATTTCATTTCATAGTTTAAAAGCATTTCGAGTGTGTATTTTAAACAGCAAGCTACGACGATGTTTCCACCTGTTTGGCATTAAGTTCTTTTAACCTATTTATAATGGACTAGCTGATGCCCGCGACTTCGTCCGCGTGGTTTAAGTTTTTTGTTATTCCCGCGGGAACTCCTTAACTTATCGGGGTAAAAAGTAGCCTATGTCACTCTCCAGGTCCAAACAAACACAACAAAAAAAGAATTAGCGAAATTGGTCCAGCCGTGCCAGCGCGTGATGCCGTGACCAAGGGAAATAGGGATTCATTTTTATATATATAGATTAGGTGATATCCCTAACATACTGTCGCACTCAGAATCGCTTAATCATTACTTAACGAACTCCTTTGTACAGATTGCAATTAGTACGCGTGGATCCAAGTTTAATTTAATGGTAGGATTTGGTGGGTTGGATGGTGGTGGTTGGTGGATTTCATTTCCGTTCTTCTCCGGGATAAAAAGTAGCCTTGGCCAGTGTCTTATCTCTGTATCCGAAAGACATAAAATATTAATATCGATTTTATAAAAATTGAAAAGTTTCGGGTAAACCAGTACTAGGACCTTGGTTTATTTCACTAGGCTTTGACACGCCGTGTATGCTGACAGCAATGGCTGACACGGAGGAAATTGCACATGAAATTATATGTAGCTAGCTCGTCCAAAGTTTTTCCATTTTCTTTGATGGCAAGCAATTTCAGATTTCCGCGAAACCTCGTGCGGCACGAATCACGATACAGTTTCATAAAACTATCTTCTATCTAGCTATATATCAATTCTAATGTTACTTTTAACAACAATTTTTTGCATGTACAAGATCAGCTTTTAAACTTATATTATGTGACCAAGCCATTACATAGTAGGTATACTAAACTGATTTCTTTGAGAAATTCGCATAAATACCTATATAGGGTTAGACGGCTTTTCCGCAATTATATAAAAGTAGATATAGAAGATCACCTCAACTCAATTAAAAGTGGATAGGAAAATAGTTGATCAAAAAGTGAGTTCGTTTATCAATAAGTTAGTCTACATTATTCTAAGGGTGATACTGATGCTGAACCTGTTGATACCTATCGCATTCAATTCAATAACTTCGAAATGCAACTAAATACCTATAATGCGATAAATTAATGAAGTTGGTAATCATTTATTATCACACTTCGCCGATGCCGACACCGGGTTCCGATCATTAGCCATCGATGCTGCTTTATGTAGACCGTTTCAATAAGTATAGTAGGGACCTATGTGTACATAGCAATACACGACTGTTTCAAAATATTATGTTAAGGCCAATTAAATACTAATATTATAAATGCGAAAGTGTGTTTCTTTGCTGATTTGTTGGTTTGTCCTTCAATCACGCCGCAACAAAACAACTGATCGACGTGATTTATTTCGTAAATATAGTTGAGTACCTGGAGAGTGACATAGCTTTTCATCCCGAATAATTAAGGATTTCCCGCGGGAATTAAAAAAAAACTTATTCCATGCGGACGAAGTCGCGGACATAAGCTAGTATAAATAATTATAGTTCCCAGTACTTCCTACTACTATGAAACACAATTTATATTTCTAACTAAATATTTATTCTTAGCATGTAAAATGAGACAGGTACTCTGTGGGACACCTAAAAAGTTCCCATAACAATTTTGTTAATCGCTTTATAAACCGACGGACAGAATACAGTTCAAATAAGCATATTATAATACTCGTATGTAGGTTGAATTACTTATAATAAAATTAAAAACGCAGTAACAGTAAACAATAACAAAAGTTGAACATCATGAAGTTTTGTCTGATGGGAGGCTTCGGTGGTTACCACCAACTACCACCACCCGGTGGTTACTACTGGCAAAAACGTACCGCCAAGTGATTTTTCGTTCCGGTACAATGCCGTGTACAAACCGACTAGGGCTATTAGCTATTAGGGCGCAGTCAAGGGCTAACTTGTATTGGAATAAAAAAGTCACAATGCTAATAATTGACTCTAATTTTATTTTTTATGAGGTGTCGTATGGGTACTTGAATGGATGTTTGCACCTCCAGCGTACCTACTCTACTGTCAACACTCAACCCCCTAGCGAAGGGTGCGGCGACTGTTACGCGGTGTAATTAGAGACAAGTAGGTACTCTTACAAGTGTCTAACCGAAAATAAACATATAGGGACAGAAAAAGGGACTAGGGAGTACCTTGGCAGTACTCTAGTCATATGGCAATGAGATGGGGGCTTTTCTTCTTCTCTGCCGATGTAGAGGTGTGATGGTAGATCTTTATGTAACAAAGGCATGTGAAACCACTTAGAAATATTAGCAAGGCTTTAGATACGAGTATGTATCTAGTACTAGCTGATGCTCGCTATCTCACCCGCGCGTGGAATAAGTTTTTTTATTTTCCACGGGAACTCCTTAATTTTCCGGGATAAAAAGTATCCTATGTCACTCTCTACCTCTAGGTCCTCAACTATACCCAAGCCAAAAATCAAATCGATCCGATGCTTTATTGCGGCGCGATTTAAGGACAAACCAACAAATCGATAAACCAATAAACCAACTTGAAACCAACAAACAAACACACTTTCGCATTAACAATATTAGTATGAAGTATGATGATGACAGAAGCTTTATACGAATTCTGTCAAAGTAGCAGCTAACTTTGGGTTAAAACTAAGGATAACCCGGCGTTTCTGCAAGCGGGCCTTAATGGCGTATCTTTCCCATCAGTATTTATAGGAGTACAAAATGGTACTATGAATGTTCTAGGTAAGTAATACAAAGATGTCGTTACAAACGTTAGAATTGAATTCAGTGCAACTCTACATTTGATCGAATGAGTTCAATATTACGAAATAATTGAAATTGTAAATTCTATGGAGTAATTCAACTGAGTAATACTCATGGGATATTAGAGCTCCGTCAGAGACTTCCGTAACAGTAGTTACCACATTACACTGCTACACGTCAATCTTTAGTTTCAGTACCTATGTACTAATGAGTTTACTTAATTACAATAGTAGGTACATATTTAATCTTGCTTCCATAGGTAATGCTGACTCTGAAAGAGAAAGACTGTTCAAGAGAATCCTTACACTGTCATCATCATCTTCACCATACAGGTCATCACTACACCAGACTGAGAATGATTAACTCCATAGTTGACCACGCTGGGCCCAAGTGTGGATTGGCAAACTTCACAACTTTAAAAGCATTTTGGAGACATCCTTTGGAAGAAGGGTAACCCACGATGGTTTCTTACACCATAATCAACTGACATTTAATAACTCAACGCAAACGTAAAACGGTAAACTCTGAAAAGTAAGTCCCTGTGGAACCTTTACTACCGTTTGTTTGTTTGTTTGACTAGTTAACTTATACATGTGCTATAATTATAGTGTAGTTTGTAAATTCACAAAGTGTCAACTATTAACACACTACTGTACTGTTACGAAAGTCAAATATTTTCAAAGCTCTGTTTACTCGAGATGATAAAAGATCATAAAAGATTAACTTACGCAAGCGATGATTCATTTTTTAAGTAACTATCACTGTCGCTCGATATTATTGTTAAGTTAGAGAACACTTAACAGTTAATTAAAACATTCGGTTCAATAGTTACGGTAATATCAAGACTTTCATCAAAATATATTTCATGGTTCGCGCCTACTTCGACTTTCTATATAATTGTTAAATCCACGAATCTAATCACAAATAGGGTTACAGCATAAAACTATGGCTACCTTGTCATTTCCCGTTGTAATTCAAAATAAATTCCATTATAATTACTCATCAAATGTTAAAGAAACCATTTCTAATGCAAAATGCCCAGTCTCCTACTTAACTTAATTATGGCAGAGTTGATTCAAAGAATTAAGAAGGCCAGTAAGGAATTGACTTTTTCGTAATTGGTGTCTTAGTGCTGCAGTTAGCTCTTTAACTTTATGGAAGGCATTAATATTGGCTAATAATAATAATTTATCTGAATTGGTACCCAAGTTTAAGTTTACACCTAAGCCTAAGATGCATCACACAATCAATCGCTTTCAAACAGGTACACTTTGATGATAGAGTTATCATTCACAGGCCAAATTCGTGGACGAAATTGAAAATATCGAAAACTAAAACATAGAGCAACAATTGATGAATATATTATCTCCTTTAACGTTCGAAGCATCTCTGATACATCATAATGCTTTGGTCAACAAGAAACCATAATCATTTCACACATGACGCCAGTAACTTCAAATATTTTGATGAAGTAAAGTTCTCTGATCCAAAACACACGAAGTATGTTATCTCCGCCAATGGCTGGTCGTTAAAATGTCTAATTCTAGACAAGTCCACTATTTTACTCCATCAATGAATAAAACATGTTGGACCGTGGACACTTGCAGTTTTGCCATGCTTGCACCACGCCTTCTACGGCGATCGCATGTTTGCATCGTAAATCTATCAGTTACGAATTATGTACGAACTTGATTCTCTGTACATAAGAACTGAGTATGTATGGAGGGAACATTGTATTCCATTTATGAGTATACCTCAACTAAATCTCTCAAGTGAAAAAAATACTTTATAGATGTAATTCTTTTGCAAATTGACAGATATAGGTAATTGCTTCCCAAATCCGTTTACTAATAGATCTGTGTGTATGATTTTTAAGTTTGTTTTTTTTTTCACTGCCGAGTAGGTACCTACATTTATTGAAAATAATACAATAGAACTTAATTCTAGCTAGCCTGACCTAATTACTATATAAATCATGCCCGCGTGGAAAGGTGGCAATAATGATGACTGCATCTCCGCGCTAGACAGCCAGGCTGATCCTTTGCGCAAGAAAAGAGCCAGCCCTTTTATCACCAGGTGAAGAATTTTATTTTATTTTCATTTATCTATGAGTGTATTTAATTTGATCAACATCTCGTGTGCTTTGGAAATAAGAATCTGTGATGCAAAACGCAACCTCTAGTTATTTCTTGCGTCTATAGTTAGACTATAAATTATTATTGCCATCTTCAAAACGACATTTTCAAAATTAATTTCAGATTTTTGCTAGAAATTCTAAAGAATTCTGAATTATGATTAAAGTCATATTGCAAGTTGAGTTTATGCTTGAGTTTTATAATTAATTTCCACCGCAATCTCGCCGAGCTAGCTAAAGTACCTATTATGACAACATTGTCAAGTTTAGAATTGCGATGACTATGTCGCAAATAATATGATTGTATGTACGGCTACGGCCCACTTCCAGCGCATACAACTTCAAATATTAGCATTCGGACACGCACACCAGCGTAAGCCTGCACTTTATCAGTTATCACGTGTGTTAATTACTTCATTTTTGTTTATTACGTTACCATTTACAGAACCTCCTCCTTTTTTGGAAGTCGGTTAAAAATGATCAAAATATCGAGGCAGCGCGGCGGCATTTGGGCTGGCTATCTCATCAAAAGGCGGTATCTCGCAAAAGACGTTTCGCTGCTTTTTTTCTTATATCATTATTTACTTGAACAGATAGAGAAGCTATCCATCGAGCAAACAAACACAAACTCAAGGTATATAATTTATTCACAATTGGTACCGACACGGTACGCCTTCTGAACGTCACGTTCACAAAGTATACCTAAGACGTGACGGTGATAAATAACCACGTTATCTAACTAAAGCTAGGAGAGTTCTAAACCCGCCCTGGTTTTGAGAAGAGCCCACTCAGCCGGGTTCTCTCGGATCAAACTCCGGTGCCGCAAATCTAACAGCCCCACCTTTACTTTAATAATCATAGTTCATAACACAGACCATACAACCAACTCGGTGGTTCATAAGGTATGCAATTAATAAAGACCACATTGCACGACTATGACAATATAAACCGCTACTGACACATAAACAACAATCGTATATAACGCGTGCTCTAATCCGGTACAACTCATATCACGATATCGGTTTTATTGAAATGCAAGGTCATTCCATTCGGCTTTCTACCGTTACTACAAGGCCTACTATATATTATTACCTATATCAAATATAGAGTATAATAATATTAAAAGTTAAAACCGTGACTATTACATGCAATTGTTATGCGTGTACATAGGTATAGCACTTACGTAGTACTTTAATTGAAAAGGTTACAATAAAAATTATAACTAGCTAGTCTAATCGAATTACCGTATAAATCATGCCCGTGTTGTAAGAATACTACCTGCATGTCTGCATTGAACTGAACAGCCAGGCTGGTCCTCTGCGTAGTGAGCCAGCCTCTGTGACATGAGGCAATTAAAAATTTGGTGAATTTGGTAACTTCAGCACATCTGTACCTTTGTATAGTGACAGATTTAAATTGATATAAATCTCTGCATACAGATTACAATTTCAATTTTAACTGAACCCTGAACTGAATCTTACCTTGATATATTTACTTATTTGCAAACCTTGAAGTCTTTTGAAGCGAAGTCATCATCAGTTATGCCCACCAGGCACCAACGTTGTCGTACTGGGTAAAATTAAGATTTCGTTCCGGTATTATAACTAATGCTGTAATAGCTTCATTATCGACGATTCAAAAGAGTTCGTTAAAACCTATTTAAATGGGCATTGATCTCAATTATACAGCATAGGTATTAGGTAAGTGGGTCATAATATTGTAGTTCACAATATACAGTCAACCTTTATGTAACCGGGTATTACGACTTGTAATAAAACTATGTACCTATTGTACATAAGCGTAAAGAGTAGATAGTTTTTTTACACCGAAACCGGCACTTGGTTAAAATAAAATTATTAAGGCGCTGTGAGTTCACGAGATGAAATCGAGCAAGCGCATGTCGCAAAAAATGCAAGAAATCATTTGTAAAAAAATTAATAGGTATTGACATAGGCTACTTATTCGGATGATGTCGCGGGCATCGTTTAGTCTTGGGTACCTAAGTATATAAGTAGGTAAGGTACGATATTTTTTTCAAATAGATGTAAAAATCCATACTAATTTTTTTAATATAAATGTGAAAATCTATCTGTCTGATTTTGATGTGGTGTGTAGAAATAGGTTGCATCCCGGAGCCAGACGTATTATAGACTAGTACACCTAGTTTTTAGCTCGGAAAATCAAACAGTCCCGAGTTCCGACTGGATTACAAAAACTTGAGTCTACGCGGATGTAGTCGGTGGATACGGGTTTTTAAAAATCCCACGGGAACTCTTTGATTTTCCGCAACCGCAAAAAACTGCTTCCAAACTGCAATAGGTAGGTAGTAGGCACCATTCTATAGGTACCATTTCCATTATTAGACTAGGGACAATATTAATACGCGGTTTGAGAAAGCTAGCTATTCATTCCATCATATCAGTGTTTTACTCATCATCATACCTACTTAATATTATAAATGCGAAAGTGTGTTTGTTTGTCGGTTTGTTTTTCAATCACGCCGCAACGGAGCAACCATTCCGATAGTTAAGTTACCTAATTTGAAGTTCAAATGTATAGCGCACCCACTTTGATAAATGGCTTGACTAAATATACTCTCTTTTTCATATCCTTCCAGCGAGGCCGGTTCTTTGCCGTCTAATAGGAACACTTGCCAATAATGCTAAATACTCGTACCTACCTACTCATAATATTATGTGCTTCGCTCACCTGGGTCCGTTCATGATTTGATGTCTCTATTCTCCAAACTATAATTTGACTTGATCCCAAACTCTCATCCTCCCTCTATAGATCATACTAATATTATAAATACGAAAGTGTGTTTGTTTGTTGGCTTGTCTTCAATCACGCCGCAACGGAGTAACGGATCGACGTGATTTTGGGCATGGGTATTATTGAAGACATGGAGAGTGACATGGTCTACTTTTTATCCCGGTAAATTAAAGAGTTACTGCGGATATCAAAAAAGTTAAACCACCCGGACGAAGTGGCGGACATCAGCTAGTGGTGTATATTTTTGCTTTCAAGTTTCAACACCTTAAGGCCCTGTGATAGGCAAAACTGAGGTTTTTAAAGCAGTTTATCCAACAAACGCGTGACATAATGTATGCTTGCAAAATAATTTGCTGTTTTCAAGACCTATAAGCAGCCATTGACGCATCTCAAAATACAATTAAAAAAAATTCTCTGCATTGAAATTTATTTTAAACATTTTCTTAGTTTACATTTTAAAGTAACTGTTCTCCCTATTGAAATCAATAATTTCCTCTAGAAATATAAGATAAAATTCATATTTCTAAATCAAACACATTGTCGGATTCATTTGTATTGAAAAGTCCTTCCTCGGGATGCAACCTATCTCTATTTATGTACGAACGTCAAAATCGGTTGAAAAGATGGGGTGTGAAAGTGTAGCAGACAGACAGACACGTTAAATTCGCGTTTATAATTTTATTGTGGATATTGGATTTGCATTCTTGTACCTAGTTATTGGAAAAAATATTAAATAGTAAAATTTGTATAATAAACACCGATGCGCGTGCGCCGGCGTCATAAAGTGTTAATCGAATTTCTTCGCGTGCGACTGAGCGGCTTTCAAGTACCACCCCACTATTTAGGTACGAGATTATAAAATTCTTATAAATTACTATACACTACTCAAATTTAATCATACTAATATTATAAATGCGAAAGTGTGTTTGTTTGTTGGTTTATTGGTTTGTCCTTCAATCACGCCGCAACGGAGCAACGGATCGACGTGAATTTTGGCATGGATATATAGTTGAGGACACGGAGAGTGACATAGGCTACTTTTTATCCCGGAAAATTAAGGACTTCTCGCGGGAATCAAAAAAATTTAAACCACGCGGACGAAGTCGCGGGTATCAGCTAGTTTATAACCAAAGTGTACTACTCTCTCCGTGTCTACTATAGGTTACTCTCCTCATAGCTGAAGGTCGAGACCTTAAAGGCCGCTTCGTACGTTATTGATATTTCATTCCGGGATTTAAAAAAAATTTAAACCACGCAAACGAAAATCATGATTGACGTACCTAGTCTGACCGATATTATAAATCGAGGGTTTGGTTGTTGCACGTTTGTATGTTTGTTACCTACTCCTTCACGTCGCAATGACTGAACTATGGCTAGCATTTGGAAAAGAGATATCCTTATATCCTGATTTAAAACCTGTATTTCATCCCGGAAAATTCAAATCGAATTCCACGCGAAGTCGCGGGCATCATCCAGTAAAGAATAAAGACGCAGCGAACTTGCTCTGGAGTTTAATACAAGTAGGTAGTTACTGGCCACTGTGAAATACAGTGGTAAAATGTTTTCAAAAACACGCGAGTTAATCACCCAGCTGTCAATGGCGGCATTGTTCAGCTGGACTGCTGGAACCGGCACAATGGATGTGGATTGATGGATGGGCTTCAGGTTTCAGTGCCGAGGGCGTGCTCTAATGTCGACGTTGGGTAGCCTTGACGGTTATGCTAAGGTTACGTAAGTACTGAGCACCTACAACGGTTGTATCGAATAAAGGTGGATTGTATTGGATTGTATTGAGTACTGTCGACAGAGCGAGCTATCGCTTATTCCTACTAGCTTTTGCCGGCTGCTTCGCTCACGTAAAGTATGATTTTCATACTTGAATTTAAATCCCTATTTTACCCCTTTAGGGGTTGAATTTCGAAAATCCTTTCTTAGCGGATGCCTATGTTATAGAAGCTATTTTTAAATGCCAAATTTGAGCCCGATCCGTCCAGTTGTTTGTGTGTGTTCATAGGTCAGTCCGTTACAACATTTGAATAAATTAAGAAAACATTTTGAATCAGTTCCCAATTGCCGCGGGAGCCAAAACATTTCAATCCACGCGGACAAAGACGCGGGCATCAGCTAGTGATAAAATATGCAGCGCTAATCTTTATAGATGTCACCGTAAGATTGCAAAGGCCGTTGGATTGTAATCTAACTAGCGATATTGTAAACTGTCGACAGATTACAATTTAACGCATTATTTTTTGGTAGATTGTACTTTGTTAGGTAGGTATATTAACCCGACAAAACCTAAGTGCCCGGCCATGTCGAACCCTAACCTAACCTACAAGAAAGACAAGAAAACGTAAATACAATTGTAACGTAGTCACGAGTCGGTGGGGTCACTGGCTGGAGACCACGTACATAAGGGGATCAGGGAATCCTCGACAATCAAACACGGATGACTTTAAACTTGGCCGTTGGCCTTTATTCTTAACGATATTCGGATACAAACCACTTCTTAGATCTACGCACCGACCGGGCGGCTCTGAAGGAGCCGACTAAAAGAACATTATTATTCTGTATCACTCGCGGGTTTAACTCGGCCGTCGGCGGCAAGCCTTACGGGCCACGCACGCGTGAGGCGCGTGAGCGGAAGGGAGAAGCGCGGGGGGGAAGTGAAGGTTTCGGCGATGCTGGGCAACTCCGGCTCAAAGCCCTGATATGACCAACACCTCCAGCGTCCTCCTGTGACTATTGCCGCCGTCGTACCCGGATTACCACGAGACGACGTCGTGAAGCGAAAATAGGCACAGGCGAACTGCCGGCGGACGCCGGTCGGGTGTGCTATATAGGCCGGCGTGCGGGGATTTGCGGTGGGGACCGGCGTGTGCGCTGTTGCTCGCTGATTGGTCGGTTTCTCTCACGCCACTCTCGTACGATGTGATGCGGCGGTCTTCGAGAAGGTTCTCGCGTGTTTGTGTGCTGAGTCACGCCTGCGTCGGTCTTGGTAGGTATTGTGACGGCTTCGTCACATTCCCCTCCCGCCAGAGAAGATTTTTACCTGTAAAAATCACCGTATTAGTCACTGTTGGCAACATGCGGTCCCTGACTCCTAGGGTCTTACCACAACATTTTTATTTGTTCCCCGTCCCTCTTTCCTATGTTTCTATTTTTTTATTGATTTGTTTGAATCTTGGTTTTTAGGTATTGAACTTTTTTATGTCTTTTATGTGTGCCGTACATACTTTTCCTCCTTGATTTGCTTTTAACAGGAATATTACTGGGGATTTTTGTTCGATTACTGTGTAAGGGCCTGAAAATTTTGGTGCTAGCTTTGCACACAATTGTTTGTTCGCGTTTGATAGTGGATAATCCCGTTTTAGTACTAGATCTTGGATTTTGGGAGCCCACTCGCGTCTCGTTTTGTCGAAGTACTTCTTTTGCAGGTTCGATGCTTGACTCTGGTGATTTTTGACTATTTCATAAATTTCTTGTAATTTTTGTTTTTCTTTTAATGCCGGTGTGGGGAATTGGTTTTCGTCGTGGACGTTCCTTAGTTCCCTACCAAACAAAAGAAAGGCCGGAGAGTACTTCGTGGATTCCTGGATGGACGTGTTAAGTGCGAAATTAAATTCATTTAGGTATTCGTCCCATTTTTTGTGGTTTTTCTCGATGAATGACGCTATCATTGTTTCGAGTGTTCTGTTTACTCGTTCGGTTGGGTTGCATTGTGGTGTGTATGGCGCGGTTAGTCTTTGCTGTATGCCATACCGTTTTAGGGTTTCCTGGAATTGTTTACTAACGAAAATTCTTGCGTTGTCGCTTAGTAACGTTTTCATGCCCCCGTATCTCATGATTAATTCTTTTAGAGCGTTTGTGACGGCGGTTGCGGTTGCGGTTCTTAGTGGTTTTATTTCTGACCATTTGGTGAATTTATCGTGAAATACGATGATCCACTGGAATCCTTTTGATGTTCGTGGCAGAGGTCCTATGAGGTCCGTGGTGACGATTTGCCATGGTTCTTCTGCGTTATTGATGTGCATTAAACCTGATTTTTTTTCTTGTGTAGACTTATGTTTTTGACATTTTTCGCACCGGTTGACGTATTTTGATACGTCCCTGAATATTCCTGGCCAATAATATCGCGTCGCGATTTTGTTAAATGTTTTTGAGGTTCCTAAATGACCTGCGTCAGGTTCGTTGTGATTCTGGTTTAATATTTTTTCTTTGTCCTCTTTTTTGACACATAATTTCCATTCTGTTGATGGGTCTAGTTTTCCTCCATAACGTGGGTTGACTAGTCTTCTATACAATTTTCCTTCGCGTATACAGTAGTCGGTGTCTAGTTCTGGTTGTTTGGTTACACTATTGTATTTTTTTGAGTACCAGTCATTTTCCTCCACTGTCGTAGTACATAGTGGGTTCCTTGACAGTTCGTCCGCTATTACGTTTTGTTTTCCCGGTCTATATATTATGTCGAAGCTGTACTGTTGTAGTTCTAATGCCCACCTTGCTAACCTGCCCGAAGGGTTTTTCAGTGTATTCAACCATTTTAGGGCTTGGTGATCTGTTATTATTGTGAAGTGATATCCTTCTAGAAACGGCCTCATCTTTCTTATTCCCCATACTACTGCTAGGCATTCTTTTTCCGTTGTTGTGTACCTTGTCTCTGAGGGTTGTAGTGTTCGGCTTGCGTACATTACTACCTTTTGCTTTCCTTCTGTTTCTTGTATAAGCACGGCCCCTAACCCTGTATCGCTTGCATCTGTCTGGAGTATAAACGGTTTTGAAAAGTCAGCTCTAGTTAAGATGGGGTCTTCGGTTAGTAATTGTTTTATTTTATCGAACTGTTGTTGTTCCTCTTTCCCCCACTGGAATTTTGTGTCTTTCTTTAGCAGTTTGACTAATGTTGCCGTTAGTTCTGCGTAGTTTGGGATGAATTTCCTATACCACGAGGTCATTCCTATAAAACGTCTTATTTCTTTCGTGTTCTCTGGTGCTTTTAGTTGCTTTATTGCTTGGATTTTTCCCTCGTCCATTTTCAGACCATCTTGTGTTACCACGTGACCTAGATATTCTACTTGTTTTTGACAGAATTCGCATTTTTCTTTATTTATTCTTAGACCTGCTTCTCTGATCCTTCTGAATATTTCTTTTAAGTGTCTTATATGTTCGTCAAACGTTTTACTACAGACTATTATATCGTCTAAGTATACGTATGCGTTTGGTTCTAACTCGGGGCCTATCACCTTGTCTAGTAATCTTTGAAATGTCGCTCCGCTTGAATGTAGTCCAAATGGCATCACTTTGAATTGGAATAATCCTCTTCCTGGTACTGTGAATGCTGTTATTGGTTTACTTGCATCATCTAACTTTACGTTCCAATATCCATTCTTGAGATCGAATTTCGAGAAGTATTTCCCTTTGTTGAGTTTCTCTAGTGTGTCGTCTATTTGTGGTATTGGGTACGCGTCTTTTTCGGTGATCTCATTTATCTTTCTGAAGTCTATGCAGAATCTGTACTCGCCGTTGTCTTTCTTGGCCATTACAATAGGTGAACTATATGGGCTGTTTGATTTCTCGATGACTCCGTCGGCTAACATTTGATTTATATGTTCGTTTATTTTCTCTTGCATTTTTGGGTTTCTGGGGTAGTACTTCTGTTTTACTGGTTCCGTATGTTTTAATTTTATGATGTGTTTTACCCACGTATTCCCTTTTGGGCATTCTTCGGCTTTTTTGAATTCTTCTTCCAGGGTGGTTTTCAGTATTGCTCTTTGTTCGACGGATAGGATTTCCTCGTTGTTTGTCGCCTCATTTTGTTTTTCGGTACTCGTTTGTCCTACGGACAGGATTTCCTCGTTGTTTGTAGTCCCTTTTTGTTTTTCGGTGCCTGTTTGTTCGCCTGTTGTCTTTGTCCATTTGACAGTGATTCCAATTCTTGACAGTAGGTCCATACCCATTATCATTATGGTTGTGGATGGCAGGTAAATGAATTGGTGCGTTAGCTTCCTTCCGTTTATTTCCAGATTGAGGTTTATGGCTGTGTTCGTCTGTATCCTCGAGCCATCTGCCAGTTTAATTGTGGTTTCTTTTCGTATTCTTCCATTGTTGTGCTCTCTTATTTGGTCCACGATGTCCTTGTTGACGTAAGAGTTCGTTGACCCTGTGTCTATGAGGGCTCTGAATGGTTTCCCGTGTATTTTTACCTCGGCAAATATTCTGTTATCTTTGTCCACTTGTGATTTTGCTGTATATGCTTGCTTCGTTTTATTAGGATTCCTGTTTCTATTACAGCAGTCCCTCGAGATCTTTCCGAGTAGGCCACATCGGCTGCAGAAGATGACCTGTTTGTTTCGGCATTCTTTGGCCGAGTGGTTTTTCTTTCCACACTTCCAACAGCAGGATTCCGGGTCGTAGTGTGCGCTCACTGGTTTTCTCTCAGTTTTGGTTTCCTCCGTTTTCCAGTTTTCCTGTTTGTTCCATGGTGGGCTTGTTTGGTTTTCTTTATGTTGGTAAATTGGTTTTTTGTAGGTGACTTTGCTTCGGTCTATGTTTATGTTCTCGTAGTCACCTGCCAATTGAATGAGTTCCGATACTGTTTTGAAATCTTTCCTTTTTATGTAATATTGATAGTTATATCTCATATTATCGTATATTCTGTCTAGTTGTTCTTCGGTCGTTAGTTTTCTATATCTTCTCATTAGTGTTTGTATTTCTGTTAGATATGGTACAAAGTTTTCTCTGACTTTTTGACGTCTATTTATGATTGATTCTAAAAGGTTTTTCTCGTAATTTCTGGGATAGTAGAACAACTTGAAGTTCTCCGTGAAGTCTTCCCATGTTTTCCATTGTGGACTATTGTTTCTGTACCACAGCGATGCTGTTCCGTTGAGGCATCTCGGTATCACTTGTATAATTCTGTCCTTGTTGACATTCAGTGTGTCCGCTAGTTCCTCTATTCTCTCCAGGAATTCCACAGCATCCCCGGTGGTGTCGAATTGAATTTTCCAGCGGGATACGGCCTTGTCGAATTCGTTTATATTGTTTTCCTTCCCCTTGATATCCTCCTGGTCCATTTCGTCTTCGTTTTTCACTAATTGCACTAATTGTTTTCGTAGTTCTTCGACTGTGTTTGTCTGAGATACTTCGATTTCCCTTTTTTCGAGTTCTTCGATTAATTTTTGTTTACTTAATGCGTATACCCAGGCTGTTGGCATTTTATTTTATTCTGTTCCCGACTTTTGAATCTAATTATGAGTCGCGGCTTGTTTAGTGGTATTTGTATTTATCTATTTACTTATAACTATATAATTGCGGTTACGGGGTTTAATTAGACGCTTGCGGCCTATTCTAATTTTTTAAACTAAGTATATCTCTATATTGTTTAGTTACAGGTTAGTAATGATTTATTTCTTTATATTAACTACGGGTTTCCTGCGGGTTTCCTTTATATTAATTGTCTCTGACACGGTTATTTATTTAACGGTACTTAAGATTTTCGGTCGGTAAGTGGTTTTTTTTTTCTCGGTTTCTGTGTGAGTGTTCTTTATTTAATACTTATGGTAACGGTTTTCGGTCGGATGCCTGCACTAAAATCTATCGACCCGAATTTCCGCGAGTCGACTGATTTAGAGTTGGCATGCGGTTCGCGAATGTAACTTTTCGCGTGTTTCTAATAATGAGTGTTTTTCGTTCCGATGCTTGTTTTCATCTCTATCAACCCGAATTTCCACGAGTCGACTGATCGAAAACCAGCATGCGATTCGCTATAATAACTTCCCTATCCTTGCTTCTTTTTTTTTTTTTTTGTATGTGTGTATGTGTGATTTTAGCTATCTAGTGTGGTCTTTCGTTGTATGTTTATTCTTGAATCTATCAACCCGAATTTCCACGAGTCGACTGATTTAGAATCAACATGCAATTTCGCGTTTTTATTTCACTTTTCCTTTCTCGTTCTTACTGTTCCCGTTCAGATACTCGTTCTTTCAGTCAACCCGGAGTTCCACGAGTCGACTTTACAGAAATAACTTGTATCTGTTATTATTTAAAAGCGAAAAACGGAAAAAAATAGCAATGACGGTATTTACGGAAAAAGTTTCTTACTTACTGTTTGAGTTGTGTTTCTTCCTATCCCCTTTTTTTTTCTTTTTACGACTAAGCGGATGGTCTTCCCCGTGGTTTGGCGGGGTGTACCACTTTAACGGACGCGACGCAGACGGCGGACGGACGGATGAACGGTTTTATTTTATTTATTTTTTTCCGCGACGCGAACCCGGGACAGTCGGGTGGGTTTTTCGGTTGGGCGCCAATGTAACGTAGTCACGAGTCGGTGGGGTCACTGGCTGGAGACCACGTACATAAGGGGATCAGGGAATCCTCGACAATCAAACACGGATGACTTTAAACTTGGCCGTTGGCCTTTATTCTTAACGATATTCGGATACAAACCACTTCTTAGATCTACGCACCGACCGGGCGGCTCTGAAGGAGCCGACTAAAAGAACATTATTATTCTGTATCACTCGCGGGTTTAACTCGGCCGTCGGCGGCAAGCCTTACGGGCCACGCACGCGTGAGGCGCGTGAGCGGAAGGGAGAAGCGCGGGGGGGAAGTGAAGGTTTCGGCGATGCTGGGCAACTCCGGCTCAAAGCCCTGATATGACCAACACCTCCAGCGTCCTCCTGTGACTATTGCCGCCGTCGTACCCGGATTACCACGAGACGACGTCGTGAAGCGAAAATAGGCACAGGCGAACTGCCGGCGGACGCCGGTCGGGTGTGCTATATAGGCCGGCGTGCGGGGATTTGCGGTGGGGACCGGCGTGTGCGCTGTTGCTCGCTGATTGGTCGGTTTCTCTCACGCCACTCTCGTACGATGTGATGCGGCGGTCTTCGAGAAGGTTCTCGCGTGTTTGTGTGCTGAGTCACGCCTGCGTCGGTCTTGGTAGGTATTGTGACGGCTTCGTCACACAATGAATACTTCAAAAATTTACACTCGGAACATTGAACGGTTCACAATCTGTCGACTGTTTATAATATCGCTAGTTGAATTACAATCTAACGGTTTTTGCAATCTTACGGTGACATAGATAACCGAAAGTTATCTGCAAAGAACCGCTGTACTGCATTGCTATTGTATAATTTATGGTTTTACAATATCGACATGTAAAGCTCTTATCGGTATCATAAAACGAATATTTACAAGAAAAAATTCTATTAAATCTCGTACAGTATTTCCATTGCTGCAGCGCTGCTATAACTCTTTATAACAAAACTGTAACAGCTCTTAAACCGCTTTGTTGTTAGTTGTTCTTAGTTTTCTGATAAGGTGTTATCAGTTGTCTGAGAAAATGAGTTTTCTTCCGTTAGCTCGGCGAATGAGAGCGACAGCGTTTATCTCGTACGCCAATGTTGTTGTAAGAAATGTTTGTTTAAGGTTTAATTTGTTATGTAATTTTAGTAAAATGGTAGGCGGAAGATTAGATACAAATTGGCAGGGAAATGAGGATTCAGACAAGAAAATCAGATAGTGCTAGTAGGTAGGTATAACTAAGTAAAAGAACAATTTTCTCAAACATGTTTTAAAAGTGTTAAAAATTTACAAGATACTTTGAAATATAACAGTGCATAAAGATTGAATTAAAAATTGAATCGAACTTGACATTTTAATTAAGATACGACAATTTAATTAATAATGGAACAGGTATAAATTTAATTATTGCTATACTAGTTTTTTTAAATTCCACTACAGCCCTTGACTGCGATCTCACCTGATGGTAAGTGATGATGCAGTCTAAGGTGGCAGTTAAACCTATACGGAACCCTAGTCGGTCGGAAACGCTAAATCGCTTGGCGACACGTCTTAGACGTTAGTGTGGTAACTAGCCACGGCCGAAGCCAGACCAAACCAGAGAAAACTCAGTAATTAGGTATAAATTTCCAAATTCATCCAGTCGGGAATCCGAGACCTCCCACGTTAAGACAACAGCGCTCAACACTGCGCCAGAGAGGTCGTCAAAATATCGTAACACTTAAAGCAAGCAGAGTAATCATAATAGGGATTACGATTATGATTATATAAATTATTTCTAACTAATTATTAAATAGAGGGTCTTAAAAGACCTAAAATTCACAACCTCGGTTAGTTTTAAGTTTGATTACCATTTAAAAATATAGATTTAAAAAAAAAGTGCGTTGGATGACGTCACAACTGTGAATTTCATACAACTTCCATGTGCTTTTAGTTTGATAATGAGTTGCTGATTTGATTGAGTTGTCATCATCCCTATTGTTTTACTCGTTATAGGTACCCAATTACCACCATTCCTTGATAGGTACCTAGTACCTAGTACCTAACCTACCTACCTATGTCTTGCGATCTCACTTGGGGTGGTGAATTGACAATGTTGTCTAAGACGGTAGCCGGCTAAAATGAAATGGGTATGGCAACGTCAGTAAAAGGTACATAGACTCATCTTACCTTATATCCAAACGTCATAACATCTCTTTCCGTTAATAAATTCGTAGCACTGAAGTGAATGTTCCGGCTGTCAACACATTGTAAAAATTAGTTGCATGTCTGAAGTATATTCCAATCACTTCAGTCTATTTGTGGTTATCCCCGAAGAGCGAACTACACGGAATAGTAAATAAAATAAAAATATTACCGCCCGGGCCCTTCCGCCCAAACGAACCGGTAATTTGTACAGAAATACACACCTGATTCTTTTTGTTACTGAGTAGGTATAGAATGACATTATGTTGTGTCATGTATTAAGGAAATTATACAGTAAGTAAATCTATACTAATCTATATCTATACTTATATATAAAGCTGAAGAGTTTGTTTGTTTGAACGCGCTAATCACACGAACTATAGGTTCGAATTGAAAAATTATTTTTGTGTTGGATAGTCCATTTATCGAGGAAGGCTTTAGGCTATATAACAACACGCTGCGACCAATAGGAGCGAAGCATCAGTGAAAAATGTTGCAACAACGGAGAAAATTATCCATATTTGAGGGTTTCCGTTGCGTGCGCTGCGTATAAACGGTTCAAGTTACCCAAAAAATAAGTATGAAAGAATTATTCCTCTTTAAATGATCTAAAAATGTCCGCGACTGGTCTCGCGATCATAATAACAGAAATTGACGCGGACGAAGTCGCGGGCAACAGCTAGTATAAGATAAAAGATGATGCCCGCGACTTTGCCTGCGTGCATAGTTAGGTTTTGATCCCGTGGGAACTCTTTGATTTTCCGAGATTTAAAGTAACCGTTATCATTCCCGGGATAGATTGTATATCTATTTCTGTAAGAAATTTTCGATTGAAACAGATGGGCCGAGAAAGTGTAGCAGAAAGACACACTGATAGATAGACAGACGGACACACTTTCGCATTTATGATATGCTATCTAATATTAGTATGATTAAGGAAGATTGGCAAGTTAACGCAGATTTGATTTCAATGCAAATAAATGTAATTTCGCTATAATAAGTTTAATATTCCGTTTTATGCATAAAGAAAAACATAAACGTAATAAAAATTTCTTAAAATCCGATTCTGTATCTGAGGTTTCCCGGCCTGAAACCGATATACTAAAAAAGCCAAAATAAACAAAATTAAAAAATCAGAAAGACCTACCTCAGATTCAAATACAAAAAAAGAATAGTGACAATAGTCCAATGCACAAAACAATGATAAATAAAACCATTTCAACTCAATACAAGTATTTTCAAAATTTAAGATAAACACAGGGTAACGTGACCGGATAGTGGCCGGAGTGTACCGGCGCGTGACGTCGCGTCGAGGGCGACGCGGCGCGTATACACCACTAGGAGCAGTACTGGCGGCCAGTACGCATGGGCGACGAAGAGTGAACCGCACGGGAAAGTGGACGGTCTCATGCAAGAGGCGGCCAAGCGAAGGTCAAGTTCAGTGTACGACTTCTAAGTTCAGTCCAAGTTACTCTCGCTATTTAACTTAATAAACATTCGCTAAGAACTTTTTGTAAACGATTACATTCATAATCAAGCGTGGATTGTTTATATCTTTTATGCGTCACAAATCTATAGTCCATACTAATATTTTAATTGTTAAAGTGTGTCTGCCTGCCGATGAAATTAGCTAGTTACAAAGATAGAATGCTAAGCTATTTTTGACCAGTAAAATGGCGAGAGCTTAAAATTCCCAGGGGATTATATAAAAAATAATCAATTAGGGGAAAAACGCGGGTATAATTTGGTAATTATTCAAAGTATATTATTTGTTGTTAAATAACATTGAAGTCTCATATTGTTTCTGACTAGATCTACCTAGCATACTTTTATTAACACAGCTGAACTGATCTCGCGCAGTGATGTAAGCCGCAACCAATAGTAGGTCAAGTTCAAAAAAAGACTTCAAAGTTCTTTGCTCTTGTTTACACAATACCTTCACATGTTTCGGAATGAAACTGAAAAGTTAGAAACTAAACTTGAGATAAGTTAGAACGGTACATATCGTTATCTACGTAAGCCGTTTTCCTATATGGACTAGTTGTTTAAACTTTAATTAGTTATTGCAAAAATAAACGTGAAGAATCAATATTAGCTATATTAACCAATATTTAACCAAATTCTTAGTGTAATTTTATACATTAGCCAAGCTTATCTTGCGCATAAATAAGTGACTACTATGATATCCAGACGCTATTAGGATAACAGCCTTCTAATATACATATTACCTCTATGCTTCTATCCTTTTCTTTCAAGTACCTACCTGTTATCATAAGAGGAAAAGACTTCAACCTATTTTGAATAAGTATACTAATAGCATAGCATGATATTAAGTAATCACTATGTGTAAGTGTCGCAATCTAAAGATTACTTATAAGATTTGAGGAATGTGTTGGCAGAACATTTTACTGCAATGGAACGCTGAAAGGAATTTTTGTTATACGTAACATAAAAAAGTAACTGCATAAACCCCACCCAGCATCCGCAGCAAGTGAATCAATTGCTCTCCACCCTCCCTCTCACCCTCTGAAAACTTTCTAAGCGCTAGAGAGGGAGGGGAGACCACCGCAGCGCGCAAGTCTCCCTCAAAGTTGAAAATAATAAGGGGACCAGACGCTATGATCGGGACATCACAATCAATAACACTTAGAGACGCGTGTGAAAGCGCCTTAATTTAATTGGAATTTATATGACGCGTATTATTGCATCGTTTGAAATGGATTTTGTAGATAAATTCGTTAGTCATATAGTGACAGACATTATTGTCACGAGAGAGTTCTTCAATAGATTAGGGGTAGTTTAAGTAGGTACCTCCCACTTACTCAAATTTTACAATTATTTTATCACAACGTGATAAAATGAAGTAATTAATTGATGGACATTTCCACTATCGACATGTGTTTTACTGGACTGTAATTTAATATCTTTTACTTAGGTATGATTTTTATACGACACATTAGTATAATGAGCTTTAGTGGGAACTGGGGAGCTGTGAAGAATTACCCTATTATTATTATTATTTAACTCTTTATTTGCACCACACAAGAAAAACAAAAACAACAAAACATGAAATGAAATAAAAAAGAAGGATAGGTACAAAAGGCGGCCTTATCGCTAAACAGCGATTTCTTCCAGGCAACCTTAAGATTAGGAAAGCGCTAGGAAACCAGAATGCGGGTGGCTCAAAATTTCTACTTAATTAAATAATACAATACACAAATACAATACTACATAATATAACATATAAATAGATATATTATATTTAAACTTAAATATATATACTTATCTAAATATATACTAAAATATACATAATATATACATACACATTACACATATATACATACACTTACATACCATAGAATAATATATAATAAACTAAAGTCGTCTTCAATTTGAAAGGAAATATGTCTTTAGAGCGTTCTTGAATACACCCAGCGATTTTGATTGTCTAATTGTCAATCGCAGTGCATTCCACAATTCAATTGCCTGTACAGTAAAAGAATTTTGATAAAATTTTGTTTTGTGTGCAGGCATTTTCAAGATAAGTGTTCGACAAGATCTTATGTCTGATTGCACCCCAAGAAATTGAAACTTCTTCTTAAGATAAGAAGGAGTTTTAAGGTGAAATAAAACACAGTACAGAAGAGAAAGGACATGCATATCCCGGCGACGGCGAATAGGGAGCCACTTGAGCTTTTGACGAAATTCGGAAACGTGGTCATATTTGCGTAAGCCAAATATGAACCGAATAGCAATATTTTGAAGTCGCTCAAGCTTATTAAGTTGGTCCTGGGTCAAATTAAGAAAGCTTGCATCCGCATAATCGAGAATAAAGAGAAGGAGAGATTGTGCCAACATAATTTTGGTAGGAATTGGCAAAAGGTTACGCAGTCGACGTAACGAGCTCATAACAGCAAACGTTTTCCTGTTTATTTCCTTTATCTGCACAGACCAGGTCAGTTCCGAATCCAAATGAATACCAAGAACTTTAGCAGAGGCGCAGTATGGTATAGCAACGCCATCAAACATAATCGGAGAAATGCTCTGCCAGTTAACTCTAGAAATAAACCCTGGACTGCCAATAACAATTGCCTGAGATTTTGCAGGATTTACGCGAAGTCCATATTGTCTGCTCCACTCAGAAATTGCAGCTAGGTCGTTATTAATGGCGGTAATGGCTGAACCAAGGTCTTCCAGAGTTGCAGACCGATAAATTTGGATATCATCTGCATACATATGGTAGAGAGAAGAGATATACGGAGTAATAGAGTTAATAAAAATAGCAAATAGTAAAGGAGACAACACGCCACCCTGAGGTACCCCGGCCGTCACATTACACCACGACGAAAAGGTCTCGTCGATTCGGATGCGCTGTCGACGACCATTGAGGTAACTCCGAAACCAATCAATCACCGACGGAGCTATGTTAAAAGGAGAACGCAACATACTCAACAAAATGTCGTAATCTACGGTATTAAATGCGTTACTAAAATCGAGCAACGTTAAAATTGTGAGCTGTTTATTGTCCATTGCCCAACGAATGTCATCGGTAACCTTGACCAGTGCTGTAACCGTACTATGACCAGGACGAAATCCAGATTGCAATGGACTGAGAAGACAGTGTTTATTAAGGAACAGGTTCAATTGTTGATAGACTAACTTCTCAAGAACTTTTGAGAGAAAAGGTAAAATAGAAATGGGACGAAAATCGTTTACAGATGATGGTTTAAGTTTTTTGGGAAGAGGGATAATTTGTGCATTCTTCCATGCTTCAGGAAATTCGCTGATACTAATAGAATAATTTAAAATGTGGGTTAGGATAGGGGATACAACATCAAGGATAGGAATAATCATATTACGGCTAATGCAGTCTGTACCGACAGCATTCGATGAAATAGACAATACGTTCTTCCTAACATCACATTCGGAGAATGACCCGAAAGAAAAGGGTAAAAAGTCAGGAGTTGAAGATGATGAAAGAATATTAATAGTGCGCTGTTTTTCGTTACTATCAATTACATCACAAGTAGAAAAGTGTTTATTAAGGAGTTCAATATCAATATTAATAGAAGAATTATGGGATGTTTTACCAACTCCAAGTGACTCAAGAAATTTCCATGTTTTAGCGGTATCGCCATTTTCGACTGACTTGTGTATGTGGCGTCGTTAAGCATCTCTACATAATGTATTACAGCGATTCCGAGCTTTGTGATACTTCAACCGATTGGCGTCGGAGTCATTAATTTTATATTTATATTTGGCTGAATTCTTTTTGTCCATTGAAGCTTTTATCTCATCTGAAAGCCACGGAGCTGGTAAGTGTTTAATTTTAACTGGTCTTAAAGGTGCATACAAATCATAAAGTTGTGTCACTAAGGTATTGAAAATGTCAACTTTTTGATCTATCGAATCAACACCTTTGATAGTATCCCAGTCTACTTGTCTAGCGTCATCGCAAAGACGATTCTTGTCAATCCCTCCAAAATTACGCCGCAGAAGAATCCTCGATTTAGCTTTGGGAGGACGTATTTTGTAGGAGAGGTAAATCGAGTCATGATAACAAAATGCGTCAGCTGAACACTGTCCATGCTTAAAGACGAGATTCGGAGAGGAGACCATGATTAGGTCAAGAAGAGAGGGAACACATCCTGGTGAGAAGTGTGTAGCAGAGAGGGGCAAAACATGTAAGTTACAGGATTCCACTGTAGCTATAAGTTTCCTTTTTCGATAATTATCTTTGAGTAAGCAAGTATTAAAATCTCCCATAATACCTAATAGTTTGATTGTACAAGGGGATTAGCTTTTCTAGTAAATTTTCAAAAGAATTAAAATAATTAGGTTCAGAGGGAGGACAGTAAAACACACCAAGAAGAATTTTAGTGTGGGATAACATAACTTCCACTAATAAGTGCTCGGCCGCATCAGGTAGTGAAGGCCGTGGAGACGAACTAACAACAGTGAAAGGAATATGCGAACGTAAGTAGATCGCTACTCCACCGCCTCCTTTACCAACACGGTCATTGCGAATAAGCCGAAAACCAGGCAGCGAATAAGACGTTGAAGGTAAGCAAGTTTTAAGCCAGGATTCGGAGACTAGAATGGCATGTAAGTTACGAGATTCAAAAGATGCAAGCATATCTGGATAATGAGCCGGGATACTTTGTGCATTAATATGAACAACATTGAAGTTTTTCACACAATCTGAGAAGCAAGAATCAAGGAAGTTATCGAGCGGAAGGAGCGATGTACTGTGAAAGTTAACATCACTGGACAGTTCACCACTAGACGCAGATAGAAAAAGATCACTATCCATGTCCAAACTGGACGACGACATAATATAAAGAAATAATATAAAATATATAAATAAATATTAGGTATACAAATATAATATAACTACTTATATATACTAAAGACAATAGTGTCTTTTAAAATTACTTTCCTAATCCTACCGTCCTCACCGGTTCAAACTTTGTTAACCTATGCCAATATTATAACGTCGCTTTTCCTACGAAAGGACCTATCTGACACTTTTGACTAACTGCACTAAATACATCATAATAATGTACTTTTGATTCTCTGTCGATCTGTCTTTTCGACTTTTTCATATCTTTTACCGTTTACTGGCTAGGACAATCGGTAAGTGTGGCGTATATGCTCATTTGCGAAAAGGAAATCATACTAAGTGGCGTATTTTATACTTAGGGCTATTAGAAAGATTTTTATTTAGTGATCAGCTAAATAAAAATCTATCAACTATGACGTAACTGAAAATACGTCATTTAGTGTGAACTAGACTATATTGAATAAAAATGGGGTTTTCAATTACGTCTGAATTTTGATTGCGACGGAATACCTTAGACATTAACTAATAGAGTTAAAAATTTATGTAAATTGGTGACAAAAAATGTATAAAACCTTGGGCAGTAAAAAAATCCAAAATAGTACGAATCCAAAAACTTTCAGTCAAAAAATGATTTAAAACTATCCTAATTATTATTATATATAAATAAATAAAAAACAAATTATTTTGAATTAAATGTGATTTAATTATTCAGTAAAAAATACAGTCGTATCTCCTAAGTAATTAATTTTTCAGAAAAACAAAGTTCTTATGAAGTGGCGTAACTGTTTTAAATATTTTTACCTAAATGAATACGCACATTTAAATAAGACAAATCCTACTTGCAAAAAGGCCTTGATTCACAGATTATAAGAATATTTTTTTAATTTTAATGTAGCTTTATTTGAGCAACTGTGGACAATATAGTTGAGCACGAAACCGTAAAACGCTTGCCCTGAACAATTAACTCGATGTCAGTTAGGTCCTTTCGTAGGAAAAGCGACGATAAATGCGAATGTTTGAATGGATTGATGGATGTTTGTTACAATGACACCGGAACAGCTGAATGAATCTGGATGAAATGTGGCACAGAGATATATTATTGTCTGGAATAACACTCGGACTACTTTTATCTCGGAAAATTAAAAAGTTCCTGCAAGAACCGAAAAACCTCGATCCACGCGGACGATGTCGCGGTCATCAGCTACTTAGTAATAAATAAAATTTGACTTCGCTTGAAGTCGAGTCGAGAAGACGAGTCTCTTACGTCCTAACTTCTAGCCTAGCGCTGCGTTTTTGGTTTGTACTCAGTCATAACATATTGTATTATAACGTTCTCGGTCGCCATTCCAGCGTATTGGGAGTGGGACCAAGTAGTCCAAGTACCTTCCTACCAACTTTAATATTCATCAATAATGTATTATGTATGTACTTACTTAGCTAAATCCACTGCGTGCAGGTAATTTATTAAAACTAGTGTAGGTTTTTGATTTCATATTTTAAGTTCAAATGGTAAATATTGACAAGAGCGTTCCAAAAAGTCCATTTCCCAACAACCCCGTGGGAAGGACAAAAGTAATATTTGTTTACAATTCACAAACCCATACACCACCGTATACCTACTTACTCGTACCCGCGCATTCCCACGCTCTCACAAAACTAGTCTCGACTGTTATGAGTCCACTACACACTGAAACCCGAGTACACTTAGGAAACCACGTGTGATTCATACCGACTGGCGATGCCGGTTGCCGGACATATCCTATTCTTGCTTTGATTCATTCATACGATACGTGAACAAGTTTTGTTTTTTCATTTTTTGTCGGGCTTGTCTTGTTAACTTATGAGTTCAACTAGCACGAGATTCCAGCTCCGCCTACGTTAATTATAAATCACTTTACAAGTTTACACTCCAAAGTCCACACCGATATTTTTTATTGCTGTGCCGCAGCATTAATCAACGTGGACTTCTATACTTAAGTGTTAAATCCTGGAGACCTTTATTTTTATATCGCTGGAAAAATGCTTAAATTACCTACGCATTCCGCACTTATAGACCAGGGTAGAAGCCTTTAAAAATAATGAAAAGTGGAAAAAAATTATAATAGAATGAAACCCATTAGAAAAGGAGGGAAATATGATAAAAATGAAAGGAAAAATAATTTACGGGCGATCTGAGGTTGGGAAGGGGATGGGGGTGAGTTTTTAAGGGTAAAAAACGATTTTTCTCGATTTCCGGCAAAACTAAAAGTCCTATCGAAAAAAGTCAAATGGAAAAGTTGTAGATAATAAAAAGATCTAAAACTTTTGTATTTACACTTTTTTCACATAACCTCAAAATTTATGTGAAAAATTCAAAAAACCAAGTTTTTGGTTTTTTATTTTTATCTTTTACAAAAATTTTTTTTTTTAACGAAATTTTGTGAAAACTTACCTTTTTATGTCCCAAATACGCTGTAATTTATTTAATTAAAAATATTTATTTTTTCACCTTATTTTGAATTAATATCGAAAAAACACCCTAATTTTCAATCGAAAATTCACCCGTCAAAATATCAGCTTTTTTCAAAAAGTTGGTGTGGTTTCTGTTCGTTGGAATCTCTACTTTCCGATGGTGAAAAAAAAAATATATGTTACTATGGTAAATCTTCTCAGAAAATGCAAAAATTCAAAAAAAACTTGAATTCGAAAAATTTTTTTTAATTATTATAAATAATTTCATCTAAAAAATGTGATTGCTGCAATTTGTTTCAATTAAAAAGTTGATTTATTTAATTCTAATTACATTTATGTCATAGAAAATCTCATTATAGATAAATATAAATGTAAATCGTACTATTAATTAATGTAGATGCTTTATTCTCATTACGTTATTCATTACAATATTTTTGAACACATTAATCTCATCATTCATAAATACCTTATCTTCAATTCTAATCACTTATTCATAAGTTTTTGTCTTTTTGATGGCATTTCTTCATCGTTAGATTCGTCAAACATCTCCGATTCTAGTAGATCTTCGAAATC
This sequence comes from Erebia epiphron, assembly GCA_963932025.1. NCBI lineage: Eukaryota > Metazoa > Arthropoda > Insecta > Lepidoptera > Nymphalidae > Erebia > Erebia epiphron. The sequence continues at coordinate 34,713,687 of OZ009946.1, forward strand.
TTCATGATTATCACCTTCTTCCTCTCCAACATTACTTCCAGACTGCGTTGGTTCTTCATCCACAATATCTTCTGAATCATTAACTTCCTCATAGGTTTCTTTTTCAATATTGGAGCAATTCTTAGGCAAAAGTAGGTTTTTCAAGGCGGACCCGCCGGCGGGTCCTCTGCCGGTTTAGGAGCCCTTCCCCACTTCTCCACGAAATACCTTTTGATGGGCTACAATTTTTCGTAGGTCACTCAGGTATATCTACTCAGGTATATATATAATTTATCTTAAAATAGTTATAAATAAGCATCTACGCATATAATTTAAAGAAAATTAGACAACTTTCTCCAAATATTGTAGATGTCTTATTAAATATTAATTTAATTAACTTATTTTTTTGTTAATTATAGTAGTATATTTTTATTTGCAATTTTTTTGTTATCAACGTCACATGTAATCTAACGTTTTTCGAGTAATTAAAGTCTAAATTTTAATAAATAGCTCAAAATTATTTATAATAATTAAAAAATTTTTTTCAAATTCAAGTTTTTTTTTAATTTTTGCGTTTTCTGAGAAGATTTACCATAGTAACATATATTTTTTTTTTCACCATCGGAAAGTAGAGATTCCAACGAACAGAAACCACACCAACTTTTTGAAAAAAACTGATATTTTGACGGGTGAATTTTCGATTGAAAATTAGGGTGTTTTTTCGATATTAATTCAAAATAAGGTGAAAAAATAAATATTTTTAATTAAATAAATTACAGCGTATTTGGGACATAAAAAGGTAAGTTTTCACAAAATTTCGTAAAAAAAAAAATTTTTGTAAAAGATAAAAATAAAAAACCAAAAACTTGGTTTTTTGAATTTTTCACATAAATTTTGAGGTTATGTGAAAAAAGTGTAAATACAAAAGTTTTAGATCTTTTTATTATCTACAACTTTTCCATTTGACTTTTTTCGATAGGACTTTTAGTTTTGCCGGAAATCGAGAAAAACCGTTTTTTACCCTTAAAAACTCACCCCCATCCCCTTCCCAACCTCAGATCGCCCGTAAATTATTTTTCCTTTCATTTTTATCATATTTCCCTCCTTTTCTAATGGGTTTCATCCTATTATGATTTTTTTGGTTTTAAAAATTATCGACCCTGGACTATTAGCGGTTATGTGGGACTCACTCCAGTACCCACTAAAAAACCAGCGGCACAGTCCGCGTCGAGAATGAACCGTCTCAGGGTCCCAAATCTTGGATACGACTCAGACTAAATCCTGGAGACCTGGAGAGTGACATGGGCTATATTTTATCTCGAAAAATAAACGCATTTCCCCGGAATTTTAAACCCGAATCAATCCCTAAATCATCAAACTTAAAGTTCTTGTACTGTAATGTTTCCAATAAATCATCAAGTAATTTCAATTGATAAACATAAATCACTAAGCTAAAGTCATGAGTTTGTTCAAAACCTAATCATCAAACTTTAAGTTCTTGTACTGTAATGTTTCCAATAAATCATCAAGTAATTTCAATTGATAAACATAAATCACTAAGCTAAAGTCATGAGTTTGTTCAAAACCTAATACCTATATTGAATATATTTCGCCTAAGTACCTATAATTTATCATACTTTTAACAACAGATACAGTGTCAAAAGCAATTAAGATCACTTCATTCACTTGCAGTTGCATCAATTAAGATACATCGCTGGAGCGTGACTCCACAGTCCACGATACGAGATACGAGGATCGTATTGGTATCACTCCATATATCTTAGCTAACGTTTATTTGCAATCAAGAATTACTTCATCTACTCTCCAAGAAATTATTCACTTGTAAATTTGTTACAGGGAGCTTTAAATAGCTTTAGCTATAAATATTATAAATGCGAAAGTTTGGATGGATGGATGTATGGATGGATAGATGTATGGATGGATGTTTGTTACTCAATCACGCCCCAACGGCTGAACGGATTTGGCACAGAGATAGATTATAGTCTGGAATAGTACATAGGCTACTTTTTATCCCAGAAAATTAAGGAGTTCCCGCGGGATCCACAAAACCTCGATCCACGCGTACGAAGTCGCGAGCATCAGCTAGTCAGTAATAAATTGGCTATGTGGTACTATATCTTACATCCTTAGTAACTGAGAAAGGATTCTCAGAAACCTTTACGTTTTAAAATACCTAAAAACACACGTACAAAGTTCTCAGATAGAGTAATTTGCTAGACAGTGGAAAGCGATCCAAAATCTATCGCTAAAAGTAAAACCTAGATCAGACCCTAGGTTGTTGTAGGTGGTTATGTATCGTTCACAGAACATAATATTTCCTTCAATAGTACTGTTATAATTAAGTTTAAGTACCTACTGATATCGAGGCAAAAATACCCAATTCCATAACTCCATAAATACAACAGGTGGAGACCTCTCAATAAAACTCATAAGTAATTATTACGCTGGACTGACAGGGATTCCGTTCGGATATTTCAGCCGGGATGTATATTTTGATTTCCATGTTCCATCTCGCGCGCGCCGCACTGCGCCAAACAGCTGTTAAGCTAATTCAGGATCAATTTACTGAAGTTTTAATTAATTACCTGCATCATGCACACAGCGGAATTAGCTACACAAATAGAAGAAGACATTTTACAGCTCTAGTAAAAAAAACAACATTAAACATGGTCGCAATCAGCTTCAACGGAAAACGTAATGTTATGATTTGAGAGACTCTTTTAGAAGAATGAAGTCTTCACTTGGTGGAAGGACGATATCAAGAAATTTGCTGGGAATAGCTTGTTACAAGCAGTACAGAACCGTGTTCTGCGTACAACCTTGCAAGAGACCTATACAAGCAGTCAACGGTTTTCAGTTGAAAACGTCCGTAACAAGTTTCAATTGGAAATGCCCCTTAAAAATTTGATATTATACACTACGATTCTAAAGTTAGTGTAGTGTATTGATAATAAATATATTATTCACTCGTACCGGCGAGGGGTGCGGAAGTGGGGTCGCGGGGAGCGACGGCTCACCGCGTGCTCGCTGTTCGAACGCCGCGCGGGTAAGACGTGTTGTGAAGTTAATTTGTGTCTTATTGGTGGAACCATATCCTGTACAAGTGGCGACCCTGCCAGTAACTAAAAGATTCAAGGTACGTGCCTATGCGCCAATAAGAAAAATATCAAATGAAACTTAGAGGAAGTTTAGAGGTAAATCAGTAAACGTGATCGGTTTTATCACATTAGTATACCTAATTATTCAGTGTTACATTATTTGCTTATTTAATACTAATAAAGGGAAGATGTAACCTAGTAAACTAAATATATAACGCTTTTAAAATATAAAACCGGTCGTGTAATATTGATTGGTACCTAAAACATCTGAAATCGTTAAGTTGCGTACCTACCTACATTAAGTATCAGTAATGCCTCAATAATTTGTTGTCAACATGTAAAATCTATGAGGGTGTACTTAAATACTATAAAGTATGGTTACCTTGTACAATAATATTTGATGGTTAGGTTATGATCATTCGATGTTCGTTTATCAATACCTACTGCGATTCGACTAGGTATTGTTAATAGACGAAGCGGGGACGGTATTAGATTTGAAAACAATCACTTTTGATTTTTACAAATGTCGTCAGTTACAAGATGCAAAATATAACAAACCAGTGATACATACATTGTAAATATGTTAGAAGGCTTAATAAGCCTAAATGTACGGTGTTATTTTATTGCTTATTTTTTTTAATTGACTACCATTATCATAACGGTTTAAAACGTTAGGATTGTTGGTTTATAATTTTATGTAACACGAACCTAAATCACATACCTTGTGGATCTATATACCTACATATTATCATGGTAACATTTTTTAAAAATTACATTATTATGTTGACAACAAGTGAAGTTGATGCTGAATATGAGAGGTAGTCTAAAGGACAGTTACATAATAAATAACAAAGGTTCAGAGGTAGTTCGATGAAAATCGAACGGTACCTACAAGACTCCAAGAGGTAGTTCTAGGCAAACTAGAACGGTACCTACAAAAATCCAAGAGGTAATTCTACGTAAATTAGAATGGTACCTATAAAAACTCAAGAGGTAGTTCTATATAAACTAGAACGGTACCTACCTACAAAAATCAAAGATGTAATTCTATGTAAACTAGAATGGTACCTATAAAAACTTAAGAGGTAGTTCTATATAAACTAGAACGGTACCTACAAAAATCCAAGAGGTAATTCTATGTAAATTAGAATAGTACCTATAAAAACTCAAGAGGTAGTTCTATATAACCTAGGACGGTACCTACAAAATCCAAGAGGTAATTCTATGTAAATTAGAATGGTACCTATAAAAACTCAAGAGGTAGTTCTATATAAACTAGAACGGTACCTACAAAAATCCAAGAAGTAATTCTATGTAAATTAGAATGGTACCTATAACAACTCAAGAGGTAGTTCTATATAAATTAGAACGGTACCTACAAAAAACTTAAGAGGTAGTTCTATGTTCTTAGAACGGTACCTATAGAAACGATTGGAGTGGCCAAGTGTGTCATTATTTTAGAATGACCATGTGAGCCCATGGAATGTAACCAAATGTGTTACTAGAGTGGAACAAGTGTTTGCGTATGTTGATCAAAGAGTCTGTAGGTTGTCAGATTGTAACCGAGTGCGTTACTGCATTGGAACATGTGATTCCTTGAATTGTGAGTTGTGACCTAATGAGCCGGTAGGTTGTGAACAAGTGTGTTACTATTTCGGACAGTATGCTATCTAACTGTTCGTGAAAGATCTAATGTATTTTATTTACTTAATTTTACATTCATATCAAACTAAAGGGATGTACATAATGAATGTAAGTTTCCCAGTCCAGTATTACCAATAACGTAGTAGGTAGCTGCTTTAGTAGATTACTGTACAAGTTACTCATTCTATCCAGAATTACCATGGCATTTTATTCATCTTCATAGTTTTAAATGTGCCTTTAAATGCTTTTGATCAAAGAAATTTCTACATTCTTAATTGTTGAATGAACTTAGATTTCGGTTATTTTAAACGACGTTAGATCAATAACAACAACTTCGAATAATAGTATAAAGCTGTACCTAATGGTATAGCCGCAACATATTGGTCAAAGGTTCTGAGATGATTTGAAAGAAAAATTTATTGTTTTTGTATGGACTTTTAAATTGATTAATTAGTGATCCCGATGTTACCCGAGCGAGCCTCGCCATGTTTCGGATGTATATAATCTGTATGCGCCTAAATACGAATGAATTATAGTTATTTCAAAAAAAAAACAAGCACAGTCAGATAAAACCGGTGAACTATATTATGGGTATCATTTTAATTTATTAGAAAAAAACTATGATATTATAAAGTATAGGTATGATCAAGCGAACTTGCAAAGTGAAGCTCGATTGATATTATATGAGTACGCTTCATTCGATGATATATACTATATAGCAACATAGTTATTATTTGACTAATGTGTAAAATATTGTGTACTGTAGGTACACAATTTATAATATCGTACCAGATCGATGCCGATATCGTTTAGGACCCGTGATGCATTCAATAACCTTTTTGTCATTGGTTCAACTTATAAGTTGTTCACTCACCCATTCGTTACATTTCAAATATTTTTGTTTCTAAAATATATGGCTCACTTGTAAATGCTTATTAGTTTAAAAAGTTAACAAGCAAGGAAATGCATAAAGTAAATTGAAACAAAGGTTTCAAGTTTGTTTTTTAGTAAATCTTTCACTCGTTTATTTAGCTACACTATTTTATGACTTTCATTAGTTTGGAGGGTTGAAGTTTCAACATAATGCGATCCTATGTTCGGAATGCATTTATAATTAAATAGGGAAGGATATATACTTCAGCTTGTAAGGGCGAAGGTTGCAGTATTTTTTAAAGTAAAAAAAAAAAAAGTAGTTCAAGCGTGTTTCGTCAATCAGGTGACTCAGTTTGACTAAATTAGTTCATTAAATGTTAAACTGCATTTAATAAAAAGATTTAAATTTTTGGAACATTTATTAATCAAAAAGAAAGATAAATAAATAAATGTAAGGGCTGAACATTTGAGGCTCGAGGTTAAGTAGCTTGCTAGAAACTACAGTCACGGCTCGAGAAGCCCGTTTAATAACGGAATAAAATCGTAAAAACGCGCCATTCTGAAAGTCGCATTGAAAGAAAAGAAAGAAAGAAATAAAAAAAAAACATTTATTTCCAAATTGTGCCATACATAACAAGCATACCTAAAGTGGTAGATCACCCCTGCACATCAACGATCTAAAGAAAATCTAGAATCTAAACAACACCGATGAGGCGCGGGGATGAACTATATCACGCATGGCACAACCCAAAAAATGGCTTAGGCTCATCATAATGCTGAATATTCATGCATAGGGTTTTCTTTCTTTATTTTTATCTGAGTGATTTGAAATAATGAAGTGGGGATGATAAAATTTAACAGACTATTATTTTAATTGAAAATGAAATCGCGCAATTAATTATCTTTTGCCGTCCAAAATCTGGAGAGTATAATATGATGTAAAAATAATATATATTTTCTAATAAGTGACTAGTGCGTGCTTGCTTATTCTAGATCTCCATATTGTTTTCTCTCAAATGTATTGAAGAATGTCGTGTGATGCCCGGGCGTTGTTAATTTGCAAGCTCTTGACGATGGTATACCCTCACCTAGCGGCTCAGGCTTACAACTGTCAATTAAGTTGTAAAAACTTACCACTCTAATGGAGAAGTTTACCATTTTTTTATTTAGTATGAAAATTAATACAAAATAAATCAAAAATATGGAGAATCATTAAAATATCTCGACAAATGAAAAAGTTATGGAACTTTCAAGTTGCGCTAGCTTAGACGGGAGACGTGACGTCATAATTCCCTTTCAACCGACTTTATAAAGCCGAATAAAAGAAATAAATGGTCTTAACGTGACTTAATTAAATTAAAAGCACTTAATTTGTTTGTGAAGATAATTTTAAATTATTAAATCTCGGCTAGGTATTAAAACTCACTCACAAAATTTTTCACTCCTGTAAGTTCACACTACTCGGTGTGTAAGATACAGCAATACGATAAATAATTAAACTTGTAAATCGTCTTTTCTCAGTCTTTTATAGATGGATTAAAAAAAAACACTGATTTATTAGTTTTAATCTATATTTTACTTCTGTTGTGTTAAATATGATATTCACAACATCATGAAACTTCTCCATTATTAACTGACACAGAAAAGTAAAGTAAAGAGTATAAAAATGCAGAATGAATAAAACATGCTCAGTATATACTATATTATGTTACTGAAGTTATATATCATGCCTTGATGTAACGTTTTTGATTAATAATTGGTTTGATTTTTTTAAATGAGCTAAGGGAATGATTCAAAAAAAAAAAAAAAACAGAAGAGAAAAGATATTTTGAGTATTAAATTCTGATATCTAAATTTGGGGTCTTCATTAAGTTTTTTTATTTAGTTTTGTAGCAATCTTTGGATTTACAGCAAGATTTGAATTTTAATTTGAGTAAAGAGTAATTTCTATTGAGTAAAGTTAATTAGAAAGAATTATATGATAGCGATTAACTATTGTACAATAATTGGAAGTCGATTCTATTTCAATTCATACAAAGGTTTTGCATTTCGAAGAAGCCTTTGATGAAGAGTTTGATTTAGTTTTGGACTAAGGTTTAGTTGGACTTGTTGTTTGGTTATCGATGATGATTGTTGTGTAAGTTAAGGTATTCAAAGCATACGATCTTAACATGAAAGGGTATGGTTTGGAAAGGAAGGAAATAAACTAAAACAACAAGTGTTTTGAGGCCAAGTGTTTAACAAAATTATTTACTATAAATAATTTTATATGAATAAGCTTTGAATAATTTTAGTTCATTTATTATAAACGTTGACTGTTACATAGTTAAAGATTTTAAAATTATAATAAATTAACATAGTGGGATTTCAGGAATTTAAAGCAGATAATTGAACATAGTCTTATTTTGATTAAAAAAATTAGTAAATGGTACAGCAGATCCAACTGAATTGAACAAGACAGGGAATGATGTGGAGCTGCAAACTGACGACAGTGGGCAACGACTACGGAGAAACGTAGTTCACCTGAAACGTGTCGAAGGACAGTGGAAGGTTTGTGCAGGTGAAAATCAGTCAATCAAAGATTGCATTGATACCACGATAATAACGATGATTATAAACAGACATCTTAGGTTATGTGGGTCAATGATTATAGAATAGAAGATATTCTGTAATAGGTTATTAGAATATTTGTTGTTGATCGAAAGGAATACGTTTATTTTTGTTATCTGAAATAATTGTGTCCGATGGAAATAAAGTTTTAATTTTAATTTTGTGAAAGGTAGATGTAGTGTATTGATAATAAATATATTATTCACTCGTACCGGCGAGGGGTGCGGAAGTGGGGTCGCGGGGAGCGACGGCTCACCGCGTGCTCGCTGTTCGAACGCCGCGCGGGTAAGACGTGTTGTGAAGTTAATTTGTGTCTTATTGGTGGAACCATATCCTGTACAGTTAGTATTTCTTCGTAAATTCAATTGCAATACAAAAATATACATGTACGCTGACAAATTTTACGTTAAACCGAAAATAGGTGTAAGTGAGACATTAGAGTTAAATTTCACTTGTCAGTTGTCACCTCTATTAAATACATTGGTTAGACCCACTGGTCCAGTAAATTGGCAAAGGAAACGAATAGTAGCTCTTCCTGGCATGGAAAAACCATGCTTAATTTTAAACTACACTCGACGCCGGAAAGGCATATAAATACTGCGCAAAATGGAAAATTCAATACCCATTTAGGAAATTAAAACGACGTAAGCAAACAGGAACACTGAGCACGCTTTCAGAATCCCGTTTAATTTTAAACGCTCCAGTATTTTCTAGGTAAAGCATCCGATTCTGTTTGAGGAAATCTTTTCAGATGAAGCGCCTGTAAAACTTGAGCAGGGCTTTTCATAGAAATCCAACTCCTAATAGTGTTATAATGTGCATGCTGTCTCAGACCAAATAAACAAAATGGACGATAACGAACAGGTATTCCGTGCAACTGTTTTATTTCATGGCAGTATGCTTGCCAAATAAAATACGACGCTGCGTCGGGAGCATCTTATTTCAATAAATAATTATTCAGGTAATGCCAAGGCACTAGGCATCCTAAGGTCATGTTTGCTGTCTCCAGTGCCACAGTACCCAACTTGTTATTGCGATTATTTAAATATGTTTAAATCGACTGAAGTTATGACACTCTTGTTTAAATTGTGTATAATTTATAACGTTTAATATAATGTAATGTATAACTGGGTACTGGGTAGCATAACACTGCGAACTTAGAGAGAAACATTTTTGTGTCGCACACTGGGGGATTCGCATCCAGATAATTCATTCGATAATTCCTTATTTTATTACAAGGATAAGTAGGTAGGATAGAATACACTACTGTACATAATTTAATATTTTGCTTTTTAAAAAGACCAACTGCTGAGTTATTTTATTTTTCATAGATACTAGCGGCTCTGTCACCGGGTCAGATAAGTTTATAAGACTATATGCTTGTCGAAAATGGAGAATTGCTGTCTAGTCTTTCGTTAAATAAAGTGGCGTTCTCGTCCCCGAATACAACTTAAGCTTCACGTTAAATACGTTTTTAAGCAAGCAGGTATTCTGCCTGCCTTCCTTAGTCTATGGGTGAGATAAAAGAGGCTAAATCAGTCTCGGCCAGGCTAAACATAGCCAGGTACGCGGTGACCGGACACTGACAGCTCAGGATGCTTCACGCTCCCCCTGACGACATTCCCATTAAATACGTACCTACATTTTAAACGATATTCAGGATGAGACGTCTTTAAAAAAAGATAAAGCTATGTAGTTTTATTTGCTAGAACTATCGTAGTAATAATAAATGCGAAAGTGAGTTTGTTTATTGATTTGTCCTTCAATCATGCTGTAACAGAGCAACGGATCGATTTGATTTTTGCATGGATATAGTCTGTGGATATATATAATTGAGGTCTTGAGGACATAGGCTACTTTTTATCCCAGAAAATTAAGGAGTTAGTCTAGGTATGTCACTTTCCAGGTCCTCAACTACACCCATGCCAAAACTCACGTCAATCCGTTGCTCCTTTGCGGCGTGATTAAAGGACAAACCAACAAACAAACACACCTTCGCATTTATAATATTAGTATGATTACATTTTACCACAGAATAAGTAGACATTTTAGCCGAGGGACTGAGGGAGTTCCCGACTTCATTGCGAAATGTACCTATTTAATATTATCCGCATATAATTTATCACCCAATAGGCCATGTTCACTTATTCAGCCAAGCATAAGAACCGAGCGCATTGTCTAGACATGCGTAACTGCAGCCTGTATGTAGTCTAGCCACAGAATAGATATAATAGTACAGGTCTGGCTCTAGGCAAGGGGGGTCATATAAAGTCCAAACGAATGAGCTAACGTAACGTACGCCTCCCTGCCGTCTGCTGCACTGTCTGTAATCTCCTGCATCCGCATTGCGCCAAAGATATCGCTCTCTTTGTATAAAAATATCGGAGGGAACTTGATTTTATACTTTTCCGTGCAGTTACTTTAAAGTTTAGACAGCCCAGTGGAGTGCAAAATGCAGTACAAAATATTGCTCAGTGCTTACTCAAGTTGAAATAGCTCTGTGTAGCCTGGAAAAACCGGCCAAGTGCGAGTCGGACTCGCGCAACGAGGGTTCCGTACTCAAGAAGTAGGTATAATTACCTTTGTTAATGAACCGCAAAACTAACTTTGTTTGTAGAGGTTTACTGTTAATATCAAAAAATTACGTTTGTTGTATGGGAGCCCCCCTTTAATATTTACTTTATTGATATTTAATTATTTATTTTGAAAGGTAATATACAAGTTAATATTCTGTGAAAATTTGAACCGTCTACCTGTTACCGTTTTTAATATTGAGCAAAAAAATACGAAAAAAACACGTTTATTGTATGGGGACCTCCCTTAATATACATATTTTTTTAATTTTTATTATTTGTTGTTATAGCGGCAACGGAAATACATCATTTGTGAAAATTTCAGCTTTCTAGCTATCACAGTCTATGAGATACAGCCTGGAGACAGACAGACAGACAGACAGCGGAGTCTTAGTAATAGGGTCCCGTTTTTACCCTTTGGGTACGGAACCCTAAAAAGATTCGGAAAGCTTCCCCTAGCGTGGAACCCAGTGGGCGCCTTTGTGCTTTGTTCTCGATAGGGATGATGACTTTGTCAAAAATAAATTATTTCTTTAGAGGGTCTTCCAAAATACCTGAAATTCGTAATATAACCATTTTAAACTATAGATGTTGAAATTTGATGACAACCTAACTATTTTTTTTTACAAAATTCCACACTAGAAGCGCGTTTTTAAGTTGATAAAGAGTTGCTGGTTTGATTTGTATGGTCTGTGTTTGATTCAGATGACATCATCCCTATTCAACCCAAAAATTTGTACGTTTAGAACTTTAGACTATATTGTATGATTCTATATTATTATATAACAACAACAATTATTGTACACAATATATGAGCAAATAAATGAATTTAAATGGAAATAGTAACTACTAGGTAGATTTCAACGGTTTTAATTAATACCTTTCTAGTTTCTGCAGCTGAGAGTTGAGACTACCAAGTCTATCCCTTGTATTGTAGTAAACCAAAAAAATCGACTCAGTCAGGTATTTTATAATGCTCTTTTATTTAATTTTATCTGATGTCAATTCTTTCATTCATTAAATTTATAATGATTTTTACTTTACGTAAAAATGTACAACAGTTGGTCTGAAATAAAATATTTTTATTATCTATACTCGTAATTAGACACATCAATATCATTTCACAACCAACTCGCGAGCAATTAAATCGGACCAGGACCACCCGTAAACATGAACGAATTTAGTGGACGCACCCGTGTTTACCAGTGGTTTTTAGTGTTTACGGACAACGCTTTCTGATCGGGAATTGGGATTCATTAAAAAGGCGCGCGCTCCGACGTCTTGGATATGATTGATCTACTGTTGATTGATACTGCGGCGATGCATCGAGTTTTAGGCTCGGAATACATTGGCTTTCGTTGCATGCCTGTTGCATGCCTATGCTATGTTCACAATATATGTATAACATAGTCAGTTGCTTAACTATAAAAGCTCCTCGCCGAAAGCGTTAGAGACCCGCTTCGCACACCGGTTACTCGGTGCAGTGGTGAGCGCTGTATAAGAGGGAGGTTCCGGGTTCGAACTCCGGCTGCGTAAATTCAGAATTTATAATTCCTGATTTGGTCTGATGGAGGCTTCGACCATGGCTAAAATCACCCTAACGGCGAATATGTATCGCCAAGCGATTTAGCGTTCCGATACGATGCCGTGTGGAAACCGATTAGGGGTATGGGGGTAATAAAGTCAGTTCAACGTCTGTTTAAACCGCATCTTATGTAAAAATACGTTACTTTTAATGCACCCGATCTGGAAAGTAGCCTTACTTGTGTCCGTCTGTACGTCGCCTAAGCGCGATGTAACGGCGCGACCCGCACTTCCCGTTTACAAATCCGCTCCATAAACCACTCACGAAATTAACCGCAAAAGGAAGTTGTTTATTCGGCTTACACTTCAAACTGGCGGGCACTCAGACGCTGCGTGCCTTTTTATGAAGTCGATATTAAAAATTATTTTTAGGTTACAAAATATTTTAGGCCGCAACTTGAAAACTATAATAAATCCAAAGATTATATTTATAACTAGCTGAAGCCAGCGACTTAAAGCTCGCGTGGATTTAAATTACTTTCAAATTCGTTGGAAGCCGTTTGATTTCCGGCATTTCCGTCCCAGGAATCCACTGCTAGCAGCTATCTGTGTTATACCAAAATCATTCAAACAGGCGAAGAGGTAGAAAACAGACAGAAAGACACTTTCGCTTTTAAATCAGTATGGATGTACCTACAATGTTTTTGCCACTTTAAAGAAAAGTTTTACTTTAATCTACGCGATAATATATGTTTTTATTGCCACAAAACGGCCTAAGCAAAAGTGAAACTGGATGAGAAAAAAATGCAGAAATGTTATTTCACTACCAGAATATAAATAAAGCGAAACTATTACGCTATATTTTATTTATAGAGTATTTTTATGCGGAGCTGCAAAACCACACTTCCTGTGTTTAAAAAAAACTGATAATGATATAACGTACTAGGTAGGTACTTGTGTCTGGAATTTAATTGACTATACGAACCAGTTTTTAATGCATTAATTAGCAAAACCAAATCGAATTCATGTTATTTACCGAACTATACCTTATTCTGTAACTTAAAAAAACAGCCTATTTCTTGCGCACTTTAAGATTTTTTATTTTGTCAAGGTTGTATAATTAATATTTTTTGTTTAAATTTATGAAAAAAATAGTAGATTATTAACCAAGGGGATAAAGTAGTGTCTTCTGTCGCGGGTGACGATTTAAATCGCGAGCGTAATGAAGGACTCGAGGTTTACTCCGCGAGGGATTTAAGACGAGTCCTGAGTGTAGCGAGGGATTTGAGTTCAGCTTTATCACCGAGGAAAATACTCTACTTTTCGTACCATTTGCGATAAAATTAACACAATAATAATATGAGATAAGCATTTATTAAAAATAATGACAATTAAAATAAAAGTTAACATTCGAAACATTGGTCCAATTATTGATAGAGAGAGTAACATTTTTGTTTGGTACATTTATTGTTGATGAGTTGATTTGAGTATTTCTCTGTTCTTGCGTCTAAGGAACTGTTTAGAACATTAACTTATTTATAAAAATTAATTAAAATAAACTTAACGTTTATGTATTTGAAGAAAACAAAAACGTGGCAAATTCGTAGACTAATATTTTTTTGTCCGAAAAGCAAAGGCATCAAGCTCATACGGCCTCGTCGGTTTTCGTAATTTTATTTAATAATCATAACTGCATAATAAATGCGTATTCCTGTTTCAAAAAGATGTTTTATGCTTTATATACAAACTCAATGGTGTAAACACAGATGTAGTTCAGTATAAAGGTAAGTATTCCTTAAATCACATTCTCCCCCTAGCTAGAGGATGAATGAAATTCAGTACAATTTTCTTTCCCTGTTTTTAACAGATTAAAAATGACTATTGTTATGTTCGCTTTTTGTGGCATAGAATATCACTATTTTGAGCAAGTGGTACGAAAAAAATATTTCACGTAAGACAACTTGTGCCACTTATTATAAGTCGCAATAATCTACCATCGGTTCGATTGTAATAATGAGAAGATCCAGCAAGAAACTCAGCAGTTGCTCTTTTCATAAACAGAAAAAATATTACACTTTGTAATAATAATGTTTAGTGTATTATTGAATACTTATACAAATAAACGAGAGTGAAAGAGCTATTGGCACTTCTTGGGTGCTCATAGTGTCAGTCTAGGATCAGAACGGACCTAGATCTAGTAGTGAATATGTCTGGCGGGAAGCTTCGGCCGTGGCTAGTTAGGTACCTACCACTCTACCGGCCAAGAGGCTGTGATTGACGAAGATGCCGTGTCGAAAGTAGAAACCAATTCGGAGTAGGTATGGGTAGGTATAATTCTACTACCATAACCCGTACGATTAACAGAAGCCTGCTACATTTTTAGACTACAACCACCTACAACATCACTTACTACCAAGTACCAAGCGAAATCGCAGTCAAAGTTTAATTTTTAGTTGAATAAAAAAGAATCACATTTTTTTGCAACTGAGTTTATTCCGGCTTTTCCTTGAATTAAATGTTAAAATCTTAAATGTTTATCGTAATTTACTATGTGCATGTAAATACATTACTTGTGACCTTAAGTTCAAGATGTTATCAGGATCAAGGATCAAGGTTAACACTTTTAAACGTCGCAAAATATCCTCCACGCGGCATACATAAACCATTGTCTTGTAGTTTCATGTAGCCCTGGTGGATATTTATACAATTGGTCCGATTGTTCTTGACACCATCTTGATACAAAACTGTATCAATACGTAATAATTAACATCCAAACTAACATTATAAATGCGAAAGTGTGTCTGTCTGCTACGCTTTCACCGCCCTTTGATTAACCGATTTTGATGATAGGTTGACTCCCGCGGAAGGACAAAGTCTTTTTATCCCGGGAAATCAAAAAGACTTTTGAAAATCCACGCCCATGCGGACGGAGTTTAGAGGTTACATACTTTACTTTCAAGAACATTTCGATTATTATATAAAATAATAATCGTTAATTTATACTTGAAATGTACGCATCTGTGTAAAACATATTGCTTTTATCGAATCAACAAGCTTTATCCTATGACGACAATGAGGTATTTAGTTTATTTTACTATTATTTACTTTTAAAGTAGGTCAAGTAAAATAATAATTTGCAACGTAGTACAATAGGTCACAATTAAATCATAACACTTCCCGAATAACAAACCTTCAGCCAACCAAGGATAGGTAAATATCAGTTTTTGTAAAAAAAACTATTATTTCCTACCTTTTCAAATAGTTATTTACTATAATATGTGTCATGATGGACACAATTTGTTTAGAAACTCTACATGAGTATCCATGTAAGTAGTTACTAGTTACCTCATGTCGACAAAAGCTTGTTTTTTAAAACATTTTTAAAAACCAGCTTTTATTGCCCACCATCTTGAATTTAGCGTGATGTCATTTTATTTTTCGTATTCTTCTCAGAAAAACCTTTTAATTATTGGTACTCATATCATGGGGGGTTATAAAAAATAACTAGTCCACCATCTTTGGGAGTCCGCCATATTGGATTAAGAATGACGTCACTTGTCGAACTATGCTTTGTCAACCAAACTAAACTTGTATGTAAAATTTCAGGTCAATCGGCTGGGGAAAACGTATAAAAGCTTGTAAAAAGTATCTATATAATAATTCGGAAAAATCGGAGCTAGGCATTTCGGTCGTCGGCGTCGCGCTCGATTCCGAAAATAATGCCGAAGTTTTAACACTAGGCCTCCGCTAGTTGAAACTCCCAGCATCAATTTTAAATATTTTGCAGCATGACGTCTCGAGTTCATGAAGACAATCACTACACACAGTGGGTATAAACACTCCAACAGCAAGACAAAAGCTCCCTAATTACCGTCAATAAGTATTCGCGGGGCTGCAGGGCTTAATAGGCGGATGCGGGCCTTGCCTTGCAGAGAGCACTCGACACTCCCCGCTTGGGGTTACCGGGTGAAAAAATGAAAAGTCCTGAGAAAAATCCATATCTATTATCTATACCCCGTACTATTATGTAGTCTGTGTCTATACTAATATGATAGATTATGCGAATGTTTGGATGCTTTTGCTTTTGTTACTCAATCATGCCAGAATGGCTAAACGGATATGGATGATTTGGCACAGAGATAGATTATAGTCTAGAACTCTAGAATAACATTTACGCTATTTTGAACCCCGGAAAATTAAAGAGAGAACTCTCGCGGGAGTCGAAGTACCTACCTTAATCCACGCCGACGAAGTCGCGGATATCAGCCAGTAATATATAACTTTATTGCCAACATGATTTACGGCCATTTTTCCACACTATAGGGCTGTATCGCGGAGAACTTATTATGATTACCTGAGTTTAGACTTTTAACCGAGGACTAGGTGAGATCAGTTTGAATAGGCATGATGACAGTAACCAAGAATCAATGAAATTATGAATTTATCTAATGAAATAGGATTCATGAATTATAAAAAACGTATTTATTTTCCTATTTTGAGTGAGATTGCTATTTAATTTGATAAAATAAAACTATAAAATACAGCAATCCGCCATATTGCATAAAACACAAAGAAGCGAATGACGTCACAATTGTTTGTTTTCGAGCTTTGACAATCACACTATTGCTTACTGCACACTGCACAGAGTACATTGGTAAAAACAATAGTGACGTCACAAACGACGCCATGACACCGCCGAACGTTTTAGCGTGAATTTTAAAATTTAAATTTCAAATGCCAATTTTATCTACCAAACTTTATTTTTCTGCTGAAATAAGATATTTTTTCGAAATAGTAGATACTTCCGAACATAATCTGACCATTTTTCTAAATCAGTCATCATGCCTATTATACCTATTTTACCTAATAAAAACCCTGATTTTATCAGCGACTCATTCATCATTCACGCCACGCGAATGCGTTAAATTGTGTTTTTTTAATAATAATATTATGTTAATTTGTTACATTTGTGAAAATATTATTAAAAGAAAAATTTGGTTTTGTTTCTTCTGATTGTACGTAAACTTTTAATTAAAAATAATTTGGATTACTAGGTATATTAAAACAGTGCCAAAATCCTGTAATCCCAGGAGAAATCCTGAGATATTGTAACCCTGTGCCGGTGGGCTCTTGACAGCCTGGCACCCAACAAACACAAAGGAAATGTGCTTATGTAATACGTATGCAATATCATACCAGCGCATCACTACGAATCGTGTAATGACCCCGGCGCACCCCAAAAGCAGTCTACATCAGCTAATTGGCACATTTTTTTGCTCCCATTAACCCCGTGACGACACGCATGTCAAATGACAAATGTAAAAAATAATCGTCATATATGTACTTATTGGATTAGGGACCCATAAGCCTACAGTTCGCGCTCGAGTTGAATGCAGAGTAAATGTAGGTATGTGTCATCATACATTTGCTCTGCATTCAACTCGTGCGCGAGCTATAAATGGCCGGTGGCCAATATTGCTAATAGCTGATTTGTTTTTATTTTTAATATGTCCCACAATCTGCTCACCCGGTGCCAAAATTGGAACTAATTTTTATGCATGTTTAGCTGTTTTTGTTTTTATTTTATTTTTAATACTACGCTGTCAGCGGGTCAGATAAATTCGTGGAACTGCATTATACTTTTTATTAAAAATCATATTAAACGTGTTAAAAAGTTTTTAACACGTTTAATGCGATAACGACTTTATGCGAATGTGAGTTTGTTTGTTACGTCACGCTTTCAAGGTCCATCTTTTCAGCCGATTTTGATGTCTGATGACATACTCGTAGGTTACTTTTTATCCCGGAAAATCAGAGAGTTACCCCGGGAATCAAAAAAAAAGTAACCACGCGGACGAAGTCTGAGCTTTATCTGGACGGAAATACTTAGAACCAAGTAGGGTAGTCTCAAGAGTCAAGACCACTCCACTGAGATGAGAGTTGTAAATGATACCTAATAATAAAAATTAGGAGACATACTTATGTACTCGTATTAACTACTGGGCAATTACTATCACTTAATTAATTAAACGTTTATTGATAAAACAATCTACTTAATTACAATTATTTATAGCAAGTCCAATATTAAAATTGAAATAAATTAATCACCACAATTAATTCAGATAAGAAAAGGTTACGTAACGAAATACTTTAAAAGCGATCATAGCCATAGACTGGATCATAGCCCAGTGGTGTTGAATGTAAATACCTACCTGGCTCCTACCTAATCTCCAGACCTAAGACCAGATAAAATTTTACGAAGTTATGTGCATTTTAAAAAG
This sequence comes from Erebia epiphron, assembly GCA_963932025.1. NCBI lineage: Eukaryota > Metazoa > Arthropoda > Insecta > Lepidoptera > Nymphalidae > Erebia > Erebia epiphron. The sequence goes on from OZ009946.1 coordinate 34,732,290, forward strand.
AAGGAAACATCGTGAAAGGCCCGAGAGTTCATCATAATGTTCTCAAAGTTGTGTGAAGTCTGCCAATCCGCACTTGTCCAGCGTGGTGGACTATAGCCAAACCCTTCCAATCTTAATATTATGTAGGAATTAAAACTACTTAAAAGGAAAAGGTGACTGACTGAATGACTGATCTATGAACGCACAAACCACTGGACGGATCTGGCTGAAATTTGGCATACAGACAGCTGCTATTGTGACGTCGGCATCCGCTAAAAAAGGATTTTTGAAAATTCAACTCGTAAGAGGGTAAAATAGGGCTTTGCAATTTGTATGGAATTTGAAAGTAATATTGTGAGCGAAGCCGCGGGCAAAAGCTAGTTCTATAATCTTCTTTCGAAAACCCTGTCTTTAACCCTTTATTGATTTCTGAAATCCTTTCGATACGATTCCGTGTTGAACTGTGATGATGGCAGCATGGTTTTGCTGGATGGATGGTTGGTAACAAGTAACAACCCACAGAATCATTCCCAAATTGACCCTACCGGCGATCAAACCCGGGACCTCCCATTAATAAGACCACAGCGCTCATAAATATACCTACTCTGTTAATATTCTGTGCCGCTGTGCCAAGGAGGTCGTCGACAGTAAATAGTAATACCTAATATGATAATTGATACGTTTTATATGACGCAGGTATACGCAGGTATGACGACCAGACTGTGATAGGCATATGTAGGTAATGTACATAGATCATAGAGATGCAAGAGAAGTGCATCATTACGAGCAGCGAGGTGTTTACACGCCGTTTTCGAGGTCAATGCCCCCGTGGCATAGCTCTTTTGTCAATCTAAAAAGCAGTATGCGTTATGCCGCGTCCACACGCTTGGCCTTGCCGCAAACTCCAAACCTCTACAAACGTTTGGCTTGATTTTGGGAAACAAACTCCGCCATCCACACGCTTGCGAGCGTGTTAGTATGTTCTGAACAGGCAAGCATGACGGACATCGAGCAACTGAGTGAAAGAAAACGAAAAACTACGACGAAGAAGATGGTGGATGTTAAAAATTCATAGAAACCATTAGAATTCCCTTCTTGCTTTTCAATTCCTTAACTGCTTTATTTAATAATTTGCTAAGGCGACTCCATGCATCGGCAACAACTTTTTTTTTGTCCTTGTGGTCACTATTGATTGGGTCCCAAATGCATGATTCTACCTGGTAACATTCCAGGAAGTTAAGGACTTCTTCTCTGGACCAGTCACTCATTTAAACACGTCACACACACGTCTGTTCGCCGCCAGTGCACGAACGAGACCATAGAGTAGGATGTATAAAAGGGAACGAGACTGAGGTCCGCGCAAACGTGTGGACTCGTCGCAAGCGCTTGCGGCAAATTCCCTTTGTTTGTGAACAAAAAACCGACACTCGCCGGATCGGCTACAAGCGCTTGCAAACCTACTCAAACCAAGTCAAACACTCTATCCACACGTTTGAATTTGTGATGGCTTGTTGAGGTTTGGCAAGCGTGTGGACGCGGCATTAGGCTTTACATTAAACTATGAATGAAATGTGATCAATAGCAAACGCGTAATCACAAACGCCAGAAGAAAGTAGGCAATCCGTAAACACGCATTCAATATTGGTCACCAAAACAAGCAGCTAGGTTAAGTAGACCTACGTTGGTGTCTACTTAATCGAGTAATTTAAGTAAGCTTTTAAGATTTCATTTCTGTTTACTTACCCAAGGCCATGTTTATTCTACTATTCACTATTGGAATAAGTAATTTATGATGATGATGACATCAAGAATTTGTTAAAAACTATACCTATGAGTCCGCAAGACAAGTTCAAACAACACAAACAACAATTCAATGACAGGAATTCTCAAGTTAGGTAGGTACTTACTTTAGTTAAATTACCTAGGCTATACTTAACTACATAGGTATAGCTCTAATCATATAAACTTTTCCAACTCAACCAACTTTTCCAAATATAAAAAAAACTTTGAGTACCATAATCAAAATAAATATTTTAATTTCATAAGACCTTCTAGGTATAGTGCGAGTGAAGACCATTTCTACCTTAGATTAATTATAAACCAAGTAATTGTCTTTGATTTCTACGGACCAAATCTCAGTGTACCTACCTAGTCTTCAAGCAATTTAAAAAGAGTTCCCCTGTACATACTTCTTTTAAACACCGACGCAAACCTTACCTTACCTTATGCCTCTCGATGAGTTATTATTTAACTTTATTAGGCTTTATATTGCAAAACTTCTATCTCTAATCAAATTGCTTAGCATAATGCAAAAATGGTAGTCCATTACTTCAATTACGTTTCGAAATTACACAGACAATAAACAAATCTGTTACGCTGTTCAATTGATCGCCACCAAATACAATATATGTGTATATACCTACTGCTGATCGCACATCTGGCAGGCAATAGTACGATCGCACGCTACTACCACAATTAAATAATTTACTCATATGCCACTACCGCACGTGTAGAATGCCCACCAACGTTACGCTTACCAAGTTGAAAATTAAAATAGAACATAAGTAAAATATTTCTGAAGGACTGAAAGAAGAGTTGAAGATTTAAATCCGTACTCTTTGCACCAGTTTCTGTTCTTTACAAGTCCAGATTCACTTACAAATTATTATTTCGCAAGCTCGAGAGACAATAATTAATACATTTAATCCGATTTTTGTTGTGCAATTAATACGAAAAAAGTTATAACACTAATTCCGGTCTGTCGTTGATAAGGAAAGGGAGTTTTGTGCTAAGTTTTCAAAGTCAGAATAATAATATCATGAAATGCGATTCCTGCGGCACATAAACACTTACTTATGGGTGTACAACTTGCGGTTGTGACAGTAAATCTCACAGTGTATTTTGAACCTTGTGCTGTTGTAACACGGGCCATCATTTGTTGGGTTTTAAAGTTAATTTTCTTTGTAAAAGGAGACAATAGAGTCCATCGAGTGGGTAGGCGATCGTGGGTGGTTAGCAAGTTGCGAAGCACTTAGAAGTGCTTTGTGGCGCTTTGATAGCCTGGCAGGAAGCCTATACTTGAGGTTAGAGTACCCATTCACAATGACATCCCATGTGGGAACCTACATCAGAGCCTGTGTCCTAATTAATACGTACGTTTTATCAAAATCAGTGTCGTTTTTTGTTTATGTATGTTTTTGCGTAGCTTCGAGTGTGTTTTGAGTAATTTTAATGTACCTTAACTACCTATCTAAATAAATAAATAAATAAATCGTTTATTTGCTGGAAATATTGTACAATAGGATGACAAAGACTAAATTTGACCATACATGTTTCGTCATTACTGACATACAAATTAAAAACATGAGTTATGCTATGAGTTTAAATTATTAAAATTAATTTATACAGTCATAATCAGTTATACCACGAAAATAATTTATACATAAAGATAATTATAAATTGCGTATGATTAATGTCTTAGATAAAAATAATGTCTTAATAAATTACATAAAAATTATTAAACAAAACAAATATATTTTATATTATTCTCAGAAATTACATGACAGGACTAAATAAATTCATTCTAAAAATTCCTTCAGCGGGTAAAAACACTTGTCTATGAGCCATTCATGCAGCTTTCTTTTAAATACACTGAATTGTAATTTCTTTAAGTTTTCAGGCAATCGATTAAATATTTGAACAGACATACTTTATCAGTTTCGTCTAATAATTTAATATAAATAAAACCGGCCAAGTGCGAGTCGGACTCGCGCACCGAGGGTTCCGTACTCAAGAAGTAGGTATAATTACCTTTGTTAATGAACCGCAAAACTAACTTTGTTTGCAGAGGTTTACTGTTAATATAAAAAAATTACGTTTGTTGTATGGGAGCCCCCGTTTAATATTTACTTTATTGATATTTAATTATTTATTTTGAAAGGTAATATACAAGTTAATATTCTGTGAAAATTTTAACCGTCTACCTGTTACCGTTTTTAATATTGAGCAAAAAAATACGAAAAAAACACGTTTATTGTATGGGGACCCCCCTTAATATATGTATTTTTTTAATTTTTAGTATTTGTTGTTATAGCGGCAACGGAAATACATCATTTGTGAAAATTTCAGCTTTCTAGCTATCACGGTCTATGAGATACAGCCTGGAGACAGACAGACAGACAGACAGACAGACAGACAGACAGACAGACAGACAGACAGCGGAGTCTTAGTAATAGGGTCCCGTTTTTACCCTTTGGGTACGGAACCCTAAAAATACTTTTTAAACAACCGACTTCAAACTCCCGCGCCAACTTTACAACAACAAGCACACGCTATACAAAGTACTTATTTTATTGTTGATATTTTAAAAACCGCTCGACCGATTTCGATAAAATTTATATGGGACTACATGGGAAGTATGCTCTTTCAAATAAAAAAAGAATCATCCAAATCGGTCCATCCAGTCAAAAATTCAGAGGTAACAAATTCAGTCGAATTGAGAACCTCCTCCTTTTTTTGAAGTCGGTTGAAAAGCGCAGTTCTGCGTGAAGGTATCAGCAATCTATATATCTTATCTTAAAGTTTAAATATCTGTATCTATCACTTTTTTTGATAAATAAATCAGACATATTTTTCTTTACAAATAGGCTAACCTCATAGATATACTATAAGCACGGTATAGTGCAAGAATTAAGATTTAGTTAAATAGGTAATGAGAAGCGAAATGATTAAGAAGAACTGACTCTGGGTAGACATTGACAAAATACTCGTACTGTGTACATTTTTATAACAAAGAGTTTTGACAGTTGCATGTTTACTCTTTTCGAACACTTTTTCCTCGCTTAGTCCTTTGCGGGGGGTAGCTCAGCACTGGCACAGTATTGGTAGGTATCTATAAATATTACCGTGGCACTGGTGAAATTATTAGTGCTTGCATGCAGTTTCCTCTGCAAGTTAAACGAAGTCAGTTCCATCCGGAGGGTTTGCTCGCCACATTTATAGTTTCTACTAGTAATATAAACGAGAACAATCAAATAATTCTCTTGGTTTCTAGGAATTAAATGCTCAGTGACTAACGGTGTACCAGGAGCACATAAAACCCAGGCGGCAGGCAGTCGGTCTTTATCCTGTAAACCCGATACCAAAATTCCCTAGAAAGGTTTTACGAGGACATAAACCGCAGATATAAACCACGAATGCGTCGTTCAACTGAGCTGGACTATAAAATACAATATTAAATGGACAACTGCAATATTAAACGATCAACTAAATTAAATTGCGATAACTTAACATAATAAGATATAGTTCCTGATATTTTAAATCTAGGTATTTTGTGAGTATAAAGGAAAAGGTTCTATTTAGGCCTACTCTTGTACACTCTACTATGAATAGAGGAAAATACATAGATTGTATTAAAAATATGATAATTTAGAACAGTAAAGTAAATAACGAGCAAAAAATAAAAATGTATTTCAAGTTTTCCATACGTTTCCAAGATGGCAAACTTCAGCCATAGAGAAGGCAGCAGGCGCAAAATGTATCAAATGTCATTTCTGACAGTCACTGTCAAAATAACGTTTTTCTTTTGAAAACGTCAAAAAATATGAATCCGCCATTGTTACTCACTCATGTTTAGCGTTCCATAACTTGGAAAGATTAAATAATCTTACCACTGAAATTACGACGAATTCGTAGATTGGACCAATAAAAATTGATCTAGTATTTTATTTTCTCATGCTTGTACAAGACTTGGCCTACGCCCCATACAAATCTGGACCGTCTCCTTTCAAATAGGGCAGTTCGTATCAAAGATTCAATAGAATGATCCAATACATACTTACATAATATCACCATCGCTCATCGATATAAGGACTATCGATAGGAGGATAAGCGTTGTCTTTATCGAGAGGACTAGGAGTAACAGCTGCAGTTGAATGTCGAAATGAGACAGGAGGACAATTTCCTCGACTACTATTTAGATACTGATTCCGTGGTAGATAAATAAGAAACCCAGGCTGTATGTTTGTTACCCTATCCTTTCGCTATCGTAAAAGGGACTTAATCGAAAGGTAAATCGAGAGCGATCAGACTAGAGACCAATGATATGAGACAATATGGATTACACGGATATAGCGTTTGTGGCCGGAGAGATTCAGCCGCGGTTGCGGTTGCGACAGCCTATTAACCTAAACAAAACGTATTACGAGATACCTACCACTACCAGTTCAGCGGATTCAATGTTTATTTTAGTAAGATTTAAAAAAAACTTTACATTAAGATCCACACGTTGGACCAGTATTGTTCCAATGTTATTTTTGAACCTCTTATTAATATCACTGACTTATGCTGTAGGTACACAATCTCCAAACTAAATTCAGGTCTGAATGTATTGCTGTCTTTTTCGCACTGCGCCTTGTAAATAAATCTCTATGGTCTCTTTGGTACCTCACTAGGTGAGTCTAGAAGTTTTTGCATTTAAACTTTAAAGAGTCTACAACTACCTTAACTGAGCTAGATTTGAGCAAGTTTAAGATGAAGGAAGCTAAGCCTTGACGTTGGGAAAAAAGTATTAATAGGATGAAATTCGAATCATGTAATTGAAAGTCTAAATGAGATAGATATCGGTTGGTTATAATATCAGCTTATGATCATCGGGTGACAGAATAGATGCTCATTGATCATTCAAACAGAACCCATTCGTCCACCGCGTAGAATCTTCAAAGAAAAATATTATAGTGGTTGACGACGCGACGCGGTCGATTGTCGGTTTTGAGATAAGCCGAAACGAATAAACCCATTAAACTTTATCTATGCCCAACTTAGTATATTTGTATGTTTTGTAGATCTGTCGGTATGGGCAGATAACCTACAGATAGGGTCAGACTTTCAAACATAAACATTAAAGTGCTACACTTAAAAAGTCGGTCTTTTAAAACCGGTCACACTGAAATAACGGAGTAAAATTAACAAAATCTTATCGTAAAAGAGAAAAAACGTCTTAACAAGGGCAAGTTCGTAATCAGTTATCACAAACCACAAATATTTAGGTGCGCACTTCAATAAAAGAGAAAGGAAGATGTTTATTTTAAATACTATATTGAACAAACACAATATTATGATAGTCATCTGTATACATCAAAATAAAGTCCAAAATCCAATAGGTAAAGTTCGTATCAAAAAGACGTTATAGATTGTGTTGAAAATATTAGACAACGGTCACTGATTTATCATTTATGCTTTAGGAGGAATATTCTTTCTGTTAGAAAGAATTAGTTGACCAGAGGGGGACGAGACACGCGAAAAGTAAATGAAGAAGAACAATAAAATGATTCAAAAGACAAATGCACAACCTTAACTTTTTAAGAAATTGAAATACGTACAGGATTAACGCTTGTTTTCAAATGTTTTGCATAAAGCTGGCAACAGTGAGAAATGCAAGCTTTTAGGCTTTAGCCTAGGAGTTCATTAAAACAAAAGTACACTACTAGCAACTCTGAAATATTTACGCCGAGAGCAGCGCAAAGAAAGCGGCGTACCTACCTACCTACCGACTGCACTCTCGAGAACTTATTTACACCCTGACACTTATTGCTCTGGTGATAAGGGTTGTTTTGCTATACAAGTAGTACAAAACAATCGTTTATAAACCAGATTGAAGGACTATTATTATGCCACGAGCAATTCAATTTTTGTTTTGCTTTGTTTTGCTACACATTACTCGCACATTTTATTGCGAGACTTACTTTAACTTTGGATTTTCATATTCTTCTGCAAATTCGTACTAAGAGTCCTGTTTTGAAAAAACCACGTAGGTACCAGGAGTTAAATACAAACTAAAATCAAAAGAATTAACAGAAAATTGTAAAATTTCCAATGCAACTTATATTTCCGATAGAGATAATACATAAGATTGCTCTAAAAATCTACGGAAGAGGAAGAAATCCGCTAATCCTAAATTGTTGTAAATTGTAATTGTTTACAAATCATAATAATCATCATCATCAAAAATTAGAAAGTATTCACAATCTGTCAATGTGATCAAGAATCTACAAATTACAATTATTATGAGCAACAACAAACCAACTTTTAAACTCTACAAATCATGTAGTTGATAAAGTTAACTACCTTTTAAGCTAATGTGGAAAATTTCAAGCTCAAATCCCTAAAAATCAATGGCGCAGAGGAAACTGACTATACAATGGCATCCATATCAAGATTTATGAATCAACTATGCTCGCGACTTCGTAAGCGTGGATCGAGGTTTTGTGGATCCCGCGGGAACTCTTTAATTTTCCGGGATAAAAAGTAGCCTATGTGTTAGTCCAGACTATAATCTATCTCTGTGCAAAACTTCATCCAGATCCGTTCAGCCGTTCTGGCGTGATTGAGTAACAAGCATCCATCCATACATCCATACATCCATACATCCATCCATCCATCCATCCATACATCCATCCATCCAAACTTTCGCATTTATAATATTTATTTGATTCGACTTATGATTTCTCTGAAATAAGCATTAGCTAGATAAGTGACAAGATCATCGCTCTCACATCCCAGCATCTTCTGTGGTCTCATTTTGGTTTATTTATAGTCAGGCTGACCTATTCCTTTGATCGCCGCTTGATTGTAACAACAATTGAATGCGATAGAAATAACACTTTACTGGGCTCTTTACAACGACTTCGAACATCCGTTTATACTCCGACCTCCCATAGCACTCCAATCTCTGCGATGAAAGTTTTTTACTTTTTTATCTTCGCCTACGTGGATGCCATAATTTATTCTAAACCGAATGGTTTTTTTTCTTATTCCTGTATTCTACTCTTAAACTTCCAAATTTCTTTTAAATGAAAATTCACTCCCTTTTTTTTTTTTATTTGAATGTGTTTGCAATATTTTTTTTTGCTTTTCTGTAGTGTACCGACTGAGAGTGTACTCTCACAAACTCATCTTTCCCTTTGAATGCGATAATCTCAAAAAGTACTCAATTACGTTAATATAATATTTCGCTTTAGTCCCCACAAACATATCTGACCCGGCGACAGCGTAGCTGGTAGATATGAAAAGAAAAACTAAATAGACATGAAAATTAGTTCCAATTTTGGCCACCGGGCCATATAAGTTTGACGGATTATAGATATTTAACGGCAGTCGCAGATCTTTTATAGCATTACAGTAGGACAGAAAACAAACCGGGACCAGTCAACAAGTGAGTGACAACCAGGAAGTATATCAAATCTGTCACCAACGCGTCAACTTTTCTATTCCAGCCGCATTTTCTGGAGCAGCCGACGGCGGCCAGTTTTTCATCCGCCATGTACTGTGACGGACGGAAGAGGGCTGACCCAAATCTGATCAAGTGGGACAATGTACTGCTGCGTGTGTTTTTTCAGTAGTTCTGAGAAGCCGCAGGAAATACGTTCCAACAAGTGCGGTCAGGTTGTCAAAAGAAACAAGTAAATTATAAGTATGATTTCCATATATTATGAATAATACATAGGTAAATCATACATACGATACCCAAAGTGTTAATAACTAGAAGTAGAGATAAGCGTAGTGTAAGACATAAGATAAGAACTAAAATGTAAAAGTAGATAAGTGGAAACGTTGTTGCGTTAAAATTTAATCTAAAAGTAGAACTAAGCATAACTTAAAACATTAAAAGTAAGATAAAAATGTAAAACTAGATAAATAAAAATATTGCAGTGTAAGATGTAAAAAAAAAAGGAAACTGATATATGTAAATAAGTAAGATTGCAAATATTAAAAATAAAGAAAACCCAAAAATAAAGTAGGTATATAGAGTAGATAGAGAGTAGACCGGAATCCCACCGGGTAAAAGCTTGAAAGAGATGGATGAAAGAAAGAATAAGGTATGCGGAATAAAAGTGCGAGAGGCATATTAGATAGAACTGGAGTGCAAGTGAACAATAGGCTAATATAGGCTCTGATCTATGTCAGAGGTAGAAAGATTAAGAAAAAAAAAAAAAAAAAACAAGTGCGGTCGAAGCTTTCCTTTTGGAAACCTTAACTGCTAAACCTATCTTGATAAACATTGAGAGAGAGAGATTCTTTCTGAAAGGGATTCGTGCTCAATAGTGAGCCGGCGATGGATTGATTTGAAGATAATGATAAAGATTGAGAAAAATGGCGACGCATATTTCATACAGCCTCCTTTTAAGCGTGATAATAATCTATACTTGGATTTAAAGATACTGTGGTTAATTATCACCATCACGTCTTATACTTTGTAAACGTGACGTTCAAAAGGTGTATTTGTATAGGTAACATTGAGGTTATTTTGCATAAATGTACTTTGAGTTTGAATCAAAACTTCAAGTTAAAACGTGGACAAGTAGCTTATAACAATAACAGCAATAAAACGAGGCCTACCAGTCAGCCATCCATCCATACAGTCTGCTGCAGGCCTAAGTCAAAGAACGCACGTGGCATGTCTATAGACGCGCGCTAAGAGACATAGTGGTCGCTATTCCGTGGTGGAGTCACACTAAATCATTCGTATCGTAAAACTGATCTTGGAACACACTCGTAGCTTTCAACTTTCCCTCTCACTTCAGCCCTTTTTACAGATCTTATCTCTTAGTTTCATAGATCTATTTTCATTAAGTTTATTAGCTCTGGTTTAATTAGATTTATCTACACTTCCAATTTTCTGTTATGTACTTTTTGTTTTTTGTAATGTTTGAGTTTGGCCAAGCTGTGCTTAGATTTGTTAGTTATTATAAGTGCCATTTAAATACATAAAAGGCAAAAGCCTAATAATACTATTATGTATAAATGAAATTAAGTAATTCGAATGGACATAGGCAACGACTTATCATTTAATATCGTAGGTACATAAATATGAAGACAATTTATTGAAGACCAAATCTGTAGAAAAACTAACCTCCTAATCAGAATAAAACACACACAACTTATAATATATGGAGAGTTGAGACATGCTCAATATGCTGTAGTGGCATGATATAATAGTATGCCGGTAGTTTTTGTTTGGCATGAGACCGAAACGTCGATGGGTGTCAGGTGATGCGGAACCGCGCTTAGTAATGACTTCCTGCGCGTGCGATGCGCATGCGACGCTGGCCGAATGGATATTATACAACATTCCACACAACGACGAAGAGCTTGGAGCTTCCTTGCTTCTTTTTAATAGTGTAAGCTTTGTTTCAATTCATCAAAAACGTCTTTGGCTTAAGATAATAGAAGAAATAAGCCAATTATCTAAGCCATGTCCATGACGAATAGCCTACTAGGTCGAGCACAATATGAAGATGTTATAGAAACAAAGATAAATACTGAATGCAATTCGCAAAACGATCAGAGATAAACCGAGATTCCCACGAGACAAGGTCGTTTGTCGATGTTACATAACGATACATAATTCATTGATGTAACTTATGTCGCTGGCTGAGACAAATAATACCTACCTGAGGAGTTCATTTGACCATAGATTGTGATGCTAATTTGCCTGGTAAACTTATCATCTAACTTATAATGTGAACCCGATGTTTACATGAAAAATTATCTGCTCTGTCGAGAATTGACTCATGATTTTCGATTTCTAAAAGTCTGACTAAATTTTAATTTGAAACTGCAAAGCTTGAAGCTACAATTTGAACAATAAGTTGAGAAGATATCAATAATTTCAATAATACAGAGGTTTTCTCTTTTGAAAGAGAAGATTAAAAGCCAGACAGAAATTAATAACGACAGGAAGACATTGACCAGAATATCATAATAGCTGGCACCCTCCGGCTTACTGTTAGACATATGAAACATAAACAAAGTTCCTATCTCTCCCGCAGGGCTTAAAGTGTCTACAAGTGTTCTTAATATAGACGACGAATTAGTTTACAATGCCCGACCAAATACGATAGTATAAAGTCCAAACTCCAAACCCATGCTGAATCACGTTGGTATAGGTCGCGCGTTATCTTACTATCAATTAAAGGTTTCTGAATTCTGACTGCGCGACATAAAAATATATAATATATAAATAATAATATAAAAAGATACTCTTGGAAAGGTCATTAATGTTATCCTATATAATGTATATCCTATATAATATATATGTGTTATTCAATAGAATTTTATCAAGTTATAATTTTCGGTGAAATTCATTAGGTAAAAACACAATATTAGCTGTAGAACAAGTTGATAATAATTTATTATTTGAATAAAAAAATCGAGTTTTGACTTTGACATTGATATTCTTAACACACAAATCTCTGTGGAAACTATTACGTTAATAACAGTTACTATGATTACAAGTTACTGGCTCTTATTCGTTAAGAAGTTTTATCCTTTGGCTCCGAAGATCTTCATAAGATCACTATTATAGGATGATACAGATAAATATACAAAGGTAGTATGCCACTGAATTAAAATTTAATAAAAATGTAAATTTTAGACATTGAGCCAAATAAAGGCCGATCACTTTCACTGAATTTTGTCTTATCTTAATTTAATTTTAAGTTTGGACTAAATTGCTTTATATTGTTTTGATCATTTAGCATAACATTAGTGGAAAAAGATAAACATTGTTTTCAAATGGTTAAAAAAAAATTAATCTTTGACACCAAGCTGTTAACAAGTAGGTTCGGTAACCATTAAATATTAATTGGTTTAACAATAGTTTTATACTAAGTGATTCCAGAAACGGAAAAAGATTTTTAGCTCATAAGCCAATAGTCAGTACCATTTTTAATAATTGGGTATTTGAGTACTAGTCAAATAAATGGGTACGAGACTGTAGAGTCAATGTTCTAGTATTACACTTCATACCCAAACAAATTCATTTCTAGCACCAGGGTCAAAAAATTATTTTTTAGTGATTATTAAATAGAGGATCTCCCAAAAGTTGCACAGTATTAAACTTTCGATTAAAGTAAAAAAGTGCGTCGAACTTTGATGACGTCACAATTCGGTATTTCATACAAAATCCCATAGTAAGCACGCGTTGACATTTGAAAAAAGTTGCTGATTTGACTAGTTGTCAACCATTGACCCAATTATTAGGAATCAGAAAACACCTAAATAGGAACCGTAAAATAATTCCCAGCCCAAGCGCCTTGAGATGGAACGGGTTTCGCGAGTGACCTGCAAGAGTCATAACGAGATCGATAAATCAACCAGTGCACAGTTTTTGCTGCCAGAATATGTAGCAGTAGTTAATTGACAAAAAATATAAGGCTGTCCTTTGATTTAATAAAATCTTACTTGAAATATAAAACCAAGGATAGGTATCGATAGATAGACATGCAATGTTAATTAAAGTCATGGTTTAACTTTAGAACGATACGTTGACGCAGTACTTATTACTTAATCACCACTTGTAATGCATTTGAAAGAACCTGTTCTTGAAACTTCCAAATATTTTGAAGTTAGTCAATTTGTATTAGTTGGATGCAAAGAAGATATACGACGTTGGCGCTTTTAAAAAGAGACTGATGGCCAACAGCGGTAAATAAGAGAATCATGATGATGATATTATATTTTCTAAATCGCATGAAGAGAATGTGAGAGCAAATATTTGCAAAAGTACACGCACTTAACCAAATAAAAACAATCTCGATAGCTATAAAGTGCAATCAATTTCTGCCTGATAAATAAAACACACAAACGTACGAGCAATCGGCGTTGCGCTTCATAAATAAAGATCATAATTCAACGTCAATTAACACTAGTACAAAATTCCTCCACGTAGTTTCTCCATACGGGCATAATCCTCAGGAGAAATTGAGAACCTTAGTATAAGACTAGAGCTAGATATTTTTCTCAATTACCAAGCTGTTAGAGGTGAAGCTGAAGGTAATTCTATTCAAATAGAAACTAACGTACCTACGTTGCTTACTTTAACAATACTAGCTTACTTTAATGCCGTCGCAACATTTCATCATTTAGATGTGGTCACATCTGAGCACGAATCTCCTCTCAGAATGTAGGGTTTAGGCCACAAGTTTGAATTGCCAGACTTCCCACAGCTTAAAAAGAACTTCTAGCATGCCGTTAAAGCAAGTGCTATTTGTTTATGTAGTACAACTCCGCGAAGTTAAGAGGTTCAGGCCTGAAGAATTGGGGTCTAGGGATCGAAGTCAGCCTTTCCAAACAGAAGATCGAGTTCTTAACCACCAGACTACCACCGCAGCTCTAGTAGGGTAGGTAGCGTTGATGGTCACGAAGTTAGCAAGAGGTTCCAAACCTGTGTTTCAAACTCTGCCTTTGAATGTTGTAAGTAATACATACTATCGTGGATTTATCTGGCTTATCACGCGACACCGGAATGTACCGAGTCCCAAAGGTTCCGGGTTCAAAACACTGAGATGCTTAACAACGAGGAGGCCATTTATTTTGTCATGTTTTTGCTCGCGAGTACCAGGCCTGCAGCCGCATAAGGAGATGGCATTCGGGCGGCCGGCAAAAACTGCTAGGTCCGCCTATAAAGCTGCATTAGATCGGGGATGTTCGGCTACTTGAAATACGATCTGTATTCCCAAGTAATAAGAACCAATGTTTTGTGTAAAAATGAAATAGGATGTGTTCACAGGCTGGTAATTTCGCGTTGGTCGCTTCGTTTAACGTAATATGTAATTAAAATCAGTTAAGCCGGAATCTTGAGCGTTTGTTTACCGTATACTGAACCTGTAACTCAACATAGATACGAATAAAAATTAGTTACAATTTTAGCCACCGGGTCAGATAACTTTGTGGGACTCTACTCAGAATTAATATTAACAGTATTTAATCATTATCAAAAACCTAATAAAAGTTATTTTGCAACAATAGCTTTTATACTGACACAATGACGCTGCGATAGCCTAGTGGAGACTTTGACCTCCTAATCGGTGGTCCCGACTCCCGGGTTCGATGCCGGGCACGCATCTCTACACCTCTAAGATTAAAAGAACATGCTTTAACGCTGAAAGAAAACATCGTGAGGAAACCCTCATGCCTGTAATGTTCAAAAAGTTGTATAAATTCTGCCAATCCTTACTTGGCCAGTGTGATGGATTACGGCCAAAGCCCTTCTCCTGGGAAGAGACCTGCCCCCCAATCATGTAAGAATTGTCGATTAAATCGTATAAATTCGGCTTCAAAGTAAAATAAACCATAATAGCATTGAATTAGAGCTCAATTTCGTGTATCCATTCTCATATGTTTAGGTATGTACGATAAGCCTAAACGTATAAGAATGGATGCACGAAATTGACCTCTATTTCAATGTTTTATGGTTTATTTTACTTTGAAGCCGAACTTATACGATTTGATCGGCAATCCTTACATGATTGCACTTTCAGTAGCGAGTCGATGACGAATGAATGATGATGATGACTCACACAATAAGATGTGCAACCTTACATTTCGATTTTCTACTTATTAATTAACAGGGGTACTTAGATATGACTACATTCTAAGTCCGAAAACTTATTAAGTAATTAGGTATGTTAACTACAAACTTAGTTAATAAATTAGTTCCGGAGTAAAGAATAATACGCCAATTACCTACAGCTAAAGATAACGGCCGACATATTTTTAATTTATTGGATATCAAAATTATAATTGAGTTTTTGCCACTGTAGTTTGTGAAATTGATTTGGAGCCCGATTTAGTTTGTCCTCAAGAGTCAAGACACCTTTCGGTTTTACAATAACTAACCAGATAACTACTAAATAGAAGTTAACTAACAGTAGGTAAGAAACAGGGTAAGATTGAACTTTTAATTCCCCTAGGTCAAGCAATAGGAAGATTTGATTTCGGTAAAAGTTAAGACGGACGGAAGTTGGACGGACGACATCAAGAGAGTCGCAGGGAGACGCTGGATCCAGGCGGCGCAAGACCGTGGCTTGTGGAGGACCCTACAAGAGACCTATGTCCAGCAGTGGACGTCCATCGGTTGACGACGACGACGACGACGACGACGACGAAAAGTTAAGATAAGTAGGTTTTTTACTTCACAGTCTGCGTTGAGTGCGTACCAAGAACATACTGGCACCTTTTTATGCGACTGCCTGAAAAAAGGAGTAGGTATATTGTTTTCAGGGTTCCTGTATGTACGTATGTGAGTTTGTATATTCCACCATAACTTCTATACGCCTGAACCGATTTTGGTAAATGAGGTATCGTTAAAATCCCTAGCTTATTCCGGGTGACATTAGGCTAGTAAAATTTTAAAAAAAAATGATAAAATTGATGGGGTGACCATGGTCCCGCATTAAAGATTAAAGTTGATAAAAAATTTCGAAAATAAGATTAAGTAACTATGCAATCATCATCTAAAAAATGATGAGTAGATTCCAAAAATATATACCTATACTATAACACTATAGTTCAATATCCAGTGATTAACAAAAAAAAAACTTTTTAGTTCGTTTTTTTGGCAGGGCAGTCGTGTTTTTTAATTTTTCTAATTAATAGGTAGGTACTTGTTACCAGAGTGAATGTCTAAGATGGTTTTCAACTTTTCATTGAAAACGAATTATTCGATAACAAACAAATATGTCACTATTTTTAGTCCGGTCAATTTAGACCAAAAAATGAGAGTGAAGTTACATAAAGTCCCAACAAGCTGAAATTCAGTGAAATTGTTCAAAACATAATTATAAACAATGTCTAGAAGTTCCCCATCATTCCCGTGTATGGAAATTTTTTTATTCAAGGTCAAAGGTAAAAAAAATGAGTTTTTCGCGATTTTCAGCAAAACGGTAAGTTTTATCATAAAAGTACCTCAGACAAAAATTGTAGATCATAAAATTATCTATAAAAAATGTTTCAATACTTTTTTTCTTACGAGCCACCGTTTCTGAGATATAACGCTTCAAAAAGTTATAAAAGTTGTACCGTAACGTATACGTACCTATACGTTGTAACGTATATCAGTCGATTGCGAAGGTTAAGCAACGTAGACCCAAGTCGGTAACTGGATGGGTGACCGAATTTGGAGGTTCAAATTTGGCCTTTTCGTTTCCTCCGTGCCTCGGAGAGCACGTAAAGCTGTCGGTCCCGGTTATTATCACTAACATCTGATAATAATCGTTACAAAAACCTAAGAGAATAAATACTCTTGGTTGAGTCGTATGCGGAAGGACGTGGGAGCCCACCGCATTATTATCCCAAGAAAACCCCTACCATTATTTGATTAATGGGAAGGGGTCACGACCCTCAGTAATGAGGAATACGACGCAGAGAGAGATTAAATGTTTAAATATTTTTCTATCGGTCATTGTAACTTATACTTACAATCATTCATACTAATATTATAAATGCGAAAGTCACTTTGTTTGTTGGTTTGTCCTTCAAGCACGCCGCAACGGAGCAACGGATTGACGTGATTTTTGGCATGGGTATAGTTGAGGACCTGGAGAGTGACATAGGCTACTTTTTATCCCGCAAAGTTAAGGAGTTCCCGCGGGAATAACAAAAAACTTAAACCATCCCATCAGCTAGTAAGTTATAACTATAAGAATATCAGGTAAAATGAAACCCAGTCCCTTAATTTTTAAGCCAGTGTAAGGGAAGTCCTTAAAAAAACTACCTGTTTAGATAAGCATCGATATGCATGTTTCGTTAAAAATACTAAAAATAAAAAACAAGTTCAATTAGCTTGTCTTCCTCCAACCTCAGTTGCTGCTCACCAACATCTTTTTCGAGTATATTACCAAGTTCAAGTGTGGGTACTGGCTTGGATATCAGCTAGACCCTACAGACTGGGGTTGGAAGTTGGTCAACAAAATATTAGAGCCAGTTCAAACTTTACTTCCACCTGCGCCGGAAAAACTGCTGAACACTATTTTTTGCAACTGCAAAAAAGGGATGCAGTGCTAAATGTGGTTGCAAAAAAGTCGGACTGTTTTGTTCTTTGGCATGCACAAATTGTCAAGGCCGGTCGTGCTCTAATATTGAATCACAAACAATGGAGGATTCGTTTGATTCCGACGAAGTATCAGGCGATACATCGCTATTGACGCAATTTACTTGCATCCAAAATGAAAATGAAGAAGAAGCAAGAGAAGAAGAACAAGAAGAAGAACAAGAATTTGAAAGTTACGAATCAGACGAATGAACTTCAACACTTTTTTTAATTTACATCGCTTTTATCTTTTCCAATCTTTGAAAATTTCCGTTATTGTGCAATAGTTTTACATTAGGTAAACAGGATCACAACTGACCCGTGGAGTAGGCCTACTGGGGAAACCACGTT
Organism: Erebia epiphron; assembly: GCA_963932025.1. Taxonomy (NCBI): domain Eukaryota; kingdom Metazoa; phylum Arthropoda; class Insecta; order Lepidoptera; family Nymphalidae; genus Erebia; species Erebia epiphron. Next base: position 34,750,489 of record OZ009946.1, read on the forward strand.
AAAAAAAATGCGCTAAGTACACTACCTCATAGGTGGCGTGGAATCGTGTGCATATTATGACGATAACAACTTTTATATCTTTTTGAATCTATAAATTTTTGAATATCTCAGAAACGGTGACTCGTAAGAAAAAAAGTATTGATACATTTTTTATAGATAATTTTATGATCTACAATTTTTGTCTGAGGTACTTTTATGATAAAACTTACCGTTTTGCTGAAAATCGCGAAAAACTCATTTTTTTGACCTTTGACCTTGAATAAAAAAATGTCCATACACGGGAATGATGGGGAACTTCTAGACATTGTTTATAATTATGTTTTGAACAATTTCACTGATTTTCAGCTTGTTGGGACTTTATGTAACTTCGAATGTCTAAATTGACCGGACTATTTAGTGGTTGTAGCAGTTGTAGGCTATAGAATAGTGTAAAATTTTCAAAAATCGGTCCAAACCAAATACCTACCTAATAATGTAGGTAAGTAGTTACGTTAGTGCAGGTAATCCGACAAGAACATAATATATCCTATAGTAATGAGAACAATGGCTTATGGCACCGTTAAGCAATGTTATCAACAATCGTCAAGAACAATCCGTGAGCTTATGGAATTACCATTTTTTCTGGGAATATCTGTTTTGTGTTGTTGTTAGGCAGGTACCTACTATAAGGTATCTTTAGTAAAAGTACCGTGTCCATTTTAGGGCGCTGCTTAAGTCATAGAGCAGTTAAATTGAGAGTCTAATATTCATGAAATGCTTTTTTCCCAAAATAAACAAGAAAGGTTTCTAGGATCATAAATGTCTTGTGGAAACAAACGAATAGGACTTAAGTAGGTACCTAAAGAAGTAATGCAATTACCTACTAGTAAACTTAATATTATATAAATTAAGTCTTAAAATACATACTATATCTTTATGAAAATAATGATTAATATTCCGTTTCCATCACCATACGTTCCTGCGATACTATTGGTCCAACAATAGTAGAATTAAGTACCTACTTATGTAGGTACTTTATATTTTGCCCACTATTATTTTTAATAGCATTCACAACGATTACAATATGTGATAAATAACTGTATTTATCACAAATTGTAATCGTTGTTAATTGCTATAGGTACTCATCATACCATAGACTTATTATATTAATCATACCTATTTTTTAATTGGTAGGGAGGTAGGTACTCACACTTAGGTAAGTATGCAAATACCTAATGATAGTCACACCATTTTTTATTATAATAACTGTGCTTAGCATAAAAATCAGTTGTGAGACTTCGATTTATTAATTCATAACTTATTTTGGACCCATTAAATTTTCAAACAGGCTTCAAAAACTTAGTAGGTCCACCCATGGCGTCAACAATATTTAATAAAAATATGCGGTAATGAAGTAACTTTTGTCCGGTAAAAATCCAGCATTAATATCAAGCTAATTATAATTAAAACAGCACTTTAATTAATACACGTTCGTAATAAATACAATAACTCATCCTTAGATAAAATTCATTGAACTCATCCAAAAAACCGCGAATACCATCGTAAAAGTGGAAAAAAATTCTTACCTACCAAAATATTAATTCAGCCCGTTTTCTTTCCACTCACAAGTCATAACTGGTGTTCCACTACAGTGCCTTAGCGTCACAAAAACTCTCACTCACTAATTAATTTGAAACTTTGAGATTTGCGTAAATTATTACGATACGGTGATTATTTTACCGGTCGCGAGTTAAATGGAAGGTTCGCTGAAACGCGTGTGCTGCGCGCCGCGACTGCGTCCAATATGAAAATGAATTTGAAGGCATCAGACGGAATATGGTTATGGAGGCACGGCCAGCTAGACTGCAGACAGACAAAGCCGAGTAGAATACACTGTAGTACATTTTAGTGTTTCAACCCGGCATGATTGGGGTTGGGTCAGAATGACCCAGCGTTTAATTAGGCCCATAGGTTTTCCTTTCATGTATTTGTTTGAGTTTAGACTCGATCGTTGCAGGTTAAAAAATAAACCCAAGGTTTATGCAGTTTAATTACCTAGTAAACAAATACAAAATTTAATATGTAAGTTAAGGGGATCAATGTCATTGCGAAATAGACAGAATTTAACACATCTGCATTCTGCAGGCATCTTGGAGGTGACAAAGCGTTCCTTTTATCCAGAAAAATCATGGAGCTAGCACAGAACAGAACAGTCGAACCTACCACGTTGGACTCTGTTGGCGCTGATACACAACACTAATAAATAGATTTCCATAGGTTTGATTCAGATCCACCCCAATTTCAGCATATTCGATGTGATTTATAAGTCAATGTTCCTAGGACCTATTCTTTAAAGTACCTACTTGCTAAGCACCAACATTATAATTAAAACATTACTTTAATTATTCATTCTCATCAGCTCACATTTGGAATATAAGCGAATCACAAGCTAATCAACCCTTATCAAAATCCGGAACATTAAAGGGCGAGGCAAAAATGCCCGGGTATTATTGACCCCTCCCAATGTTCATTTGACACTCTCCTAGACCAATAACGTCGGGTTAACATACCCAGTAGGTACAAGTACAAAGCGCAGACGAGTGACGACATAAAAAGCCGGCAAAATATTGAAAGCCGAGCCTTCGCTTTTACTCGTTCCAAAAGAAAAAACAATATATCAACAATATCAAAATTGCAAATGCAGTGTTCGTAATGCTGGTTCCATAAGCCCCGCAGTTTATGGCGTTTGCCGGTCCACGCTACGGTCGTTGAAATCCAATCCGCATTGCCGATTGCTGTGTTTTTCTGACTTTTTACTGGATTTACGTTTTGTGACATTCTTTATTGGTTTGTGTTTCGATCATACCCCGTTAATATTATAAATGCCGTATTTATATTTTGCCTTTTTACAGTTCAACCAGTGATCCTAATTTGACACAGATATGGTTATTTGTACCCTGAAAAAGGACATAATGTCTTAGAGGGATTTCTTCTTTTGTTAAAATTTTCGCAGGATTTCTAAGAATTCAAATCCACGCGTACCTAATTGCGGGAATGTAAGATCTTAAACTCTTTAGTAAAATCTAATATTCCTTAATTTAACTTTACTTATTATTTTACTAAAATTATTGTCTCATCTTTCATCTTTGCAATGGTCCTTTATCATCCCAAACTTATTACATTGGTTCCTTGAATATGGTAACTCTTAAAAGTTCACTGCTAACTTAACCCAATAATAAATATGTATATTAAAGAAGAAGGAATGAAAACAAATATTTCTGTTCCAATGATAATCTTGAAAGAAAACATGTATAAGAACGCTTATGTTCACAATCGACTGTCATTGGCATTTTGCAAAACAGAGTTGATGAATTCTTATCGTCTTCGTGGAACTTGGCTACTAGAAGATATGCTCGATTTTTCTAGTAGCCAAGTTCCATGAAGGGTCGCCAAAGTAATTCATAATTTCCAAATACTTGATCAAAAATAACAAGAAAAGTGTTGATAAACTTCCTCTCGGCAGTCGCCTCTCACCATCAGGACGCTTGTGAATGAAAAGAGAAAACGTAGACTTTATGAAAATACTATGACATAGTGAATAACCCGGCGAGTCTCATTGTAAGCAATGCATTATTAAAACAGTAAGATTCAATCTTCGCTCTTACGCCCATTGTTAATGAAGTTGCATAAAACAATTTACAAAAATATTTCAGAGACTGCCATTTATTAATTGCAAGGTTCTGTCATACTTTTGGTATGATATCAGCTGCAGGTATGCTCCCATAGAAATCAGAATACATGTATAATATGTCACTTCGCTTCACAACAACCAACACCACATTCACTTCAAAATTTCCTTGAGGACTTCCATTATGTCTCTGGAGTCTGAACATTGAATGAGATTGGACTGATTGGGAGAGGATTCCTGAGAATTATCACAATAATATCATAATTCATTGGATCAAGCCTACAACTATGTATTGTTCTCCTAATATACTAGCCTTGGGCCAGTATTCTACTAAAGACAAATCCGTCAGTTTTTTGTGGTCTCTATCAGACCAGGATTCGTATGGAACCTTCGTGGCCTCATAATTTTAGTTTTAAGACACCGTAATTAATTACACACATTAACAGGTTACTTATTATACTATAGAATAGGTTCCCTGTAGAATTTCTACATTCTAGTCTGTACAGCCAGACCAATGGCGACTTGCGATAGACTTAGCGGCATTACATTGTTTTGAAGCCCGTCGTCTACCTCACTGTGCTATCAGATCTGACACATAAGCCATAATCGCAACATAATATGCGCCCTGCATTATTTTGTTTTGTTTGGACACAAAACCAGGTTAATCTGTTGACGTAAAAGGTGACATTTCTTATACTGTACATTTTTTCGTCTACATTTATATTGCAGTCAAAGATAAGTCAATTTAAGTAGACGATATTTGGCGGAGACTTTGGCAAAATTTGACAGATTTGAACCGTGTAATCTAATACTCGAATACACAATAGCCCATCATCACGTGTGAGGTCTTTATGGTGGTCTCTACATGAGAGGTTCTCTTCAACATTCACAAATAATGTCACCTTTATTCCTTAAAGCATACGGTTCAGATGAAAACATGTCATAGAATTACAACATCTAACTCCGTGCCCATTATTCTTAAGAGCAAGTTTCACCTAAGATTCCAATTTTCCTAGTTTACTCACTATTCAGTATGTCTCTTAGTGATTTTTAAATGAAGCGTTGTTCAACCACAGGTCCACAGAATAGGTAATAGTAGTTTAACTGCGGTAGGTACGTCAGACCATGACGTAGCCCTTACAGGGTTGCTTTTCTACTTTGGTTTTACATTTTCCTCAAGATAGTTTCCTGTATACTACCTAGCAGCTGTGTTAGTAGGTAGTACCTGCATCCAACTCTGGTTTCCTACCGAGCCTAGGAAACTAGAGATTAGATAGATAAAATATATCCATAAATTTAGGATTGCGAGACCAATCCTAAATCTATGAATATATCATGGAAAACCTTCGTATTGCAACTCTTTACATGTATGAACTAGCTGAAGCGCGCGACTTCGTCCGCATGATTTGAGGATTTTTGGTTCCCGCGGGAACTCTTTAATTTTCCGCGATAATAAGCAGAGTAAGTGTTATTCCAGACTATAATCCATCTCTATGCCAAATTTCATGCAGATCCGTTCAGCCGTTCTGGTGTGATTGAGAAACAAACATCCATGGATATCCATCCATCCATCCAAACTTCCGCATTTATAATATTATGTATAGGTTCTTATTATTATTCCGAATCACATTTCCTTAGTTCACAATTCACATCAAGTGCACAGCTGACGCTCGCGTGAGAGCGGATGCTGTATAAAACAAAACCTCGCTGTTCTGGGGGATTACTGTCATCGCTTCAAGCAGTGTTACTTTAATATTGTTGACGCACTTGTTTCAGAAATAAAATCCTTATTTTGGGGACGTCAAGGCACGTCATATAAATCTGGCATATTATAAAATGTATAATATGTATTATGACATCTGCAGCCAACGTGGGACATTTACCGAGTGCGTGGCGTATTGGATAACATGCATGTTCACATAATAATAAAATTAATTAAATTAGCCGAATTTGCGACGGTATATTGTTTTCGCGTCACTTTTGTTTTAAACAATAACTTTCGCTCGACGAAGTAGGTAATGACTTTTAAAGTTGTTTTTAGGATTCCGTAGTCAACACGGAACCCTTACAGTTCGCCTCCGTCCATTCGTCTGTCCGTGATTTGGCTCAGAGAACTTCAGGCTTCATCTGGTAGGTACCTACTCCAGTTATGTTCATGGATGGTGGATAATAATCACTAAATCTCTGCTCATTAGCTCGCTATTATGTTTAAGAGATTGGTCTACGTTTGACTATAAAATTTCGTCATTTTAAATGTAGGTAAGTAGGTAGGTGGGATCTTTCAAAGACCATCCGGCAATAGGGAATATGCATGTATTTTTTTTATTATTTTAAACCATTCTTTAAGTGATTATATAACAGGAAAAATATATAACACTTGCACAATTTTATTAAATAAGCTAAGAAAAAATAATTAAAACTACTATCATTTTCGGACGATTTAAACGCCCCCATTTTGGCGCGCTCGTTCTGTGACGTCACGGTGCGTTCGTTGTCGCCGTTCGACGTCGTTTATTCATAGGAATAAATTAACAACGAAGTGTTTGATTCACAGATTTAATAAAAGTGAGTGAAGTAAAGCGTAAAAGATTATTATATTGTGATGGAAGAGCACCCAAAAGCTTATTATAAATATTGTATTGTCCCTATGTGCAAAAATAATATTAAAACTGCACCTGACAAGATTTATTTTCATATGCCCAAAGATGCAAATATAAAGAAAAAGTGGTGTAAGGTGATGAGGAGAGAAAATGTATCGTGCTTGAGTAGTTTATATTGTTGTGAAGATCATTTCGACGTGAGTATTAAATATGTATATACCTACATATCAAAAATCTTTTTCATTAGGACTCGCGAACAATATATACAATAAACTAACTAACTAACTAAGATGTTCCAAATTTATAAATATTATGATTTTCATTGCTGACTATGAGTGTTGATTTTGATCACAAAACGTTATAACTAGGTTTTTTTGTTTGCACTGTTGATAAGTTCTATTGGAAAAGAATTTCTCAGTTGCTTTGACAAAACCGCTTTCAGTCATTGTGGCGAGTCTTTTTACCCGACTGCGGAACGCACAGGGTTATTTCACAAGGAATCACTGCTTTCAGTTAATAATTCCCAACAACACAATAATTTATCATAAATAGCGGCAAAACAATGAGAATAAGCTTCAATAATCATACAAAACAAGCGACCTGTCAACAGTCGACACAGACTAGAGTGGATGGTGACGTCATGTTTCGTTCCGCCAATAGCGTTGCGTTTTGGCGGAATTTGAAAAATACTACTTTTAAATAATTAAATTTATTAATAGAAACATGATAATTTGTAAAAATAATCATCTGAATATATTTATTTAGCAAGAAAGAATACACATAATTTTTTTTGTCCATTTCTAAATCACATGCATATTCCCCATTGGGTAGGTAGGTACATAAGATCCATAATTTTGTAATGTAACCTACGTCATTATGAAATGTTAATAGGAACCTTCTCTACATGTGCAAAAAACTATACTTTATATTCTAGTTAAAAATAATACTTGCATCAATATTAAATCCTCAATGTGGGTTAGCCTATCCGGATCGTAATCGACTATCCGTTAATCCTTCATAAAATAGCGAAAATAAATGACGAAATAGCTGTTATTAACTAAAACTATATTCCATTTCATCCATATTCACGTACTTTTGTAGTATAGTGGCGTATTTCGAGTTACGACTTTTTGTTGCAAGTAATCATTGTAATGACTTGCATAACGTGCAAACTGCATAATGCTGCGGCCAGACCGACGGCCGAACGTCCTTTTTTTATTTAAAAAGAAAAGCCGGAACTTGTTGAGATCACATTTACTTACATATTTAATCAAATACTTATAGGTAGGTAACCTGGGTCCTTTTTTAAAAAATAAGAGTTATAAGACACTTTTAGGTCGTTGTAAGATGTTATAAAAAATAATTGTTGGGTTACTGAATTCGAACAAACTTAGGTACTATACTTACCTACTTTCTGAGTTCTCATTAACACAAAAATTATGTAGAATGCTTATAGACCATATTGTAAGTTTTAACTTGTACTTGTATGCAGATACTCAAAGGTGGAAAAATGCTTACTTATTTCTTTACGTACATGTACTTACGTATGTTACTTACTTCCTATAATGCTCGAACTGCTCTCGTATTTTGTGCTGGAAATAAGGGAAAAAACCAGGAAAACGTCATGGCTACGATACATATGTAAGTGGACTGGAAATTGGAATAAAATCAGTCGGAAAACTGTTTATTTATTTAAAAACATTATACCAACTCCAAATATCACTAATGACCGAAACTGGCAGCCGGTGTGGCCCTAGCTCAATGTCTACAGGTGTGGTCGAGTCGAGGGCGCAACGGAAGTGCAGTCTGACACACCCCTGGCCGCGGCCCGCTAACTGGCTATACTATAACAACAAGACAACAGGTGTATAAAATGTTCCTTATTTATGGAATCTGTCAAACTTATCTGGCCCGGTGGCCTAACTATTTTTTATGCCTGTTTAATTTTTGCTTTTATTTATTTTTCATAGGTACTAGCGACGCTGTCACCGGGTCAGATAAGTCTGTGGGACTGTTTGAGTCCTTAAATTCTTATTCTATAAAAAAAAGCGAGACTAATATAGGACCCAAAATAGTATAAGTAATTTTCTTGGTCTTATCCATGCTCTTGGTCCATGTTCTTTGTACCGACTAAATAGGTAGATAGGATAAATAATAATAAATGATTTATTTATTTCACGTAGGGCAACTTGTGTCACTTATGATTAGTCAATTCTCTACCTCCGGTTCCGAAAAATGATTCTACTGAGAAAAGCCGGCAAGAAATTCAGCTATTAGTTTACTCTAAGTACCTAGGTACATTTATAATATTTGAACGCTTACTTTAAAGACATTCAGTGAGATTTTGGATCAACATAAAAGCGCAAAATAAAAGTGCAAAGCTTAAAGACAGGCTTGTTGACTTCATCGCATGGTAAACTATGACGTATCCATGGTTCATAAACTTCATACCTATTATGATCACACATGGATACTGTAATCCCCGCGATCAGACGTCATTTCCGTGACTGAAATGTTTTTTTAATGTTGCAGCTTGCAGGAGTTGCAGGGCTGATAATTCTACATTAAAATCAGTATATCCATACTGATATTATAAAATAAGTGAAAGTGTATCTGTCTATCTGTCTGCTACGCTTTCTTGGAAGGTAGGTATGTAGGTTGTATCCCGGGGAAGGACATAATAATATGCTACATTTTATCGAAAAATTAAGGAGCTCCCCCGGGAATTAAAAATACTTCATCTACGCGAACGAAGTCGCAAGCATCGTCTAGTTATTTAATAAAATGGTGTTTTTAAATGTAAGTACAACTGGTGGTTAGTTTAACGCCTAGATACCTAATAAAATGACCTCCCAACCGAATAATGTAAGCTCACGACAGTCACGTCAGCCAATTTCCACAGATATATAAGCCATCTGCGCAAGAGATAGTGCACAAGTGAATACACAAAGACAGGTGAACCCTCCATTCCCTTACTCTCATAGCCCGAACTTCCTAACTCCGGACTGAGAATTTCTTGTCACAAAACCCAATAAATAATTTACGGCGCGATCCGGAAATCGAACTAATATAATCTGATTAAGCATGTCGGTGACACAAAAAAGTTTTCACTTCAAAAAAATAAACATTAAGTTCTTTGCAGCCAGCGTCTTCAGCAGGATATATGTCCATCTAGATCTAGAATCCAGATATGATGCGATATAGTGTCCAGTGATCCATCTCAGTTGCAGATCAGGTACACTCTAATCCCGCATGAGCCATATTCCCGACACAATTGATAGCGGGCAACTTGTGCAGCGTAGCTAGGGCTGCCACTACAAAGTATTTCATTTGTTCATGTAAAAATCACAACAGTTTAATCAGTTTGTGGGGAAGTGCGACTTCCAACCTGAAATTCCTTGTATCGTGGAAACCAAAGTTCTTATTTATTTAGCGATCGGCTCGATACGATATAGACTTAGGTACAATCACATTTCAGAATGTCGTAACTCTTAATCAAAAAGTCCCACATTAGATACAGTCATCTGAAATGCGGTGTGAAGATTGTATTTGTAGGAAACTACCAAGAGTCGCGCATGGAAAATATTCTGTCCTCAGGTTTTTAAACATGTAATTACTGACTGCTTGTTGGCTGTAAGTTCACAATTCCACGAAATATCTAAAAGTTCAAGCTACTATAGGTACTTAAATAACCAGCCGTAATTTAGTTTTCTCCTACTTTGATTATGGTGATCCTGGTTTCAAGATTATTTAAAAGTTAAATTAAATAACGCGTAGGTGGCACCCCTATCCGAACTGCCGCAGCCTCTCAGAGTCCCGCATTGCAGTCCCGCGCTCTGTCAATAGTTAATGCTCTGCCAATTCAGTATTCACATACTCACCAGCTGCAAGTTAATATTATTAGATATAACAATCGGAAATATACCCGTTCGATTCAAGTCAAATATAACCACGAGTTACTGAAATGCCAAAAATAGAATTCTGAAAAATGATTAACAGAATTTCAACCCTTCGCGTCGCTGGCTCTACTGAGCGCGAATTTCCTCTTATAACCCATATGTCCGCCACGCTGGCCAAGCGCGCAATATCCTAAGACTTTACACATCGACTATCCTCGCCCTTTATTTCGATTTTCCGCTAAATAAATTAGCCGTTCCTTAACAAAATCTATACAAAAGGTTACGTGACAAGTCTATCCACTGTTCCGTTGCGGCTATTGAAGGATAAAGTAAACAAACAAACTTACAAACTATCACTTTTTCATATTATTATTAATTGGGTTATATTATTATTTATTACAGAGACATAAAAGTCCTCTTTTCTCTTGCAAGTCTTGCAATTTCAGCAAAAAAAGAATTTAAAGTGCGAGCTAAATTACGCCTCCCTTTCCTTGTTTTCGTACAAAAAAAAACGAAATTCCGCGCTGCATTGCGGGAAAAATAAATAAAAGTTGAGCTTTTAAGTCTTGTAATCTGAATGATTTGTATTTTCATTTTATAGTCGCAGTTGTATAATTTTACCGTTTTCTAACTTTTAGGGGAAATATTCACTTTTTTGTACAATGACACACTAATTATATTATTACAGTGTTTTACAATACTGACAATACCAACTCGCCATTATATCGTCGCTTTTCCTACGAAAGGACCTATCTGACACTTTTGACGTAACTGCACTAAATGCATCATAATAATGTACTTTTGATTCTCTGTCGATCTGTATTATCGACTTTTTCATATCTTTTACCGTTTACTGGCTAGGACAATCGGTAAGTATGGCGTATATGCTCATTTGCGAAAAGGAAATCATACTAAGTGGCGTATTTTATACTTGGCTATTAGAAAGATTTTTATTTAGTGATCAGCTAGATAAAAATCTATCAACTATGACGTAACTGAAAATACGGCATTTAGTGTGAACTAGACTATATTGAATAAAAATGGGGTTTTCACTTACGTCTGAATTTTGATTGCGACGGAATACCTTAGACATTAACTAATAGAGTTAAAAATTTATGTAAATTGGTGACAAAAAATATATAAAACCTTGGGTAGTAAAAAAAACCAAAATAGTACGAATCCAAAAACTTTCAGTCAAAAAATGATTTAAAACTATCCTAATTATTATTATATATAAAGAAATAAAAACAAATTATTTTGAATTAAATGTGATTTATTTATTCAGTAAAAAATACAGTCGTATCTCCTAAGTAATTAATTTTTCAGAAAAACAAAGTTCTTATGAAGTGGCGTAACTGTTATAAATATTTTTACCTAAATGAATACGCACATTTAAATAAGACAATTCCTACTTGCAAAAAGGCCTTGATTCACAGATTATAAGAATATTTTTTTAATTTTAATATAGCTTTATTTGAGCTAGCTGTGGACCATATAGTTGAGCACGAAACCGAAAAACGCTTGCCCTGAACAATTAACTCGATGTCAGTTAGGTCCTTTCGTAGGAAAAGCGACGATATTGTAAGCCAGTGCGGCCTGTACATGCGCAACTGGGCAGTTTAGAATGGTTTCTTTTCTTGTAGTATTCTTCGAGGTAGAATTTGCACCGTAGCCTAGTAGATAAGTATAAACAAGTTAAGGATTTAATTATTAATAAAGGAGCTAAACATATTGGCAGGTCTAAAATCAGTGTAAGTACCAAATATTGAAAATGATGACATGGAGACCTTAAGTTTTGAAACTGTTTATGTAACTAAGTAGGTACTTACGCAAACTTATTCAAGAAGTGTAGGTACCTAACTGTAAACAGCGGCGTATCAAAAGTTCCAAAACGATTAAGATTTCAGAAGTCAGAACTTAAGAACAACTACTTATATGTACTTAGGTACCTATGCAGTGGACTTCAGCGATATACCTACCTACCTACACAAAAAATTGCTCTAAAAAGGCTCCGTTAACTCCGCCCAAAAAAATTTTTTCTCAATTTCAGCGTTTTCAAACTTCAAAAGTTTCTCTGAAAAGTTTGAAAAGAAATGAACCACGCGTAAATAGCTTGGAGGTCTGCGGCTGGCGGCTGGCACTCGACCCTCGTGAACTAAAGCTCTAGAATTTCTTATTAGCGCTCTGGCTTTACTCGTCTTGTGCCTTTTGCTCCATATGCGAAGGAGGCTAGTGGGACAGCTTAGAGCAATCAGCAAATATTACGTTTAAAACCTACGTTTATCCTAATTATACCTAATTAATCCTAACTGAAACCGGAGCTTTGTAGCTGTCATTTTTTTTTTACGACGGCGCTGCCCCTGCCCTGTTGCAGTGGAGATTATTGTCATTAGGATAAAATCCCGGAAACCTACACTGGCGGCTAACTTCCGGCTCCGAGTCGTCATAAAGCTTGAATCGGACTGTACCTACTTACGGTAACACTAGGTATACTACTAGTTAGGTACCTAAAATAATTGTCTTGTTTTTGTTGTTAGATATACCTAGTTAGGTACTAAAATCAACGACCTCAATTTACATAGACGGGCCGTATCATACAAAGAATGTGGACTTATTTTACTAACGCCATCTATTCTGAAAAGTGGGACAGCGCTATCGGGGACAAGCTTATACAGGTGAGGGGCACGCCCTACAAGTCGGACGTCCAACTTTTTTCAATGAAAAGCCCTATCTAGTACCTACATATATGTAAGTATATGGATGACTAAAATGGCACTTTATATTTTATTTCTGTCTTAGGTGTTTTAAGTAGGTATGTGTATATTGTATGACTATGAATAATGTACCTATAGGTAACAATTACCTAAAATTAATATTAATTAAAATGCATTGTATGCTTTGATCATAGAATTATAATAATTCTATGGCGTTGACAAATGACCAAGTAGGTACAATAAAATACGACGCAGATCTGCAGTTCCTAGTATTTTTCGCGGGGGAGGCGAAGCGTAGGATTGTTTACTTCACATGTTATTATTTTATCCAAGAAGTATTTACTTAATTATTTATCCACCAAGGTCGAGGTAATGGCGTAGTAAGATGCAAATCAGAAATCATTGCGCCGTCATTTCCTAACTACATAATATCAGAGTGCTTAGTGTAGACCAGGGATTCCCAAAGTGGTGGATATCGACCCCTTGGGTTTCCCAGGGGTAAACATAAACGATAACTGATTTCGGGGGTCGAGGAGGTCTAAAAATGGACCGACCCCTTATTTTTAAATGTTTTACAAGATACGTGGCATCAAACTTTCAAGAGTAATATTAAGTATTTCAGGCAGTATGGCCCCAGATCGTTACCGGCTTATTAACCCTTCTAGCTTTTTGATTGCACATTACCGTACCTAGAGTTGAATATATTTTTTAACCGCTACCGCCTTGCACCGCCTGGCGCATACCCTTGATAACACAAATCGTATGACATGACCTAATTATGTCATGATCATGTTCGTAAAAAACGCAAACTTCATTGATAAAACGATGTGTGGTAGTTTTTACAATACTTCCTAGATACGCCTTATTATTTAAACTAGCAATTACGAACAACAAATAAATTGCCACTTTAAAAAATCCTGGTTATATGAAAAATTAAATAAAAAATGTCGGTTCCTGCAAAGGGGATGATTTATCGTATTTTTAATTATTCCTTTTATATTTTTGGCTTTTTTTATACCAAAATAATTCATGTTTTATTGTGTGTTTTTGGACGCAAATTACCTACTTTGACACATTACTGACAATGGACAATTGAGATTGACATTGACATTGAAGGCCTCGAGACAGCTGTTTGGTTTGTAAAAAAACACCGCCGCACTCAAAGAATGGAAATTAGCTATTAAATTCAGTGTAAAAAATCATTAGTTTTAGTTTCTAACGTAAGCAAATATCATCAAGCAAACATGTTCGCCAAACCGTACCGGTTGAAATCTAACAAAACCTTGAAAAACACGGAAAAGTAAGTCACCTTTCCCGCGCGTTTTAATAAGATGTTTTACCTAATTTTCTCGTTTGAAATTGCTATATACTTCTTCTTTTGTAGAAAATATCTAACTCAAAGGATACAGAGTGAGTTTCCTGTGGCAACAGATGAGAAAGTGAAGGAATTGGTGCCTGCAAAGTCGGCAACTAGTTGTATGAAAGTAGTCCTTCATTCGGGGGATACTGTCGGCGTATACGTGGTAGATGGAGTTCCCGTGATGATAGACGTGGGGGACAGGCTCGTGCCGACGGTTTGTGCGCTGTGGAAAGTCCCAGATTTAGTTCCTACTATAAGGATTCATTCACCGGTGCTAAATAAAGTAAGTAAGAGTTTATTACAATGCTATATTCTAAAAGATTGAGAAAGAAGAAGAATAAGAAGAGAAAGCTAATCTAGATTATAAAAATATACTAAAATATTATACAAAAATTTCAATTGAAACAATATGAACTTATGAAGCAATAGATATGAAGACTAATAAATTAATAAAATATGTTATTGTAGACATTGTCCAATAATTGTATGCAAGTCTCTAGTAAAGTGGTACACTATTCAGATGCAAGGCGGTGCCCCGCTGTACGTACCGGGCGTGGTGACAGAGGGCAGTTTCCCGCAGTTCCCGCGCGGGGCCTTGGTGGCGGCTTGCACCAGTGACAACGCAGCTGCGGGCGTCGTTGGCCACGCGTTGATGTCCTCCGCTGATCTAGTCAGGGCTCCTATGTACGTATTGATACTTTTTAAAGAAAATTACGAAAAGTATTCATGTTCTCAGTATGCTACATACACTACACTAAAACCGGCCAAGTGTGGGCCACTTCCTAGTAATAATAGTCTCTAAGCTAGGCTGTAGACAGACGGACAAACAGACACAGCAAAACTATACAGATTCCTTCTCAACTCAAAATATGAACACATAGTGAAAGTCATTATTATAAGCATTGACTTACCAATACCTTAGACGCACCATCGAAACGCTAAAAACGGCACGGTCAAACTGTTCATAAATAGATATTCTGAACAGTCTTCACCTCAGTCACGCATGAGTACACCGAGCGACAACATGCCGTTTTGCTCCGTAATAAAGTGCAAAAACAATCCGAAAGATGCGAAAAAAAAGATGGAGTGTCATATTTTAGGTAGGAAAATACTTTACATACATTTACTTTACAGTATAGTAGCGAAATAATCACGCAATCTTACCGAAATTAATTATTTTGTCATCATAATTGCAATATTTCAATCGTGCAGCTATCACGTTCACACGCTTACGCGCCAATAGAGAACGCGATACAGGCGCGTCGGAGCGAAATGGATACAAAAAATATGGAGTAGTTAATTTTTTATTTTTCTTATATTGAAGTTGTAAACTGGTACAATTAAAGTGCCCATTTTTTTTGATAAATTAATATGGGTATGTTTAAAATCGGTAAGTAGTGTAAAAAACCGTTTCGAATTCCTTAGATATGAAATAATTCGTTCAAAATCGATATCTGGCATTTATTATAATCATCATAGAAAAATAAATCGTTGTTAACTTCTAAAGTACGATGCCATATTTTTTTGTTCTATTGGACAATTTTTTTAATCGATTTTTGGGTAATTAAAACAAACTTTAAAAATATTGCAGTTTCTTGTAAATATTAATTTATTTACAAAAACCGATGCCCACATAAGAACATAATTTCACCATGTACAGTTCGCGCGCAAGTTGAATGCAGAGTAAATGTATGTGTCACCATACATTTACTCTGCATTCAACTCGCGTGCGAACTATATAATATGATTTGAGCAAGGCCATTATTGAAAAATATATAGACGTATATCTATGTACATGTTTAAGACAGAAAACATTGAAAAAAAGCATACTTCTAAAAGACAGGTTTATAATAAGTTAAATTTATTTCAAGGTACTTTTTTCATTTTTTGTCGCCAGTTTTTGTATTTATTAAGAACTAATCATTCAAGATTCTCCCTAATTTTTCGGGATAAAACTTAGCCTTTGTCCTTCCCCGGGATATAAACTATTTACATTCATACCAAATTTCAGCAGCAGGCAGTTTTGTTTCAAATCGGTTAAGAAACATCTAAATCGTTGTACAATTTTTTTTTTTTTAATATGCACCGGATTGAGAATTTCCTCCTGCGTGAAAGTCGATTAAAAAGTAGCCTTTATCCTTCTCCGGGTTGTAATCTATCCCTATTACCATATTTCATTAAAATTAGTTGGATGGGCCGTTAAAGCGTAGCAGATAAACAGACAGACTGACAAACACACTTTCGCATTTATAATATTAAGTATGGATTTCAATTCGTGAATTTCGTGAGAGAGATTCGAACCCGCGACATCTTACTACTTAATGAAATTGTTATCCTGCCAAGAAGAAACTGTGTTTTATTTAAAATACGTAAATAAAATATTTAATGCATAATAACACATAAACACACAAATACATTTAAAAGATAATTTTCATACAATCACCTATCACCAATAAAGTATTAAAAAAAATAAAAATATCAAATAAAAAATTGGCGACTCATATATCACTTATTACTTCGGAATACAGAAAGTCTTCCGCTGATTCATTGCAAAATGTCGTATGTGTCGAGCTTTTATTACAAAATTTAACCCTAATTATGAGTCCATATGGTTGGTTTTTGTGAACCGTTTGGTGTCTCAGTCTATATTATATATAGCTGTGTTTGTATAGGCGATTGTGGACGCTTTTTGAGTATTATTTTGTACGTAATGTTGTATCCTTAGTTGGTAAATCGATGATTATAAGCGACAGTATCTTAGACCTAAAGCTACAATGGAGAAGTTTCATGATGTTGTGAATATCACATTTAACACAACAGAAGTAAAATATAGATTAAAACAAATAAATCAGTGTTTTATTTTATTCCATCAATAAATGACTGAGGAATGACGATTTAAAAGTTTAATTATCTAATGTAGGTACACCGATTGCTGTATCTTACTCGAGTGAGAAATTTTGTGAGTGAGTTTTAATACCTAGCAGAGATTTAATACTTCAAAATTATCTTCTCACACGAATTAACTGCTTTTAATTCAATTAAGTCACGTTAAGTCCATTTATTTCTTTTATTCGGCTTTATAAAGTCGGTTGATAGGGAATTATGACCTCACGTCTCCCGTTTTGCAAGCGCAACTTTAAAGTTCCATAACTTTTTCATTTGTTGAGATATTTTAATGATTCTTTCATATTTTTGTTTTATTTTGTCTTAATTTTCATAATATATTTTAAAAAAATATGGTAAACTTCTCCATTCCAAATGCACCCTGGTCTGAGAAGAGCCCACAACAAACTCTTTTTTTTTAAAATTAACCACAGACTGCGGATGCCTAAAAATTTGGGCAACACAAGCAACCAACTTAATCATTTGTTTAGTTAGTTGTAGTAACTTATGACTATAATGGTGTCATTCCAGGGGGGTCTGCTTGGAAACACTGCACGTGTATGGAGACCAGTTGTCTAGGGAGGAGAAGTTTTCAAAGATCGAGCGGCCCATGCTAGCACCGGACTCTTACAGTGACTTAGCTGACAGCATAGCTGCTGATATCAAACAGGTATACAGGTGTATTGTATTTACTTGCTAACCGACTTCAAAAAAATGAAGGTGTGTAGGGAGCGTAAAGGGTATGCTCAAGCGATGTAATAGGAAGATTGATCTTCCTCTGAGCTGGTGTCATGCTCGGGGATCCCAGCTGGTCCAACTGTTGTACGATGAAAGTTTATAGTATAATGCAATTCCGAAAGAACTTCCTAATCGTGATTCAGGCGGAGGCGCGTGATTGGCTAACGTTAGTGATCTGTTCGCGCTGCGTCGTGTTTACGTCGTAGATCTTACAGCGCCATCTATTATTATCATATTTGCCATGTAGGTTTATGTGCCCATACAGGTTATCAATTCGACACGGTATGTGTCTGTGAAAATATTATGTGAGCTGCTAAATATTCACTATCTGATAATCTATTAGGGCTTCCAAACAATTATACAAAATGTTATAGGTGTATGCTATGTACGTATTTTTGTCCGTGGATTTCTCCGAAAGTATTAATCGGATTGAGATTATTCTATTTTTATTGGCTTACATTTACTTCAACTTAGAGAACAGTGCAAGTTACATTAACATCCGTGCAGTAGTTTACACAAGTATGGACTGCTAAGTGTGTGATGAAGTGGGTTTAGCTTTCAATCTCTCGCCAGAATGTTCAAGACACTCATACATTTTGTATTAGGCCCTTGAGACTGTTTCAATGATATGTTCAACAGAGTTCAATGTCCAACGGTCAATTTTAGATATTACTAGCTGATGCCCGCGACTCCGTCCGCGTGGAGGTATGAAAAATAGATGTTGGCCGATTCTCAGACCTACTCAATATGCTCACAAAATTTCATGAGAATCGGTCAAGCCGTTTCGGAGGAGTATGGGAATGAAAATTGTGACACGAGAATTTTATATATAAGATATGGATATACTTTCATCACCCTGATTTAAATGCATATATACTGATTTTTAAATATTTAACTATATAAAAATTTGTACGTCAGGGCTGCCTGACTGTATATGCTGAGCCTTTTCATACTGTTGTAACCATCATTAAAACACATATTCAGACAAATAAATTCCAAATAAATACTCCTACAAAGTAGGCCTATCTAAATCTCATATTATACTAGTGGATATAGTTAAAGTTGTAGAATTAATACAGTTTGCCTAATGTAAATATGTAAATATGGTACTAGAATGTCTTATAATAACATCTTATAATATTATTGTTACAGTTAAACATCCATCCTATAAAGGAAGAATGGCCCAGCCTCGTGCGGGAACAACCCCCCAGCCCCGTAGCTATCGAACCTGTGACTATTACCGACGCGACGAAGGACACCCCCGAACCGACGCTCGGGGACGGAGAGCTTGAGAACTTGAATGTGTCTGGAGCTACAGGTAACAAAAAAAACAATAAAAACAAAAATGGCGGAACGGTAGGTAGGACAAAAATTCAAACCCCTTTTCTCCTGGTAAGGCTCTCTCTCTCTCTCTCTCTCTCTCTCTCTCTCTCTCTCTCTCTCTCTCTCTCTCTCTCTGCGTCGTATTCCTCATTGCTGAGAGTCGTGACCCCCTTTCCATTAATCACATAATGGCAGGGGTTTTCTTTATATAAGTAACTAGCTGATGCCCGCGACTACGTCCGCGTGGATTAATGTTTTTTGATTCCCGCGGGAACTCTGTAATTTTCTGGGATAAAAATGTTATGTTCTAGGCCTATATTCTTCATCGGGATGTAACCTACCTCTATACCAAATTTCATCAAAATCGATTGAACAGATGGACCGTGAAAGCGTAGCAGACAGACAGACACAATTTCGCATTGGGCCACTTATATTCTGTTCCTCATCATAGTTGGGTTACAGTTCTTTAATTAAAACTTAGTGGTTGTTGCTTACAGATAGCTCTGAGCCAGAGGATCAGGTGCCGGGCGACATGGACGGGCTGCTTCGGTGGTGCCTGCTGTCCTTCCTCAAGGCGCAAGCCAAGCACGTGGAGCTTCCGCTCAAGACCAACTTACTGTACAAGTTAGTTATTTATTTATTTAAGGCATGTACGGGACTGCAAAGAAAATTAAAGAGAATTTGCACTTATAATAATGAGGGACGAGTGGCCTAGTTGCGGCAACGCGTATCAGTCGATCGCGATTGATAAGCAACACTGACCCAAGGCGGTAACTGGATGGATGACCGAATTAGGAGGTCAAATATGGCCTTTTTGTATCCTTCGTGCCTCGGAGAGCATGTAAAGCCATTTTTCCCGGTTTTCAAAAAAGAAGGCTCAGCCGAAGCCTCCCACCAAGACAAGGCTTGGTAAGAGGCTTCAGCTGAGGCTTGTTACCACCCTACCGGCAAAGACGTGCCGCCATGCGATTTAGCGTTCCTGTACGATGCCAACTAGAAACCGATTAGGAGTATGGGTTAACTGCCATGTCCCTAACAAGTTAGCCTGCTACTTAGAGTGCATCCACCAGGTGAGATCGCAGTCAAGGGCTAACTTGTAGTGGATTTTTTTTTTAAATTGTGTGCTTACATCGATATATATGTACAGTACTAGATGGGTTCTTTCATAGAAAAAAGTCGGGCGACCGACTTTGAGAGCGCGTTCCTAACCTGTCTTTGTCCCCACCGTAGCGCTCGCTCGCTCACGGTCGCTCGTCGTGTAGATAATTTGTTATTATTGACCGAGCGAAGCGAAGGTCTCTGAGTCTACTTGAGTGAATTTTCACTTGTCCGTCCGTCCGTCCGTCTGTCAGAGCCTTATAAATTCTGAATTACTGAACGTAATTACTTCAAATTTAAATATTTTATATATAAACCGATGGCCTCCAGCCGAATATGGCTTAGAAAGTAATAAAAATCTTTATTTCAGGGAGGCTCTCATAGAAGCGAATATGAAGAAAAAATATTTTAATAGCGTTACATAGGGTTGCGGTATATCATTTTAAAGATAATTAGGAATAGAGTCCAAAAATGGGGGGCTTTCAAAGTGGAGATTTTCTAACGTCCAAAGTTGACCTCAGAACTTTAAATATTCTGAAATGCTGAGCCTGAAACTTGATCAATTATTTGAATTATATCCTGTACTTGAACAACAAATACTAAAATTAACTAAATATTATATGGAAACGAAATTATTTAATTTTTAATGAGCCTTAGTATTTATAAGAGAACTTCACAATGATGTCAATAGATGGCGCCGCGAGGTCTCAGTTCGGGGCGAACCACTAGTGATATTAAGTTAACACCTATAGTTATACTAGTTTGGCTTTCATTCAAAATGGGGGATATGTTGCAAGCAAGTTCCCGCTTTTTAGACTAGATGGCGTTACTAAACATACGCCTACATTCTTTGTTTGACAGGGCCCGTCTATGTAGATTGAGGTCGGAATAAGCGCCCAATAAGCACCCAAGCTTATTGTATGGGATGTAATGTTACAGAAACCACCTGATGCCATTCTGTCCGTCAGACAGGACTCTGGAAGTGAAAAAATCCAGCTATAAGAAGATGGGGAAATTCCTTGAAGCCATGCAGCGGGTAATGTCATTAAAAATCCCCTAATTACTTAAAATAAATTTATTCGTAACGATGTGACAGCTTTGTCCGCTTGGATTTAAATTTTAGTAACATCCTGTACCTACAAACTCTTAAGTTTCCCAGGATAAAAAGTTTTGATACCCACTACAAATTAGCCCTTGACTGCGAGGATCGAGGATCTGGAGGTTGGCATAGGCTACTCTTTATCCCGGAAAATTAAGTTTCGCGGGAATCAAAAAACCTTAATCCACGCGGACAAAGTCGCGGGCATCAAGTAGTAAACTATAATAACCTCTCATTGCACATGCTTGCTCAAGGAAGGCCTGGTGGAAGTCCGCGAGATTGACAAAGGCGTGGACGCGCTGGTGGCCGTCAACACGGCGCACCCGCTGGTGCGCGGCCACCGCGCGCGCGCTCCGAGCGCGGCCGAGCCGGAGCCCGAGCGAGGCGAGCGCGAGTACGCGCCGCCCCAGATACGGGAGCTGTACTGCGTCACCGCTAATGTGGCAGAGTTGTTCGCGCCGCTCCGGTGAGACCATACTATGAGTTGCACCCTAAAATATCCATACTGATCCATAATAATAAGACGAAACACTGGTTAACCATTTCAATAATAGCTATTAACTACTTAAACGAATTACTTAAACGAGACACTTTCGCATTTATAATTGTTGCGGTAACTGCCTCGTTGGTCTAGTGGTTAGCATAGTCGACTGCGGATCACGAGGTCCTGGGTTCGATTCCCGGTCGGGCATAAAAAGTTAGGTATTGGGCTTTTCAATTAAGAAATTCTCAGTGCCAGCCCGGAGTTGGAAGTTGGCGGTGTTTCACCCCCGTGCCTCGGAGAGCACGTTAAGCTGTCGGTCCCGGTTTCACTAACATGATAATAGTCGTTAAAGCCCGCCAACACGCATTGGAGCAGCGTGGTGGGTCTAAGCTCTAATTCCCGCTCTCCTATGAGAGTGGAGACCTGTGCCCAGCAGTGGGACGTTAATAGGTTGCAGCGATGATGATGATGATGATTGTTGCGGATCGCATGTAGATTGTTGCGAATTGGGACAGAAGTAATATGCACAGACTCGATGTTAAAATATGGCATACTAGCTTATGCCCGCGACTACGTCCGCGTGGATTGAGGTTTTATTGTTCCCGCGGGAACTCCGGGATAAAAAGTAGCCTATGTGCTATTCCAGACTATATTCTATCTCTGTGCCAAATTTCAGCCAGATCCGTTCAGCCTTTGGCCCGTGATTGAGTAACAAACATCCATACATCCATACATCCATCCAAACTTTCGCATTTATAATATTTATTTGATATTTGATATTTGATTGATATTTACAGATGAATGTTAACTTTATATACCTACTAAGAAAATAGGTACAGTTAGTGGGGGGAAACCTAGAAAATTAGTATTGACTATGATGCGAAAGTGTGACTGCTACGTTTTCACGGGCCATCTGTTCAGTATTAGGTGGGTAGGGCTCTCAACTTATGTCAAAAGTGAAAGTCTGTCCGCATATGGATGGGCCTTTCGCTAGATATGGCCGCCCAAAAACGGTTTATCGTTACCAAAAATGAACTAGAATTAGAAAAGCTGATTCTTGTACAGTAGCAAAGTATGCGCAATACCTATTTAAACAGTAGTAAAACTGACGCTATTCATTGGGCCTTTCACTAGATATCACCTCTCAAAGACGTTATGAACATACATACTGTAAACAAATATTAGCAATTATTGTCGTCACGTTGATTGCTATTAAAAATTATGAAGGCGTAAGAATTTATTTAACAGCAATAAATAAATAAAATTGTTTTATTTCAGGTAGGGACCCATAATACAAAATACAGAAATAACAATACAGAATTAAAATAAAAATAAGAATATAGTACTAAAACTTAAGCTACAACATACTTAAGCACAATACCATTGGTATAGTTATGTCAGTTTAGTGTTCTAAGTCTGGTTCACTTTCAGCCAGTGTTTAAAAAACACGTTGTCAGGGGATGCCTGAGCGACGATACTGATCATACTATTATTAGAATTACGAACAGTTTCCCAGAAACCCGCAATTCTGTTCCGTATGATCGCATAGAAGTCAACGTAACGACATAATAATTGCTAATATTGGTTTTTTTTTGTACCCCGACCGCAATAGACTACATATAATAATGACATATTTTATAAGAGACAGTGTAGGTTTTAAATGTGGTGTGTCGTGTAGAGTGCCAGCAACATTGCGACCGAAAAAAGGTTGCATAGGTATATATTGAACACCCATACATAATCATGAGGATTCACATAGGAGATTTCACATAGGATAACTTACTGTCACTTATGATACTATATATATATTTTTAAAAAAACGAGCATTGTATTAATAAATGTAATACAGCATTAATACGAGCTTATATAATAGGCATGATGACTGATTTTTAAAAATGGTCAGATTATGTTCGGAAGTATCTACTATTTCGAAAAAATATCTTATTTCAGCAGAAAAATAAGGTTTGGTAGATAAAAAAGACATTTGAAATTTAAATTTTAAAATTCACGCCAAAACGTTCGGCGGTGTCATGGCGTCGTTTGTGACGTCACTATTGTTTTTACCAATGTACTCTGTGCAGTGTGCAGTAAACAATAGTGAGATTGTCAAAGCTCGAAAACAAACAATTGTGACGTCATTCACTTCTTGGTGTTTTATCCAATATGGTGGATTGCTATATTTTATAGTTTTATTTTATCAAAATAAATAGCAATCTCACTCGAAATAGAAAAATAAATACGTTTTTTATAATCCATGAATCCTATTTCATTAGATAAATTCATAATTTCATTGATTCTTGGTTACTGTCATCATGCCTATTGTGGTGCAGGAAGGGCACCGCGCTGTCGGCGTCAGAGGTGCGGCAGGCCATAGTGTCGCGCGTGACGCAGCGCCAGCTGGCGAGCCCTCAAGCGCGGGGGCTCGTCGCGCTCGACGCCGTGCTGGCCGCCGCCGCGGGGAGACAACCGCAGGTAACTCCAATTCAAATGTTCAGGTAACTTCAATTCAAACTCTCGCGTAAACGTAATGCGTCTCGTTCGCACAGGTCCAATGACATTGCACCTGAGCGAACGGGACGTATTATGTATTTACGCGAGACTGACAGAGACACGTAATAACAGTTCATTGTACGAAATTCTTCGTGCTTCGCGTCCGGACTTTACCATCTGATAATAGATAGGTTTTTTTTTTAATGTACACCCTGAACCCTCTTTCCCGCTAGTTTTAATTCTTAAGTGACTTGGTTGCCTGGTATTCAAAGCGATAAGGCCGCCAATTTTACCGAATTGTATTTTGTTTCATTATTTCTAATTATTTATTTTTTGTTTTGGTGTACAATAAACAATCTTATTAATCGGTATAAAAAAAAATAAGTACAAGTCGTATGCGGAAGGACGTGGGAACCCCCCGCATTACTATTCCAAGAAAACTCCTACCATTATGACTGTGGTTAATAGAAAGGGGTCACGAACCTCAGTAATGAGGAAAACGACGCAGAGAGAGTAGTAAAATACCAAATTGGGTATTTGACAACTAGTCAAAGAGACAAGTTTTTTTTTAAACGTCAATACGCGTGTTTAGTGCAAAGTTTAGTTTAGTACACACAAAATCAAATTTTGTCATCAAAGTTTAATGCACTTTTTTACTTTAATCGTTAGTTTAAAATGGTTATTCAACATTAAACTAGCAAGGGATGCTGATATAGTGACTTTTGGGAGATCCTTTATTTAATAATCACTAAAAAAATACTTTTGGGGTTCCTAAGCTTCCTTATTAGTTAATTACGGTTGTCTGTTGTAAAGTCCGTTTTCGGACAATTTTACGTGCTAAATAGAAAATCCCTCGAGCGCTCGCGTGGCGGCGTTCCAGTAATAGAACTATTGGAACTGCTAGCTCTGACGTCACGCGATCGTGCCTCTCTATCGCTCGTTCCGCGCTCTCACTTGCACGCTCAGGCTCAGGCGGAACGTGACACTTTTTCGTGCGTGCAGCCGATGTTCAACGATTTATAAGACGTTATCACGTCAAAAGAATTTGTTTCACTGGTAGTAAAATACCCAACCCTGTTGGAGCAGGAGCTCATGAAATGGGAGGAGCTAACGTCGTGCGTGCTCGGTCGGATGACGCCCAGCACTGAGATGCGCTTCTCCGACGGCACCGTCAAACTCACCAAGTCGAGACTGGAGCCCATCACGATGCAGGTCGCCACGCGCAGCGGCAACAAGAAGGTAAACGGCTTGCTGAACTTTTGTGTCTTCCTGTTGTTACATCTTCTTCTTCTCTTCTTTGTATCCTGGGATTATTTTCCGCACGTATTTTAAACGACAAGGAAGCTTGGCAATAATTTGTTCTAATGGCTCTGATAGTTCCTTAGTTAAGATGATTTGTGCTCGTAGCTTTAGTTTTAAGATACCGTTCACCATTAAATCTTAATCCTTGTAAACATGACGTTCAGAAGGTGTACTTGTACCTATTTTGAATAAATATGGTTGATTCGCACGAATAAAATTATGTCTACCCGTTATCTCTATTTGTCTACCGAAGCTAATATGGTTACTTGTCTCGTTACGTCGTAGTAAAAGTAGAGATAAAAGTAGGTAATATTTCTTATCTGTGGTTTTTTTCTACGAACCCTTACATTCCTTACATGCAGACTATTTGCATGTTATTTTTGCGCTCTCTCTCTTGTCACAAGATATCTCTTCGTGCCGATGTTAAGCCTGCCGGTGACAAAGCCGGGGTAGTAAAATAAACCGAGTATCGAGTAGTTATCGCACGGCCAACTGACGCGATGTTTCCGCTGCCGTTCGCCAGGTGACGCTGGTGTCCAACCTGGAGTCATTCGGCTTCAGCCTGCGGCCGCTCGCGCACGCGTGCCAGCTGCGCGCGGGCGCGGCGTGCGGCGTAACGCGCGGCGCCGCCGCACGCGCGGACCAGCTCATGCTGCAGGGCGACCAGGTGAGTTCGATTGTACGCATTTCAATATTTGGCAAAGCGAAGATCTTCTGCTGAGATATATATAGCGAACTTTGACTTTGCTTAGACTTAAGACATGGTTAAAACGAAACAGATTTATGTCACTCACATCCATACGTCCATTAGTCGCAGTAGTCCAACTCGTTTTAGCTCTGAGTAAAGTCTGAGCCAAGTCAAAGTACGCTCTATAGATCTCAGCATTAGAGGGTTATAATTGGGATGATGACAGCTCAATCAAATCAGCAACTCTTTATCAAAGTTAAAAACGCACTTCTAGTATGGAAGTTTGTATGAAATATACAGTTGTGATGTCATCAAATTTCAACGCAACTATTTTTCTTTACTCTATAGTTTAAGATGGTTATCTAACTTAAAATTAAGGGAGGATGTGTGGAATTTTCGTTCTTTTGGAAAGCGCTCTATTTGATATAATCAGTAAGGAATAATTATTAATTTTTGACATAGGCATAATCCCTATGCTGTTGTGCAGTCTCTATCTAAAAATGTTTATCAGTTTTTAAATATATGCATATAACTCATTTCTTAATATAAATTTGACACAATATTAGCTTATTTGCATTTATTTAAATGACATTTATCAAAAATATTAAAAAGGGGGTGCTTCCCGTCTGTCACAATGTTCTGTCCCCGCGTGGGGACAAAAAGGAACATAAATTCCTGCTTGTACCCAAATTCAAATTCGCGGGGACAGAATGTTGTGCCAGACGGGAAGCACCCTTTTCAGACAGCATCTGTGCATTAACTCTTAAACTACATAATAACACATACAAATAACAAATATATTGCTATCCCTTTCTTCTCTCTGCAGAAAAGGAGATCAAAATATTAAGTTTAATTTTGAGATTGTGTGCAAAGCCAGGTAATGTCTTGCTTTTTAGAAAGAGCAACTGCTGCTGGCTCTTCTCAGTACAACTGTTTTCCAAACCAGCGGTAGAGATAAAAAATGACAACATAAGAGACACCTGTATGTCGTGTAATAAATAAATTCAATATTGAGAAAGGCCACAAATGTCAGAAGTTCTACACATATTGTATAAATGCTCTATTCTTCTGTGGGACAAGTGAGCGATATGTACTCGTCCGCACCAATAGGAAGATCTTCCTCCGGGCTGGTGTTGTGCCCGGGGACTTTTCTGGTCCGACCGTTAGGTTTGAACAGTCTATAGCGCTATTCTCAGAAAACTTTGATATCGTGATTCAGGCTTGTATGGTAACAATTAGCGCCATCTAGTTTGCATTGTGGTAACCACTACACTTCTTTCTAATTCTAAAACATAACTTTTCTTCTTTTCAGACGCATCTAGTGGCGAAACTGCTTATAGAGAAATATGGCTTACCCAAGAAATTCGTAGAAGGTGCTGATAAGGCTTTAAACAAGAAGAAATAAAGAAAACTAATCAATAAGTAGTTGACTATAAATATAAATAATTAATAAACATATTGTATTAGTTTTGTTGAAATAAAACTGCCTGATGTTAACCTTAACCATTTACTGTTGTTTTTATTAAACCCTTTTACTTAGAAATAATTTTGATGACAATTGATTAATCAATTAAGTTACATTAGAGTCCAAAAATTCACATTGCATTGCACATTTATTTCAATACTCAAATTACATTACCGTTTGTTTAAAATTAAACTTAATACTAAAAATAGGTATTATAAAGTCTGACATAGTTGAAAACTTGGAAGACTAAAGACTAAAAATTGTTAACTTAAGTTTAAGTATAAGATCGCATTGAATTCACATAAAACATCTGACAAATAAGTAATATTATCTATTAAAAGTAGATTTAAAACATTTGTTTCATAAAGTCATAATACTATACAAATATAATATTGTTACAACAATATTTTTTCTATCACTACATTTCGGGTGGGTTGTGTCCGTATTATTTTCTTATATACAAAAAATAAACTTAAAATCATACTCTATAAAATCCACAATTTCTTTGTTCCAAGTTAGTTGGAACTGCAAAACATTAGAACCTCATAAAGACTAAGAAAAAGAATTAAAAAAACCACAACCTTTAAGAATAATAGTAAAATTACAACTAATATGACACAGTTATCTTAAAATTACAAGCAAATTACCTAATCTCTTTGTAGAAAATTAAACTGGAACATGATTTTTGTAAACATAAAGAATATTAAACTTTAGTAGAAGTCTTAAACTTGAAAGGAGTCTTAAAAGGCAAGAGAGACTTTCTTTTTGATTTCTTAATTTCTGGAGGGGCTGTAGGAGTTTGAGTGTGAGCAAGTTTGCCATTTGAGCTAGTTTGCTCACTGGAATGATCCTCGCCTGCTTTCAGATCATTGCCCCACTGATTCCTAGTACATATCATAGATTTTCTTGAGCCTTTGGAGGAGAGGCTGCCTTTTGAAGGGGTCTGTCTCAAATTTTTGTTAGTTATATCATTAAACACTTTACCTGTGATCTTTGCTTGCTTGGAAGGCGAGGATTGACTGCACTGCATTGCAGATCTCTTTTCAGAGGTCAGCTTTTCAAAGTCTAAATATTTAAACTTACTGATATCTTTCAAAGGTTTCTCTTCAGTTTTGACCACTCTGTTTCCACTGTTAACATTGTCTAACTCATAAAAAGTTAGAGTAACACTTTCATCACTCTCAGCGAATGGGTTGCTAGATGTAAAATGCACTTTCTTGGACGACACTTCAGGGAATATGTTCCTACGAGGCATGTTCTCCTTTGTAATTTTGGCAGCTGTTATGATCATGCTGCTGTCTCCGTTATCGGCCGACAGGGAGCTGTCCAAGTCCTCATAAGCATAGCTCTTCCTTCTTGTCCGCGTGCGCACAGAACTGGACCTCCTGTGACGCCGACGCGACACCCAGTTGTTTGTTTCTTGATTGGCTTGATGTAACACTTGGGGTAAAGTTATGCCATTTATTTTCATGTCCTGCTCAGAGGAATCAACAGAAACAACCTTCACAGCTGGGCTGTTCACAATCTCTTTAGCAATCAAGTTTCTCTCCCTTCTGTTCAGAGACTCCTCCCTTTCTCTCAGAGCTATGAGGCGAGACATCCATTGATGACTAAGAGTATCCTCAGAGACCTTTTGAGGCCCATTATACCTCTCTAATGCCTCACTGTAGGGTTTTCTGCTTCGGGGCACATATCCTGGCAGCTCTAAAGCCAATGCTGCAATAACTGGCGACACAGGCTGCCATGGTGAGGTACTCTCTTCAATGTACTCCTTTAGGTGACGCTTGGGGCTAATATTGCAGTAGATTGGGCTGTCCACTATTACTTGCTTTCTAGGAAGAGGTTCTATAGTCCTGCATTGCTCTACAGCCTTCTCTGAATCACACTTGTTAGCATCAGAGGTCAGTATCTTAGTTTCTGTTGAGGCGAGTATATCTGAGCAAAAATAGAGTCCGGACAGTGCTCCTGTGTTGGCCAGTACAGTCGGGTGGTAGATCACGACGTCCGCACGCAGGTTGTCGGCGTCGGCGTCTGTGAGGAAGCTTATCACATCGCGGAGATCGTCGCTGTAGAGGAACTCTTTTATCCTGTCGTCGCACGCTCCTGGCAGGTAGCAGAGAGTGCGAATGACTTCTCCGACTTGTTGCATGAGGCCGGTCGCCGGCCAGGCCTCCGCGCTGAGCTCGAAGCAATTGACGCGCAGTTCGCCGCTGGGGCTCACGAATATCGCCTCCGGGGCGACACATTTCTGCAGAGTGACAAAGTTCAACCCCTCCACGGCCTTACAGGTGCGCGCGAGCTCCAGCAGAATGTACCAGATGAATTCCTCGGTGAAATGCTTGTCCGTGGCCCGACATAGTGCGATCAATTCGTGAACGCTCTGCCAAGAAACGTACTCGAGAACAAAGTAAAGTGTTTTGGTCGGGCCGTGCAGTATCGTATCGTAGTAACGTAGGAAGTTGCCAGATAACGCTTTGCTCAATGTTTTCACTTCATTATCGACGTTTTGTATTTGTTCATCGGAGAACGCGGAGCAGTTGTACGCCTTCCACGCAAATATGCTGTTTGTGACCTTGTGCCGCACTTTGTACAGCGTGCCGCCGCAAAACACGTCGAGAACTTGATAGTCCTTTAACTTTTCCGTCATTGCGGCGTTGTTAAAGATTTTCTTTCGTGAACTTCACATTTTGCAACCGAAACAAAGCGCCCAAACTTTTGAAATCGAACGACCGTTGCGTGTGTAGTGATGTCCGTAGTGTTTTACGATGTAAAAATCGGTAAATCGTGTCAGACCGGCTGATGACTTTTTTAGGCGAAAATTGTGATTTCCTTTTTATCTAAAAAATTTTTTTTAAATTTTTCTTCAGAATAACTATTATAATATCCAGATGCTATTAAGATAGCAAAATATATCATTCTATCCCTTTCTCTCGATTGATTATTTTTACTATCGAGAGAAAGAGATTGAAGGGATTAAGCATCTGCATTGATCTACAGTGAAATTTGAAAGTTAGTGAAAGAAAAAAAGAAAGAAAGTGACAATATAATATAGTTACCTCATTTTACTAACTTTCCTAACTTCTTTTAAAATTCTTAGTTTAAGAATGTAATATATAATAAATTATTGATGTAGTTATTTTTTTTATTAAGATGCAAACAATATATTATAAAAGTACTTCATTAGTTAATTTTTTTAGATAGTTTGTGTATATAACTTGAACACAGCATAAAACGTATTTATTTTATTCACTTTATTTGTCCTATCAATATTATTGTAGAAGTAAATCACGACTCGAATATAGTTCGATGAAATTCTGAACATCGATAATGGCCATCCCTTTGATTATGTATTTAGGAGGGCCATCCCTAACCTTAAGCATAAAATTAATATTGTTCTCTAATTTAATATTTCAATTTATGTTTATAAATCATGCATATTATCCTCCTTTAATAATTATTATGATATCATCCGACATCCATTAATTTTTATTTCGTTAAAAAAGATTTTGAACGTTAAGATTCAAAGTACTGATTTCCGAACGAGATTTCTGATTTGACCATGGATTTGACAGCATATAATATTTTAAGCCGTGAACACACGTGATTTCTTGAATAGTCCTCACGAAAAGTCCAATAGTTCTAAAGCTGGGATTGAATTTCTTACAGTTGTACATTATTTTTTATAGGTTAAAGGTCAACTAATAAATATTTCTTCTTAAAGTCCCACAAACTTATTTGACCCGGTGACAGCGTCGCTAGTAAATATTAATAATAAAGTAAAAACAAAACATAACAGACATAAAAAAAAAATCCAACTTAGGCCACTGGGCCAAATGAGTTATGTGTGACCGTACGTCTTCAGTTATTGGAGAGTTGTACGATTTGCTGGTCCAAAATCAATACTGTCGGCACCCAACTAACAGACCCAACAAAATCGGAATTCCGATATCTACACTCAGCCTTATCGTACTGTTTCTTTTGACAGACAGCAGCATCCTATATGTTCAGACAGTCAATGATACGGGATCTGCCGGGCGACCGCGTATCTTTTGCATCAATTATTGATACATCGCAATCACCTCTGATTGGTTAACACTCTTCCACTATTGGACGAAATCCATTGACGCAGCAAGAATACCATAAATTCAGCCAATCCGAGGTGATTGCGATGTATCAATGATTGATGCAAAAGATACGCGGTCGCCCTGCAGGGTACATATTTATCTATGTACGGGATACCACTTTCTACATTAATATTTTAAGAGGCTCGCTTTTTGTTAATAGGCATGATGACAGTAACCAAGAATCAATGAAATAATGAATTTATCTAATGAAATAGGATTCATGGATTACAAAAAACGTATTTATTTTTCTAGTTCGAGTGAGATTCTATTTATTTTGAGAAAATAAAACTATAAAATACAGCAATCCGCCATATTGCATAAAACACAAAGAAGCGAATGACGTCACAATTGTTTGTTTTCGAGCTTTGAAAATCACACTATTGCCTATTGCACACTGCACAGAGTACATTGGTAATAACAATAGTGACGTCACAACGACGCCATGACACCGCCGAACGTTTTGGCGTGAATTTTAAAATTTAAATTTCTAATGCTAATTTTATCTACCAAACTTTATTTTTCTGGTGAAAAAAGATATTTTTTCGAAATAGTAGATACTTCCGAACATAATCTGACCATTTTTCAAAATCAGTCATCATGCCTATTGTTGCGCAGGAATGTTTGGTACTTTTTACCGTACTACAGCAGACCAACAAGTGAATATAATTATAATAATTAAAAAATACGACTGCTCTGCCGTAGCCCGTAACTATCTACCTACTACGTAACGATCTTATTCACATTTTTATTAAATGATATTTTTTTAGCCCGCCAACCCGCATTGGAGCAGCGTGGTGGGTCTAAGCTCTAATTCCCACTCTCCTATGAGAGTGGAGGCCTGTGCCCAGCAGTGGAACGTTAATAGGCTGTAGTGATGATGATGATGATGATATTTTTTTAGGAATCACTGGATATTGAAGTAGTGTATATATTTTTGGAATCTACTCATCATTTTCTAGATGATGATTATATAGTTAATCTTATTTTCGAAAAAAAAAATCATCTTTAGTCTTTAATGCGGGACCATGGTCACCCCATCATTTTCTTTTTAAATTTGACTAGCCTATGTCACCCGTAATAAGATAGGGATTCTAACGATACCTCATTTATCGAAATCGGTTCAGGCGTATAGAAGTTATGGTGGAATATACAAACTCACATACATACATACATACATACATGAACCCTGAAAACAATATACTCCTTTTTTCAGGCAGTCGTATAAAAACTGTAGAATCCATCTTATTTTATAATAATCACAATCTTATTCGTCCTGCGTTACTAGAAACCGCCGTGGGTTAATTTATATAAAAATTAATGTTGCTAAGGGCAAAACTCGAGATCGGATCGACCAATTCGGCATTTTTTTTTGTCGTATGTTCCTTAACTTCCACGGAATGTTTATAGATAATAATAAAAATTACGTTTAATTTAATTTTTAAATTGGTACAGAGATAGTTTACATGCCGGGGAATGACATAGGCTACTTTTTATCCCGGAAAATTGAAGAGTTCCCACGGGAATTATAAAACCTTCCGAACGACTGCACCAAATTGGATAATTCTTTTTTTGTGTTCGTTATAGTCAGAACAAGTTTTGTATAAAAAAAATTAAGAGTTCCCACGGGAACCAAAAACCTCAAATGGATGTTTGTTACTGAATCACGCCAGAACGTTTGAACGGATTTGAATGGTCTGGAAAACAGAAACTACTTTTTATCCCGAAAAATTAAAGAGTTCCCGCGGGAACCAAAAAACCTCAATCCACGCGGATGAAGTCGCGGGCATCAGCTAGTTGTAAAATAAAACCAAGATAAAAAATTAAAAATGTTTATTTAGTGAGTATAAGCGTGTATGCGGCACAGCTGACTAGCGATTTCCAAAATACATATCACATGATTACTGTCTTCCTCTGTCTCCATAAATAAAGATTTATAAATAGTAATACTTACACAACACAACTTAGCTTGTCACATACAATACTTGTGTTTTATCATTTTTAATTACCAAAAAAAAATATCGCCATTTGATTTCGATGGAAGGAAAAAATAATCAGAATTTTGAAATAACCTTTTCTAGGGGCAATTTTCGGTTCTCATTCAGTATTGTGCGAACATAAAGCCCTACTTACATTAATTACTAAGTCTAATTTACTTTTAAATAACTAGAATAAAACATTTATTTACAGATTAATTATTTGTAAAGAATCATTGACTAGAAACCGTGTCTTGGAAATAAAAACATACTATAACAAATACCAATAATGAAATTTACAAGTAGAGGAACATCATCAGATAACATCAACACTTGCGCCTATTGGAATGGACAGTTTCCATCTTTGGTAACATATTTGAACACTCGAATCACGAGGACTCAACTTCACACTCGCGACACGGGACATGTCTCACTGTTCCCTGCAAGTTGCTCTCGTGCCCTCCGGGACTGTTCAGGATCACTGGCAGGATAGTGACGACTGTCACATTGCAACAGTCGCTATCATTATAATTTTTTGCATTTATGTAATGCCTGCTGCAATTATTGTGGTAGGGATCCTTTTTGACATTTAGCGACTCGATATGCAATCTAATTGCAGCTGTCAAATCATGAGTTTTGTATGCAGACGACAGATGTCAACTGTTGCGCGCCGATCGCTTAATGTCAAGGTGCCGAGTGGGAGATTTTCTTCCCATACGATTGCGACAACGCTAACTATGATTTGTATGGAATTGTCAAGCACTTGATAGCTGGCGCTCGATCAATTCCATACAAATGGTAGTTAATATTGTCGCGATCGAATACGTAAAGAATCCTCCCAGTCGGCCTGCAGAATTCACTTGTTGTCACCCGAGGGGCACATTAGCCACACACTATCTAATATCACGTGCTTCAAGCGGGCAGCGTATGAAGCCAAAATAAAATTTACTAAAAACAACAACGGTAAAATATACTCATACAAAACAATTAATGACAACCTAAACAAAAATCCTGATAAAACATTGGCAACATAATATTTTCAGCTAAGACATACATAAATCTTTGTTGCCATATTATACTTGTGATACTACATTTATGGTTTATAAAATTATTAGTACCACTGTAAAGTGTAAAAATAAATAAGAATACTTGTATTTAAAATAGAATTTCTTCTTTTGCGGACACCTGTGGGTTTATTATACTGAGATCATCGACGCGTACGATTACGCGTCGTATTGTTTCGGCCAATACGAAACATACTCGTAAGGCTCTCCAAAAAGTCCAGATCAGATGTGAAATTCCAGTGATGTTTCTTCAGATATTATTCTTCGTAGGCGAAGGTGCCTTCCGGCGCGCGTATTTTACTGAATTTGAAGAAAAAATTAGCACGCATATCAGTTTTAAATTCTTGGTTGAATTTAAACGCATTCAATACACATAATATTGGAATTCCGTGACGAACAAGTCGCTTAACCAACCGGAATTTCACATTGCTGGAGAGAGCCGATACAATAAAATATTATTATATAGGGGTACTATTTACACATCTGTAATTCTGTATACACGTAGGAGAACCTATAATTTAGATACAACGTAACGACACTGGGCTTTTGCATTCATTGCAAACGCTTTTACTGCCATTTTTGACTTCAACTTTGACTTATTTAAAGAGCCACATTTGATGTCAAAACGCGTTATTTCAATATAATAGCAAATCAAAAGCCCTAAGCGAAGCGCCACACCACAATACTGTATATTAGGAGACACGCACGCGTTGAAGCTAATAAATAAGAGCGGTCGCTCTTAACAATTACACAATTTTACCTCCGTGTACTATAAAAATATCGTAATACAGGGTTTAAATATTTTTGAGCGCTTGTGGCGATTTTGCAACTGCAACTTGAAACTGAAGTCTAATATTCAACTTGCCAAATGAATACAGTAACAAATATAAAATAAGGCCTGCGTGTTGCAAAATATAAACTGTTTTTCGTGCAACTTGCACAAAGTCAAGTTCGTAGTTGCAGGTGCAAAATGAGTTTTAAAAAATTATACAAACAGGCGAGCTAGTCCAAAAAGCTGTCTGGCACAAGCTGTTTCTACCAGCGCTTCGCAAAGTTTACATATTTAATTTACAACTTTGTAACAATAGGTTTTTTTTATGGACCGATTCAGTATATTATGTATTATTAACTCTATTTTTAAGTTTGATTATCTATTTTTATAACGATCCTTCGTTTTTCCGCATGACAGTCGTTTTGGACGCAAAATCTGGTTGCGTCGTTAGTATAATTATCTACATTATATAAGATTTATATATTTATAGAATGTTTAAAAGTCTCGGACAAACTCGACTGGACACCTTCAGAGCTGCGAGGTCGGAACGCTTGATGATATAAGGGGTTTCAACTTCAAATATTAAGGGTGGTTTTTATATATGCCAAAAATGTGCCCTTCAAACAATGGCATTGTCTCACTATGCATTTACGTTATTTTCAAAAGCATTTTCAATTTGTAAATTTATTTGAATATAAAAATACCTTTTGAATTGAAAATGGCCTGCATCTTGCAGCTACTTTAATGTGGTGTGTCATTTTTACTTGCTTGAGCATTTTAGAAGTTAAGAGACTCCGACGTAAATTTGTGAGAGTGAGGGTATTTTTATCGGTAGTTAAATTAGTTTTCTTAAGATCTCGAAGCAAAATTTGGTTTTTTAAAATTTTTGTATAGTCTAAGATATTTAGATCGCATTGGTTTTCGCCTGGTTTCGACCTCGCAGCAGCGGCCTACTGTAGGCCTGAGGCCTAGTGTGTGGCGGAGGCCTGCCGGCGTGGGGCGGAGGCCTACCGCACGCCAGCGGTGCCCAGTCGCGGGTGAGCGGAGGGCGCACGCGTACGCGCGCTCATGCGGCGGTTCTCCACGGGTTCTTTCTTCACTGGCATTGGAACTTGTTCTACTGCCTGGAAAATTGTAACACACATGTTTGAGAACTTGTCAATTTATTTACTATATTTGACTTTGAGCATTTTCCGCGAATTAATAAGAAGGTTAGTGCAGGCATGAGGGGAGAGCGGACAGGAGCAGAGAGAGAGAGGAAGTGCAGAGCGGAGAGAGAAGGGGAGGGGGAGTCATCGACAAACGTCAAGTAGATGATTGTAATTTGTAGTTGAAAGTGAATGAAAGGACAACGGAGCAAATGTCTGTCATTATTGTATCGACATACGCAGTCGTATTGCACGTCGCTTAATAAGCAATTGTTTCTTCATCGTACTGTTACATAGCGTATGTCATATTGGATTGCATTGGCATTATTTGGCGACATCTGTGGTCGGCTGGTGAACTTGCTGACGTCTGTGGTTAGGGTAGCTAGCGCAATCTATCTAATCTAAATCATACTAACATTATAAATGCGAAAGTGTGTTTGTATGCTGGTTTGTCCTTCAATCACGACGTAACAGAGCAACGGAGCGATGTGATTTTTTGCATGGGTATAGTTGAGGACCTGGAAGGTTAGATCAGGCTACTTTTTATCCCGGAAAATTAAGAATTACCTTTTAAAAACTTTTAGTTTTGAATAAATATAGTCAGAGTTAGAGTTAGCAGTGACCTTGCGCGCGGCGTGTGCCGGCGGCGGCGGCTGGGGCGGCGGCTGGGGCGGCGGCTGGTAGCGGCGCGCGGTCGGCGGCAGCGGCACGGGGCGCAGGTCCAGCAGCTGGTGGCAGCGGCGGCGCGGCTCCGCGCTGCGCAGCGCCAGCGCGCACGTCGGCCGCCGCGTGCCCGCGTGCGCCAGCGGACGCGCGCTGAGCGGCTCCGCGCCACTGTGCGCACCAAACACACACAGTGTTATTTATTAACGATTTCGAGGAAAAATACGGAGTGATCTGATGATCGAAGATTTCGAAGACGGATGAAGAGCACAGCCAGGGTATTGAAGATAGGTTGGGGGTGCTTGAATAAATGTCACTCGAAACCTCATCCAATTGGGGGTAAGTTGAAAAAAAACTCCAAAATAGCGGATTCAAGATGGCCATCATACAAATTTCGTCAGTGTCTGTCTCCGAGAGTATAAAACATGGAAGAGAAGTTTCTCGGCAAAGGATGATCAGGATCTGAAGGTGTTCTTGATGAACAGGAAAAAAATTCAAGATGGCGGAATATATTTGCGTTTTTAATTCTTTCACAGCACCCGGTGTGATCATGACTTGAAACTGAAAGTAGGCGCGCAGTCGTATTACATATTCGAAATATCAGTTTCACACACCGCGACCGTTTAGTTAATGGTACTACTTAAATTGTACTAAAAAATTCTTCAAAGTAGTGCCTTTTATTATACAACAAACCCAAACGGACTTATTATGCACTCTTCTACGCTGTCCGCTTCAGCGGGCCGCGCATCCACGCGCCATACTAGTTATCTATATACCTATTTTCGGGCTGAAGCGCCTCAGCGAGTGAACGGGAGGCGTAACGTCGTTCCAGCATCTAGAGCCGCCGCGCCCTCACCTGTGTTCCGGCAGCTCCCAGGCGTCGGTGTCGTCGTTGTACCGCAGCCGCAGCACAGTGGAGCGCCCCGCCTCGGGCACGAAGCTGTCCGCCACCAGCAGCCGTCTCCGCAGCTCAGCGATGAGCGCGGCCTGAAGCGCCTCGTTCTCGCGCCGCTCCGCGTCGTGGGCTTCCCTCTGCTCGACCATTTCCTCGCGAAGGCACGCGTACTTTGATAGGCACTTCTTTAATCTGCACAGATTAAAATAAAAATTTCCGATACACCAACTCAAACCAACACACTCAAAAACTGCCTACTGCCTCAAAAATAATCTACACATTAAATCAAAAATTACTCACACCTTAACTCCAAAATTATCGTCATATTAACTCAAAAATTACTTACACATTACCTCAAAAATTACCTACACCTTAACCCTAAAATTACCTTCACATTAACTCAAAAAATTACACAATAACTCAAAAATTACCAACACATTAACACAAAAAATACTTACACATTGATTAAAAACTTACCTACACATTAACTCAAGAATTACACACTAACTCAAAAATTACAAACACATCAACTCATTAATTATCTACACATCAACTCAGAGATCACCTAAACATTAACTAAAAAAATTACACATCAACTCGAAAAATTACTTGCACACAACTCAATAATAAGATGAAAACCTCACCTCTGCGTTTTATGATCCACCTCCTGCTGTAATGTAGCGAACGTATTCGTAACGATGGTCGTCGTCTCTTCCTCCAGGTCTATCTTCTGCTGCATCTCCACTTCTCTCTTCTTCCTCTCCGCGATCTCCGTATTTCTCTGCTCCAATATTAATTGGCTCTCGTTCAGGTTGTTTATCAGGTCCTTGCCCCCGCCACCTTGCACTAATCTCTCTTCCAGAGACTTTATTTGATGCTCTAGTTCTTCAGTCTTGGTTTTCTCTTGCTCTATCGTGGATTCTGCTATAATGTGTTCGCTTTCGATGCTAGCCGTTTCCTCTTCGGCTGTTAATGTAAAAATGTTGTTTATTTTTAATTACACAATTAATTAATTATTAGTTACACGTGGTATTTGTTGTCTAGCTGCGTATTAAGTGACGTGGGGAGAACTTGATCCAAGCATGAAGTATCAGAGTGTTTGGTTACAGTATTTAAGTACATATAGAGTTCACGTTTATGTCACGAGTCCCTATTGAAGGATGTATTTATGCAATACAAAGGTATAATATCATATTGATATTATAAATGCGAGAGTGTGCTCGCTTGTCCTTTACACACGCCGCACCAGAGCAACGGGTCGACGTGATTTTTTGTATGGATATAGTTGAGGACCTGGAGAGCGAAATAGGCCACATTAATTTATCCCGGAATATTAAGGAATATCTTGCGGGAATCAAAAAAACTTAAACCACGCTGCCCAATGTATGTATATACATTCTCTCTCTCTCGCTCTGTCTGTGTTTGTGTGTGTGTGCGTGTGCGGTCGCGGTACGCGGCCGGCTTCCATCTGGTCCCCAGCGGCGGTCGGCCCGGCTGGATAGATATGAAACAGTGCTAACTAGCTGTTCAATACAATACAGTACGATACCCGGCGCCGGCCAGGTGACGATCGAAAGGTGGTGCACACGTGTGCACCCACACAAAGAGGGGAAAAAGTGCGCTGTATAGTGTGTGGTGCGTGGGTACTGTACTGGGTACATACGTTCGTGGTTGCTCGTGGGCGCACGCAGCTTGGGTCGCGGCGCGCGCTTGCGTCGCTCTTGCGCGCGCCGCGACTCTATGAGCGCGCGCAGACGCTCGATCTCTGCTTGGTACTCGCGCAATTTGGCGTCCTTCGGGTCCTCGTTGCGAACCGGCTTGTTCTTTATCGCTGGAAACGTTACATTCCATTTTAGTATCGAAAACGTTAAGGCGTGTGAGAACATCGCGCGGCACCGACTGCCGCGCTGCTATTGGACGTCTGCGGCGCATATTATATTCATGGTTATAGTTCGCAAGTCCTTACTAGCGCGCGGCAGAATTGTGACCACAAAAGACGTTTTACTGTTCTTTGTTTTGACACACCGTTACTATAAAACTTACAGATCTAATTATTTTACAAAACACGCCCGATTTGAATAGTGGCAAGAATGCTGGTTGCATTCCCGCGCTGGACAGCCAGGCTGATTTTTGCGCAATAAATAAGTCAGCTCTTCTGCCACTAGATGAGGCAATTAACTGGGGTAAAGTGTCTCACAGGTCACAAGAAATGTTTGGCACTAGGGTCCGCATCAGCTGTTTCTTAAATGACAACATTTTTGTCAGTGGAGTGCTACGCTCTCACCTTTCGCGCGGTGCGCGTACCGCAGCGTGGTGACAGTCTCGTCGTAGTTATACGAGGCTGGGCCGATGTTCGCTATCATTATCGTTTTGCTGTTGCCGCCCAGGGAGTCCTGCAGGATGCGCGTCAGCTTCGAGTCTCTGCGGAAATATACATGGAGAGTCTTATTTAATGCTGAACAACTTGCTTATCTCGTGATATGTCGGAATTCTATACCAAAGGTTCGGGAATCTTCACCCGCTCCGTGCACCCGAGCGAGTTGCCGCGAACGCCCTGAGGCTGTGGATTATGGTGGGCGCGGAACTTCTGTGGGCTGGCATGGCGCCAAAAGGAGAAGTTCTTTTTGGGCGTAGTTCTTGTACACTTAATCATGAATAGTTTAAAATAAGGGTTACTGCAATCGAGGAGGAGTGAGGGTGAGCACTCACCGGTAGGGCACGTGCGGGCTGTTCTCGGCGAGCGCGGAGATGACGTTCCCGAGCGAAGAGAGCGCCTGGTTGATGCGCGCCGCCTCGCGCAGCCGCTCGCCGCCCGCGCCCGTCTTGCGCTGCCGCTCGCTGCCCGCCAGGTCCACCAGGTTCAGCTTGCCCACGCTGACACACAGACAGACAAACACTGTTACACCCAACGACCTCAATTTACATAGACGGGCCCTATCAAACAAGGAATGTGAACTTATTTCACTAACGCCATCTAGTCTGAAAAGCGGGACAGCGCTATGGCGGGGACAAGGACATGCTTATACAGGTGAGGGGCA
Source organism: Erebia epiphron (assembly GCA_963932025.1). Taxonomy (NCBI): domain Eukaryota; kingdom Metazoa; phylum Arthropoda; class Insecta; order Lepidoptera; family Nymphalidae; genus Erebia; species Erebia epiphron. The sequence goes on from OZ009946.1 coordinate 34,791,976, forward strand.
CGCCCTACAAGTCGGACGCCCAACTTTTTTCTATGAAAGTGCCCATATAATACCTACATAATAATATAATATATCGATGGTTACACCACATACTCAAACTTGTACAGGAGCAGGTGATTTGGCTCAACCGTAACAATAGGATGATCATCCTCCGAGCGAGTGTTGTGCTCGGAGACCACTGATCTTTAGAAGTTGCACAGTAGCGTAATTCAGAGAAAACTTCGTAATCGCGATTCAGGGTCTTCGTGTTCTTAGTGCGCTACTAGTAGTGCCATCTATTGGATTATGTGCGGACTGCGAAGACCACCACAAAGTCCAACTTATTTTTTTTAATCTAAAATATATATTAGAAGTGCTTTTGAATAGTTCGAGTGAATCTACTGCTGGTTCGGAATGCCATTCCTACCGAGAAGGACTAGCAAGAAACTCAGTGGTTGCTCTTTTAAAAAAAAACATTTACGATTACATGATATGACATACATACATATTCCATACATACATTAACGATAGGACATACAGCCTACAGGTGTATCTTATGATACGGCATGTTTTGATTCTACCGCCGCGTGCGCTAACCGTTAACTTCAGTCGTGCCCAATATAGAGCAATTGAAGCCCCTAGTTCATACAGTGTTTTCAAATACAAGGTCCTTGGCCCGAGCGCGAATCACTCATATTATTAGTGTTTCCGGTAGGTAGGTAGTAGGTAGTAGCACAGAATAATATAATAGTACTGACGTAGTAGGCACACCGAGCCCGCAGGCACGCATCAATAACGCGCGCCGTGTGTACGGAACACACGGCGCGCGTTATTGATTCGTGCAGACCACGCGCATTTTCAGTCCAAAGCTGATTGTGGCATTGAACTGTTAGGCGCTCGTTAGGCGGATAAAAATTGTTTATCGGAACGCTAACGTCACCCCAGACTATCCTCGTCTGTGGCGCATATGAAGCCCCGTTTGACATTTGAGTTCCTGCAGGACGATTGTGTAAAACCTGCTTCAATCATTGTTACAGTTTCAATTATTTTGATCGGCTGAATCTATGGAGTTTTGGTGGTTTTGGCGTGATTTTGGGTGACAGTTATTGAAAGACCCGCAGGTCGATTGTCTAAAAATGAGAGCTACTGTGTAACGATCGCAATCCTCTCTGATTGGTTAACATTCTTTCACTATTGGGCAAAATCCATTGATGCAGCAAAAATACGATAAATTCAGCCAATCAAAACAATTAAGAGTGTAACAATGATTGATGCAGGTTTCACACAATCGCCCTGCCGACTTGCGGAGGAGTTTGATTTTCAACGCTTTTATCTTTAGCGATACAAACGCGAATGTTCTCGCTTGCACTTATAAGGGTCAAGCGCGCGTCTGTATCGACGCATCCTGAATTTGAGTCCTTGTCGAAAGGTTTCCGGCTGCGACGCGTATGTTTCGCTATCGAGTTTGTATCGCGTCGTCAGCGCGTATTAAATACGCCGTGTGCAATGTGCATTATAGGCATTCAGAGCAGAACGCACTTGTTAAATCACCAGCGATAATCTGTGCTAATATATACCGGCAGGCTGTTCACGTGAACGTCCGGTAGGCGTTGTTGTTTCACTTTTCAATCGGCGATGTTTAGCAACCTGCCTATTTATGTACGACTAGTGGGCCCGTCAGACGTAGTCCTGCCCTGAACCTTAAACCCGATTGCAGCGCCCCCTGCCGGGTCCAATTACGAATATAAAACATCCCTGGACCCACTCAAACATACACAAAAATATCCATCTAAATCGGTTAGAACGGCTTGCCGTTCTCGAGTTTTAGCGAGACAAACGAATAGCAATTGATTTTTATTTAAACAGAGATTTAGTGAGTAGTTAAGTTAGGTCACAAACACACTAGGGATTGGACAGACAGGACAAGTCGAACGCGCGAATCGTCACACCATTCACTAGCGCGCGAAAACTCTAGTCTTAACTCGCCAATCCTAGTAGTTTTACGCCATTATAAGTCGGACGCTATGTAGCGGTGAGTGCTGTCACTAAAACCTTGCCTATAGCATACCCTGCTCCTACGGAAACCACGCCGCGCCGTTTTGACAAGGTTTTAACGACACGACACGACAACTGCCTTCATTTTTCAAAAATTTGTCCGACGATCTCTAGTATTACTAATTATCGAAATTCGGAACATGCATGTAGAGTAGACTGCTTGTGTGGATTTTTTAATTATTTCTACTTTGAATTAAATAACCAAATTCGATAGGTAACATTTGTGCTTTTTAAAATTAAATTGTCCAAACTGACTGACGAGCTTTAAAAGCTCAAATATAATCTAGCTAGTTATACCTACCATAGTCCATCAGTTGCCAGTTAGAATATCCTACTGTTTATCTACGAAGATCACTAAATCGGTTTTATCTATTCAGTGAGGAATTAGATTGATTTCTGACTACATGTATGACTTGCGCAGCGAGTAACTGACTATACTTGACGTCAAAAATATCGATTATCATACAATAATTACGCATAATATATGCATAATGTGTTCACTATGTGGACGTTGGTGGCGCGGCGTCGCTATGACGTTCTCACTCAACTCGGAGACATCCATAATTAACGTGCGCGTCAACCATAGCCTGCATTGATTTGATTACACTACGTCATTGGATCCTTCTCGGTAGAGCTAGTGCTCTGTGGGATTTGTTCTCCTAATAATTCATCGTCCCCACTCACCACGCGCCGCCGCTAAACACACGTGTCCTCTCAAAACAAGTTCAGGCCGCAGTACACATGGCTGTAAAAGTGCGGATTCCCAGACTCCATCAGCTTTGGGAACGTAATATAGAGGACTACTAGGGACTAGAGGACTAGAGACTAGACTAGAGGACTCACGACGTTTTCAGCAAGTGATAATTAATTGTCTTAACCCCAGAGCAAAGTTTCCGTTAGATTTAATGTGTAGACCTACGGCCTACCTAGTAGTTAGAGCTGATTGGGGAAATAGAGCTCGGAAAACAACGCACATCGAATTTTCGCTAATTTTGCTCCAGTTGTTTAACTAAGGCTAAATTAGCGAAACAAGCTTAACAAGCTTCTCATCCCCTCAATCCTATATATTTTTCCATTAGTTTAGCATTAGTTCCCTATGTAGTAAGTAAGTTTACCTACTACATAGTAGTTAGTAAGACCGTAACAACTATTATTTATGAATAATAAATCTTCCAACCGCTCGATGGCCGAAGGACGCGGTGACATAACTTATGACACAAAATAGAATCAAGTTTAACATTACATATTGACTCGCGCGACCACAACAAACTGCCGCGGTCGAGTACAGTCCTCACGGAAAGTTTGTGAAAAATATTGAAAAAAAAAATCTAACGCTGAGCTGTACGAAACAAATACAAAAAACCGGCCAAGTGCGAGTCGGACTCGCGCACCGAGGGTTTCGTACTCAAGAAGTAGGTATAATTACCTTTGTTAATGAACCGCAAAACTAACTTTGTTTGTAGAGGTTTACTGTTAATATCAAAAAATTACGTTTGTAGTATGGGAGCCCCCCTTTAATATTTACTTTATTGATATTTAATTATTTATTTTGAAAGGTAATAATATACAAGTTAATATTCTGTGAAAATTTGAACCGTCTACCTGTTACCGTTTTCAATATTGAGCAAAAAAATACGAAAAAAACACGTTTATTGTATGGGGACCCCCCTTAATATATATATTTTTTTAATTTTTAGTATTTGTTGTTATAGCGGCAACGGAAATACATCATTTGTGAAAATTTCAGCTTTCTGGCTATCACAGTCTATGAGATACAGCCTGGAGACAGACAGACAGACAGACAGACAGACAGACAGACAGACAGACAGACAGACAGACAGACAGACAGACAGACAGACAGACAGACAGACAGCGGAGTCTTAGTAATAGGGTCCCGTTTTTACCCTTTGGGTACGGAACCCTAAAAATGTAAGCAGAGATAACTAATTTAATCGCAAGAATTGAATGAAGTCTTGTGACTAAATTATTTTAATCGACACTTAAATTTTTAAATTTGTTTTGTGTAACTCAGCAGTCAGCATACATCTGGTAAGATATAAATTATAAACTACACAGCACACGGCCATTAGGTATAGGTATTCTGCGTATGGATATTCGTAAGTGAATTTATTAATTATTTATATCTATTATTATAATTATATATATATATATATATTATATATATGAGGTTATATCGAGTTTTGTATTTAAAATATTTTACATTCGTATATTATTTATAGATATTGATTGAAATTACTGTAAATAATTACGATTCGCGAGTAGGTGTGTCACCAAATAGTTTTAACGCTTTCTACATTTTCGACATTCATTATATGTATGTCACCGTAAGATTGTAATCTAACGCTTTTAAGCTATTGGATAGCTTCTATCGCGGGCCTTGAGCGGGGCCGGGGAGACCGAATCCAGAAATTCCGTAACAAAAAAAATATTATAATTTGTCAATACGAAGGTAAATTTCGCCACTATCTATAAGGTTAAAGTAGCTCAGGTGGGAAATGGGCGGTCACGAAACCAGAAGACCCCGGTTCGAATCCAGATGTCTCCAGTCCGATTTTTTTTCGGTTATTATTATTTTTATTTTATTTTTCGATTATTATTATTTTTATTTTTATTAAATTTTAATTTAATTTAAATTGATTTACCAAAAAAAATTTAAGTGTTAATAGTTTTAACCGTTTTGACCCGTTTTTAAATCATTATTTTTATCGTTTCATCGTTTTAAAATACATTTTAAACGTACTTCAATCGCATCGCCATGGCCGACAAGCAACCGCTCGACCAGAGGCCGCCGAAACAGGGAAGAGGACGAACAGGGATTCCGCGCGCAGTGGTACGCTGGAATATAATGGACCAATCCATTACCCCGTTCCCTGCCGCCGAGTTCGTCAGTCGTCCTCGACCACTACTACTACCGCCGCCACCACCTCGCCGATAGAATCGGAAACAAGCGAAGACAGCGACGACGATACGCCTGCCATCGTAGCCCGCGTAGTTGTACCTACGCCTGGCTTCGAATTGGCCAAGCGCGCACTTCCGAGCTCCTCCTCCTCAGGCTCGTCCGGAAATCAGGAGGACAAGCGGGTTAAGCTTAGCTTAGCCCTATCCGCACCGCCCCCTGACTACCAGGACTACTGGCTATGCAAATTGCAATAGCTTTACCGCGGCAGTCTCCGATTGCCACACGTCTTTTTTTCGATAGATTGTAAACAGTCGAAAGATTATGAACCGTTCAATGTTCTAAGTGTCAATTTTTGAAATATTCATTGTATTTACGTTTTCTTGTCACTTTCTTGCAGTGCGGCCGGGCACTTACGTTCTATCGGGTTAATAAACCTAACAGATTACAATCTACCGAAAAATAATGCGTTATATTGTAATCATTCGACAGTTAACAATTTCGCGAGTTGGATTATAATCTAACGGTTTTTACAATCTTACGGTGACATGTACATAAATCATAATACACGGTAAGTACACGCAAAATTACTTAGTACTTTATATTTGGATTTAATTATTTAAAAAATCTTACGTTTGGTAAATATGATTACCTCTCGCTTAAGAAGCTCTTATTGGCTGAAATTAAAGTTTTCCAGAAGATCCTGGAGCCAACCACAGCCAACGCGTAGACGGTGGCTGGTGCCAAAAAAAGAACCACGGACTAAACCCAAGACAATAGGAAAGCCATATCCGCGAGTCTTCGCTGGCTTGGACACAGAGAGAATAGAAGAACATCGTGCTGTGAAATGTGAACATTCGAGCATACTTTGCCTTTTGATCGCAGCCAATGGCTAACCGGTAGGATAAATAAAAAATAAAATAAATATATTCAAATGAGTTAAGTGCTCGCCTATACCACAGCTGTTAGACGGGAAGTGTCGATGTTATGTCATTGATCAGATTCAGCGGTGTCACCCCTACCCTTACCACAAGATTCGAAATCATACCAACGTCGAGAGAACGAGTGTCGAAACTACTTGCCGTTTTAAAGTATAATGAAACTTTTGGATAGAATCAGGCGTTACGTTGCGGGAGTTCATGATTTAGCAAGAAAAGAATACAATTATTTTACTATAATCCGCCAACAGAAAAATTCTGTATGGTCAAGCATGCAGTTACAATCTTGCATTGTAAAGTCGACATCTCCTGAAGATGCTCCGGTGTCGGGGCGAAACGTGCGTCGAGAATAGTATAAAAGTCTTGTGTGATGGTGCATGTGGGTGGTGGTGGCATTGCGTGCTTGGGAACTTAGCTTTCTTGCATGGTTGGGAAGGTAAACGGTGCTTCGCTTGTAACTGCATGCTTGACCATACATAATTTTTTCTGTTGGCGGATTATAGCAAAATAATTGTATTCTTTTCTTGCTATATAATGAAACTTATACACTACAAATTGATGTAATTGTAATTGTACAAGATTTTTTTAAAAAAGAGCAACCACCGCGTTTCTTGCTGGTTCTTCTCGGTAGGAATGGCATTACGAACTAGTGGTAGATTCTCGACTCGACTCGACGATTCAAAAGCACTTGTAATAATTTTATTTGAATAAAAAAATATGAGTTTGAGTTTAACAGACGTGTTTCAAGTTTGTTTATGAGCTCATCCACAGCCAACGCTCCAAACGGAAATGTTTGCATAGCACGTAAAACCGTCGACCTTTCGGATTTTCCGTTCCATGAGAGTAAGGGAACAGAGAGTGCACCCGTGTTTGCACATATGTACATTTTGTGCATAATATCTCCCGCACAGATGGCTGTGGCCGATATTCGGTAGGGAGGACATTATATTTTATTACTCTGACGCTAAAATATTCGAACTCTCGAATACGCTCCACGTCGTCGTTTTACAATCTTGTGGTAAGGGTAGGTACAGGGCTCTCCCACGCAGTGACTAATTGCATGCTACAGTGCTAGTGGCCGAGTGACCACGCTGACGGTCAATGAAGCGATTTCGCCCACGCGATAGTGAAATAAATCTGACCGTCACCGATTTATCTCACCATCGACCGTACATCCAACGGTCATGAACAAATAAACTCGTTTTAATCGATATAAAACACGACATCGAAATCTATAGGAGCACCTTACTTTCATAAATTGGACAAATTTTAACAGCGCTCAGAATAAGTGCTGTTAAAAATTCTCGTAAGCAATATTACGAATTGACCCTGAATTTTCAGAAAATTTCTTTAATGCAATAATGCCATCGAATCATAATATAGATAGTAGGTAGGTAGGTATGCTTTGGAGGGAATAAAACTGTTACTTTATCCAGAAGATTTTCCATGTCTTATCAAAATAAAAGCACAAATCTACTATATAAAAATAAGTCGGGTTTTCCTTCCTGACGCTATAACTCCAGAACGCACGAACCGATTTCCACGGTTTTGCATTCGTTGGAAAGGTCTCGGGCTCCGTGAGGTTTATAGCAAAGAAAATTCAGGAAAAATTTCAACAGAAAAGCGGGAAAATCTTTTTAGCGGGAAAGCCATCTGGTGGCGAAACGGAGTTCGCCGGGTTTGCTAGTTATCGTATAAATTATAATTCAATTATTGTAATATCAATTTAATGAGTTTATATCACTGATAAGTGATAAGATTATTTTGTTTATCGATTTTATCATGATCCCTTATGTTTATTACGTCCATGAATATTTATTTAAATTTGCAGCGTTACCTACGCTACGCGACCAGTCCTACCATTTAATCGAGTTATAGATACTATATTTATCAAACTAATGATAAATGTATTTATTAAAAATCGTTATCCGCGATAAGGGCTCAGAAGTCAGGAGTTTATAGCCCTTCATTAATATTTAGTGCTTTATGGTTATAGCCATACCTCGTAGGCATAGAGCTTAGAGCCATAGATGTCGATACGCCGGAACATCATTGGTTATAGGTATATGTATAACTGAGCCGTATCTATGCTCGAGTAGAGGTCTTGAAAATGTGAGTGGGGGGGGAGGAATTACCGCCTAGGGAAAAATATTTCAAGTTTCTTAGTTTAAATCCTAACCGGATTTGAATATAATAAGTATAAAATTGTGTGAACTCATGATTGTATCAGTGATGAAAGTGCTCGTTTCCAAGCTCAAGGCCACCGCTGAGCAATGAATCACTACACGCAGCACTCTTGACCTAAAATTAGCTGATCGCGGCGGGCCTGAAATCGCGCCTGAAATCGCGGCGGGGTGCTAAGCTCTGAAATGCGAGTTGACGTAGGGCTTGACTCTTGACTGAAATAAGATGCAGTCATAATTCATGCAGTCGAGAGGCTATTTAGAATTGGCTATACCATCTTCTGTACATAAGTCTAATGCTGAGATCTAAAGAGCGTAGGTACTTTGACGTGGCTCAGCTCAGACTTTACTTAGAGATAAAACGAGATGGACTTATGCGAGTAACATAATTCTGTCTCGTTTAACCTGCATGTCTTAAGTCTAAGCAAAGTCTAAGTTCGCTCTATAGATCTCAGCATTAGAGTTAGGTATACTAGGGAAAACGTATTAATGAACCGACGTCAGCTTAGAACACGTTCTCAAGTATCAGTCAATATGTCCTTCATCTTATTGACTTGAGAACCTGTTCTTAGTTGATGTGGGATGACACGTTTATTTCATGTAGGACAGCTTGTGGCACTTGTGATTTGTCAGGACTCGGTTCTGGTTCGGAAAGAAAATACCTATTCTACTTTTGGTTATTAGTTAATACGGGCCTAAGCAATCTGCCAGAATTGGTGATAATTTATATCATCAAGTTTGGCATCAGTATCAGTACTGAGCTTTGATCTTTTCTCAGAATCACAGGGTTCAGGCCATAGTCCACCACGCTGAACAACTGCGGATTGGCAGATTCACAGCTTTGAGAACATTATATGGAGAACTATCAAGCTTTACAGGTTTCCTCGCGGTGTTTTTGTTCACCGCTATAAAGTGATTAACCAGTTATAACATAACTTTAACGATATGATGAGATGAATCAGTTAAATAGGCGCAGTTAGCTACACATTAACAATAATTTATAACCAAGTAACAACCCGGTAACAACTGCCGGCGGAAAAAAAGTAAAAGCGTCTCGAAATGTTTTTTCTTTTTAGCAAATTGATGGACGACGCTTTCTTAGCTCGTATAAAATGCTATATTGTTTGTGCGAAGACAACTTAAAGAAAAAATTACAGCTGCCGTGTACTTTTATGGCCTTTAATTATACAATACTAGCTGATGCCTGCGCCTTCGTCCGCGTGGTTTAAGTTTTTTTATTCCCGCGGGAACTCCTTAATTTTCCGGAATAAAAAGTAGCCTATCCACTCCTGCATACTGTACTGTAGTATCACATCCATACCAAAAATCACGTCGATCCTCGCTCGGTTGAGGCGTGATTGAAGGACAAACCAACAAACCAACAAATAAACACACTTTCGCATTTATAATATTAGTATGATGTTTCCATTGAAGCAATAGTTGAAACTGCCAAAACGCACCACGACCACTATCGTCTTTCAAACTCAAATCTTTTTTACTCAAGTAGACTTTGACAAGTGCTTTTCTCGAATCGTCGAGTGAATCTACCGCTGGTCCGGAGTACCTATCGAGAAGAACTTTTTTCAGTCAATAATGAAAAGTGTTTTGATTGAACTAATTTATTGCCAGTAAGCCAAATATTATATAGGTATCGCTATGAACAAATACTTGGAAAGTTCTATCAAAGACGGACAAACAAAAATACTGCAACTGAAAAAGCAGTTGAAAGCCGAAAAGAAACTTAAGCTACAAATACATGTATATATAAATACGTACGTTCCCAACTCGTATCAAACTATAGTACTAATATTTAAAAAAAAAAAGATACGCGCCGAGTTGAGAACCTTGGCACAGAGATAGATTATAGTCTGGAATAACACAATTATATATGCTCCTTTTATCCCGTAAAACTGCAGAGATCCCGCGGGATCCAAAAAACCTCAATCCAAGCGGACGAAGTCGCGGGCATCAATTAGTACGAAATAATCGTTAGTAAAAATTCTTAACGAGTTCTACATTTAAGAAAGTCTATTTACCTAATTACAATCGTGTCGCGTGTCCAGTTAACTATTTTTCTACGAACGCACTAAAATAATTTACTTTAAATACCTACCGAACCCAAACAACCAAATGGATAATGCTACAAACAAGTATATTTTACTGAGTCACCCACAGAATTGACTGCGTCTATTGTAGGTACCTAATGTTTATCTGTCTAGAAAATATATATAAAATTGGTATGAATAAATTACCAATTGTTTGTTTGAAGTTTCGCGTTGTTCATCTTTAACAATTCGACATACGTTCCTTTTACAAATTCCTTCATGCATCTTCCGTGCACTAGCTACGCGAGCGCGACATTATCTTACGCATTGCATTTCATAGTTAGCTACAACTGGAAACTAAAATAGAAAGAGCAAAAAAGGAAGAATACCATAAAAGGTCTATCAGTCAATTCAAATAACCATAATATGCCTAATAGTGAGGGACAAGTGGCGATTGTGACAACGCATATCAGTCGGTTGCGAATGTTAAGCAACGTTGACCCAAGTCGGTAACTGGATGGGTGACCGAAATTGGCCTTTTCGTTTCCCCCGTGCCTCGGATAGCACGTAACATCTGATAATAATCGTTACAAAAACCTAAGAGTTTAAATACTCGAGTCGAGTCGTATGCGGAAGGACGTGGAACCTACGGCATTAAAAAAATCCTACCATTATTTGATTAATGGAACGGGAGTCACGACCCTCAGTGAGGAATGCGACGCAGAGTGATACCTACTAGTATCAAAGTGAGCGATAGAATAGTGAGTATGCCCAAACAAATAGAAAACAGTACACCGGCAGAAGTAAAGGCTTCATGAAAAACAGTCAGCCTTCACGGTCGGCCGGCTGCCCGGTTGCGTCTGAAAAACCGCGCCGAAACTTTCCACTCCCAGCACGGCTCGCTGGGTGCTCGCAGGTTACGCGCAACCACATATAACACACGGACCGACACACTGACATACATACGCGCGGCCTTTACATGCCGGCATCGAGAAAATACCTTAAAAGTTCCTACGACCTCCAGCTGCTGGCACTTATAATGTAACCTCCCTTGTATCTGTGTTGATGTCAACAGTCAACATATCTGTCTGTGAGGCGAAAAATTGGAATAGACTTTAGGTGGGACTCTTCCAGAGCATTCTGGCAGGTCCCACATCAGAATCGGCGAAAAGTTTGGGTAATTTGGTTACTGCTTGCCGTCTGTGACCGTCTTCGGACGTCGAGTAGTTTTATTTTATTTCTTGTTTTAGTTACATTAAGGTTATTTTTTTAATGTATTTAAACCCCAAAAAAAGACTTTAAAAATACCTCTGTTGTTACAATTCTCAGAGGAGAGTGGAATATAGCACTCATTAGATACAATGGATTCAGTTGAGATTGTAGAAGCTAAAGTTTAAAAAAAAGGACAGGTTTTAGTACCAAATTAGGAAGATGATAATACCCGAAGTAAGTTTGGCGATTTCGATATTTGTAAACAAGCAGAGCACAAACTTGATACAAAACCTAAATGTCTGACTAGGATTGATGTAATTCAATAGGTGTAGGTCTTGAGGTCCGCGAAGACAAACCGTTAACAAAAAAACAACATCCGAATCACGATATAAGTAAACACAAATCTCTTATGCTAGCCTACAAGGTACAAAGTATACAAACGGGTAAGGTAATTTGAAATTACCTTACCCGTTAATTAAAAAAAAAATTACTAATTTCTATATCTACAAACATACAATCACTGATTAAAAAAAAGCTATATGTGTGTCCTTAAACTTTACGCAACATCTGTGATGGCAATTGTTAGTTTCTAACTACTAAGGTCACCTAACCACGATTAACCTACTTTTAGTAAACGACTGTAACCTCTATTTATTATCAAAATAGGATTATTTTACAATAGGTAGCTAGGTACGACACGATGATTATGAAATAATCATACACATTTTTTACCCTTGTTCGAATAAAAGTGTTTTGATTCCTTCAGAAAGCGCTAAAAATACTGTGAACTGAGTTAAACTTTTCCAGAGATGAGCTCTTGACACTGAAACCTCGTTAAATTAAACATGTTTAGTTGCATCCTTCGCTCGATTAGGTGACCGCATCACCACTCTACCGAGCGTGACGTCATCATGGCTGGATCATGGCGTGGGACGCAGACGGCTGGCCAGGGCTCACTGGGTCAAGAATGGGCCGACCAAGGGCAGGGGCGAGGGTGAAACCACATAAGTACTTTAAACGATAGGAAAGTAGCTCACAATATTGTTGTACTTTAATCGATACCTGTTACAATTCACTCAATAACCCTTGAAGGCCCTTTTCTGTTACATGAAATATTCACGTTTTTCTGCATTTTTATAATAATTTTATCTGTAAACAGAAGCCAGATCTAGTGATCAATTCTGTTTATAGTATCCACCACCACCACCACTACAGCCCATTAACGTCCCACTGCTGGGCACAGGCCTCCACTCTCACAGGAGAGAGGGAATTAGAGCTTAGACCCGCCACGCTGCTCCAATGCGGGTTGGCGGGCTTTATAACGACTATTATCATGTTAGTGATAATAACCGGGACCGACGGCTTAACGTGCTCTCCGAGGCACGGGGGTGTAACACCGCCAACTTCCTAACTCTGGGCTAGTACTGAGAATTTCTAGTCAGAAAAACCCAATACTTATTATGGCCCGCGACCCGGGACTCGAACCCGGGACCTCGTCAGCCGCAGTCAAACATGTTAACCACTAGACCAACGAGGCATTTGTTTATAGTATGATTGAGCTGAATTCAAAACTATTATTATATTCCGTGGATCTGGAGCGATTCAGGAATCAGATTATACGTATTTGACTTTGGCTACTATTTTGTGATTGAACCATGGGCATGTTAATGGCCATTGGGAAACTCTATTGAAAAGTTTGTCAATGTTATCATGAATCGTTATACCTATGGGTGCGAGGTTACGCATTACTATAAAACTAGCATATAACACGTAAATAGCCCAATATGTACTTCACATATTTTGGTTATGCTGTATTGTATGTAATTTGCTCTAACGGCTCTGATAGTTCCTTATTTAAGATTATTTGTGAGATGGTGATAATGAAAAAAAAAGTTTGAGTTGAGTTTGTTGTGGGCTCTTCTTAGACCAGGACGCGTTTGGAACCCTCGTAGCTTTAGTTTTAAGATACCGTAACCGATTATCACCATCATGTTTTTTTATGTAAGTAGTTTGTTGGGTAGTTGGTTTGTTGGTTTGTCCTTCAATCACGCTGCAATGGAGAAACGGATCGACGTGATTTTTGGCATGGGTATAGTTGAGGACCTGGAGAGTGACATAGGCTAGTTTTTATCCCGGAAAATTAAGGTGTTCCCGTGGGAATCAAAAAACATATTCAACGCGGACGAAGTCGCGGGCATCAGTCCATACCATACCAGTCCAGTCCATACTAATATTATAAATGCGAAAGTGTGTCTGTCCGTCTGTCTGCTACGCTTTCACGGCCCAACTACTCAACCGATTTTGATGAAATTTGGTACAGAGATAGGTTACATCCGGGGGAAGGACATACCTAGGCTACTTTTTATCCCGGACATTTGAAGATTTCCCGCGGGAATCAAAAATCATCAATCCACGCGGACGAAGTCGCGGGCATCATCTAGTATTGAATAAATGATATTATTGACTATTGACTATGATTATTTACAGATGAGAGAATCACAACATAATTCTCTATAAACATCTCACATTCTCTCTACATGTCATGAAATTATAAAATCTAATTAATTAACGAGTAAGTATTTCAAATAAGACACCATTTACCTCATCCAGGAATGTTGAACCTCAGCCGCCCAAGGATCCATTTTACGTAGATACCACATACAGAACAACACTCGAATAAGAAAACTAAGCGACCTTCAAGTAGCAGAAACGAGATATCGATCTGCCATAATCTTTTGATAGAATCAAAACACTAGGAATACATAGGATAGGCACGTATACGGAGCTCGAAGGTCGCAACAGCATTGCGAGTCCCGGAGGCGCCAGAGATCGGAGGCTGCGATGCGTCACCACTTAACAGTGCCAGGGTAAATACAGGACTCGCCCACGCGCACTAAACACTTCACTAGGATTCCGAGGAATACGTCCACATTCCTAATTAAGCGAGGCACGAATCAAGGGAAATTCTACTGCCACTTGAGAAATTGAAATATTGAGGCATAAACATATTTATCAATTCCACTGTATACTGCGAGAGAACACTGAATTTGATGCGCGGAAGTCCACTAGATTTGTCTTAGCCTTAGGTATGTTAAAATATAAACAGAACCCTTATGAGCAGTGACATTCAAAACACAAGCACGTGACTCCACGTTTTCACACTATATACACCACATAACAAGATTATATTACAAGTACTACAAATAAAACTAAATAATAAGAAATAAATAAAATATACCGCCACGGAAAGAAAAAAGGACTATGGTGAAAATCAAAACATAACCACGTGACTTCACTTTTAGTTTTGGAGTAAACAAACGCAAACATGAAAACAAAACTATATATATGTTAAGCCGTCCACAGTTGTATAGGATTATACCAAATGATGCTAAATAAATAAATAAATAAATAACACTTGCTACACACGCGGTTACTCAAATAATGTCCGTAAATAAAGGTCCATAACATGTAGGAGAACATCCATTTTACGCACACACACTACGTAAACGTAAGATGAACTACTGTAGTTGATGACATTTGCAGATATGAAGTAAATATGATTTCCATATAATTTTGCTGATTACTGAACATTGATGTTTTCAGAGCGTTTACGTAAAATGGATTATGTCCTGGTTCCTAGATCAGATCTATCTGATTCCCGAACTGGAAATGTGTTGTCAAATAATTCCCACACATGCGCCTTTCAGCAAGGACTACTATCGACTTTCTTGTCGTCACACTCCGTTCACACTGCTGAAGTAACGATCAGCTTTCAGCCTAGAATGGGACCATGCTGCCAAATATTTAAATTACGAAGATTAGTTCAATCAAGAGAGGAACCGACTAGTATTTTTAATACAAAGATCACGCACTTTATAATTTTACTAGCTGATGCCCGCGACTTCGTACGCGTGGATTGAGGTTTTTTGGTTCCCGCGGAAACTCTTTCATTTTCCGGGATAAAAAGCCTATGTGCTATTCCAGACTATAATCTATCTCTGTGCCAAATTTCAGCCAGATCCGTTCAGCCGTTAGGGCGTGATTGAGTAACAAACATCCATCCACACATCCATCCACACATCCATCCATACATCCATCCATACATCCATCCATCCAAACTTTCGCATTTATAATATATTTATTTGATTTATATGAGATTTTTTTTATAAAAGCTGGATAGATCACAGCATCCTTAATATATCATATTATCTAAGTTTTTCTACGATAATCTGAGATAAGCCGGCATAAGAAGAGGAAATGTTCCCCCGTTCGTCGATGAGCAATTGTGTTGTTCTTTGTATACGAATAAATAACTTTGTTGGGAAACAAGACAATGACAGAATGACTTTTTATCTTTAACAAAGTTGGTAACACGTCTAGACAATTCAAGAAATATATTGTAGGCTAGATTATCATAATATGAATATGAATTATAGTAAGTCTTATCGAAGCCAGAACGTTTATTAAATAACTATGAACTGGCAGAATGTAAGCAAAATATATTGTTTTAACGGAGGAAACATAAACGAATCACGTACCAAAGATTATTTGTAGTTATCAGCTGTAATAACAAAGGCTTACATACGAGTAAATATTATACAATCCTTTGTAAAACACTCATAATATTTGTACCCTGGCACTTTATGCAAAACAAAGCTTTACAACATCTAAGACGAATACCTGAAAGAAGAAGGCCTGTAAAATGAAATTCATTTGAATGATAACAGAGGTTACTGACTGCTTTAAACATGCTTCCAAGTTTCAACAGAAAGTAAATTCATAACTTATTCTTATATAAGCTTCTAATGGAATATATGTATAAAAGTAAAGGTTCTTAATGCTACAAAAATAGATTTAAACTAAGTCAGTTCAGTTTAGTCACGGAAGTTGGAGTTTATTTTTCTGTTTGTATGGATAGTCGAATTTTATCAGTTCAATCATATTATCGACATTTCAGAAAGTACTTAAAACTCCACGGGTTAGAAATGGCACAGTCTACAATGAGCTCACTAAAATCGATGTAATAAATAAAATACGGCCAATTAGATCACGTTTCTATAAACTTTTGAAACATAACCTTTTATTTTAATTTTATAGATATTAAATTATGCCAATTAAAGTATTGGTTCGAATATGAAAATAAAGAGACCGAGGTCAAGAATTAAATGCTTAACAATGAATCATGATTACAATATAAAGCAACGGAATTAACTTTTAGAAACTAATTAATTTTCTTTTTTATTCGATCGTGCTCCGAAACTACTCAATTCAAAATCGTTTCTCTTGCAACGAGAAGTGGGTCAGAGTTCAATCATGACAACCGTTTATCTAGATGGGAATCCGATAAACAGAAAAAGGTAAAGGGGTTTTCGAATCGATACTACGATTGATCGAGCGAATTGATTTAATTTGCGAATGTGACCTGTTAACCTAACAAGTAGATATGGAACATGGAATCAAAATCCGTAAAGATTAACAGGTCGAAGAGTATCAATAGGTAATCAGAAGGATCTATCAATGCCTAAGTCGATGGTTGGGAACATAAAATTTTAATAAGCTTTCATAGCGCAGGCATTAACTGAGAAATTCTTCGTTTTACAAATTCAACCCCTGAAGGGGTCATTTCATCATCGCGATGAAAAGTATGTCATTTTTCAAGTTGCATTTAAAAAGTTATTTCGGTTTCTGGCTTAGGCATTCGGTTAAAAACGAAGATTAAGTATCTTAAGTATTTTGGAAATGTCTCCTCCTGACCGATTTATAAAAATTCCGCACGATTTATAGTAGTTTGATAAAAAGATCCGAGGAATAAATCTGATGTCCTGCGTTTGTAACTTAGCAGCATCGAAACGACAGTGAACTGTGGACTGGCACATGAGTAATATGGCGTGGTGCTGGTGACACAAAGGCCGACCGCGGCATCGCGTCGGGCAACGGCCGAGTCACAAGGGTCGCTCATTGAACTATTTAGCTAATTAGTTTGCCGCTGTCGGCGCCCAAATTTTACGCCACTTTGCTCTACAGCAAAACAGTTGATGCTTCATTTTATAGAAAGATTAGAATTTGGTTTTGTAATCCTATTCACTTGTATTTCATGACAGACGTAAAGCAGCTGTTCAATTTGGTGGCCATTTACTCTCTAGGTGCGGCCGGCCGCGCGGTTGCGGTTGCCGGCCCGCATCGCGCGGCTCACTCACCGTATGCGGTTGGTGTCGCGGTGCGCGGTCTCCACGGTGACGAGGAACACAGCGTGGCTGCGGCTCGAGTGCTCGTTCATGTCGGTGCGGCCGGCCGCGCGGTTGCGGTTGCCGGCCCGCATCGCGCGCACCATCTCCGCCGCGGACTTGCACACCACTGACGTCATCTCGGGGATGTAGAAGCCGTTCAACTCCTGCGCACACATTATAACAACACTAGTTAGCTTTTGGGGGTTGCCCTTACTAAAAAAGGATTGAGAAATACCAACGAGCTCTTTTAACCTCTTTTAAACAAAGTATCGGGAAACGCTAGTAAGCCAGAAGATAGAAGGATATTCAAATTTCTGCTGGTTGAGAACAGAATAACCACATCAATCCATATCCACACTAATATTATAAATGCGAAAGTGTGTCTGTCTGTCTGTCTGCTACGCTTTCACGGCCCATCTTTTCAACCGATTTTGATGAAATTTGGTACAGGGATAGGTTGTATCCCGGGGAAGGACATAGGCTACTTTTTATCCCGGAAAATTCAAAGGTTCACGCGGGAATCAAAAAAATTATCTGTTCAACCGATTTTAATGAAATTTGGTACAGGGGTACGTTGTATCCCGGGGAAGGGCATAGGCTACTTTTATCCCGGAAAATTCAAGAGTTCCCGCGGGAATCGAAAAAACTTGGTCCACGCGGACGAAGTCGCGGGAATCATCTAGTGATAGTCAATCAATAATTGCTACAATATTAATGGTTGTGATTGGTTGAAATTATGGTATTCTTGGTGCAACAATTCATTTTAACAAATAGCAAAAGTGTCGGCTAATCAGAGGTCATTAGGATCGTCACACTACTGTAGATGTTCTTAAATGTTACGTCTACTCTCTTCGAAAGTGAAAAGACCTTCATTAAAAGACATGAACAGGTCAAAGCCACTGCATAGGTAAAAGTTCATGCAGGATTGGAGAGACTGGTCATAAAGAAGAAGGAAATCTAGCTGATAAAAGCGAAGGATGTTTTTGCAAGGTAATTGATATGTTTTCAAATCGTAGGCGAATGATATTGAGAGTTGTGACACACGATAGAATTACGAGTAGGTAAGTACATCAATCAATGTTAGCAAACTTGTATGCTTAAATAAGTACATCCGTCAACTTAATGCAAACTAATTACGGCCTCACGTTCAATCTAGCATTAGCATCGCCATATTCATATGGTAAAAAAAAAATCGACTGTTTACCTTGATACGTAGGTAAATGTTATATGAATAAACATGTAAAGTTACATAATATTGATTTAAGTTTTCATCGAGGCGCAACTTATGTTGATTTGTCTCGGCAACTACAATTGTTTATCGAATGGCTAGATGATGATCGCAATTTCGTCTGCATTAGGTTTTTGAGAAATCTCGTGGTAGCCCCTTGATAATTTTCCGGGACAAATGCAGCATATGCCCTACCCCGGGATTCTGATGTCAAAAGCAGTTGAACAACCTGAAGTTGGACCTTCAAACCGTAGCAAAGAGAGTAAGAACAGGAGAAGTAAAGATAGCAGTAAATACCTGGATTGATTTAAAAAGCTCTTTCCCTAGTGGTAGGTAACTATCATCTAAATATGGTCATGCTTGCTGTTCATCAACTATGCATGTAGGTAAGAGGTTGTAACAGAAGCCTTACTGAACGCAAAATAAATAACAGATCCTAATTGATTGTACGAGTAGGTTCCTAATATTATAGATCCTATCTAAGTTAAAAACATCCGGCTATATACCTAAGTTCCTACTTAATTCGCATTATTATTCATTAGAACCGGCGCCGGGCGTTTTAGACTTACAAAGACTAAGGAAATTAATTCCTATTGAGAAAAACTACTTGTACAACTCCCTGCATAAATCAGTGCATAAGTTAGATACTTCATACATACTAATTATTGAATTATCCAGTCTATTAAAGTCACCATTTAATGGCTTGTTTATGTTAGTTTTTGAGGAATCAATGAATGAGTCAGCATTGCTAAGACAGTGTGATCATCATCGTCCTGCTTCAACCCTTTGTGTAGCGGTAATATAATTGGTTTATGGTTATCCTGGGTTTCTACAAACTTTTCCCAGTTTGTATATTGCATTGCATTCTACCTCCACAGATCGCTTCATTCACCGATTCTCTTCGGGTCTCTTTCTACAAACTCATATTTGTTTTATTCACATAAACTTATTAAAAGTGCTTTTGAATCGTCGAATGAATCTACCACTGGTTCATTCCGAACCCTAATTCACGAACATAGCGAACATTGTAGCTAACACTTTTTTGGCATTGGGTCTTTTCTGTCGAGGTCTATAGATAAACAACTTTTATGTCGCTGGTACCTATTTGGTATTATTTTTCTGATCCGTATTCATTTTAGATGCTGTACCTATAATCAAATATTTTGCTTTTATAATGAACATTGGGGACCTTGTATACTCGTAATGTGAGATGATATTACCAGATGCTGCAACCGTAAAATGTATGTAGCGTCATAACACGTTGTATCAAATTTTTGCACAATCGCACAATTAGATCGGAAGGGTTGTCTAACGTATATACTATATGTACCTATATGAATTTTTAAATTTTCTCCTGTTTAAGTTTTGATAATTGGGATTGGTGACTTAGGAGACCTCGATTTTTACTAATTGTCAATTACTGTCGAGATAGCGTGGGAGGGAGAAACTGAGCATCATAAGTGGATGTAAAAAGCCAGCGACAGTCATGGAAGAAACAGCCCTTAAATGAAGCAATACGCTAAGTCTTATGATCTTTTGAGGAAAGAGTTCAAATACTAGCTTCTGACAACCATATATAGGCATACAGGGTAATTTGCCGCATCCGTGAAGCGTGCGTTTTCACAAGGCTACCTACGTTTGCGTGTATTAGCCCAAATTTTATTTATTCGTTTACTCGTAATGCAATTGTGCCTCTCACTATTGCCGATACAAAGACGCTGGTTACTTATATCATTATGTTTTGTCACAAAAGGTTCATTGTGTAGAGGCGGTGTAGGCGAGATGGGTTTGCGAACATTGGTGGTTAATTATGCATCAAGACACGCGGAAGCGTGTCCAGCCAAAGTCCAAAAAAGAAAGAACTGGCAGCACCGTGTGTAATATTACACGAACCATTTGGAGCCACTTTTGACCCCCTCATAACTCAAAAACTATTACACTTAAACATGTCAAATTTGGCTCATATATTGAGACCCGCGAGATACGTATGTGCTCCAAATTTCATAAGCACACCTCAAATGGTTATTTAGATATAAACGTCCAAAAATCGTCATTTTTATGATCTACCTACGGATAGATCAAAACTCTGACACGGGGCATACTACCATTGCTTAAAGCCGTATTATTTTAATATTGTTGACGTTCATGTTGTAGTGTTCTAGTCATTATTTTAAGGATGTCAAAGTACGTGACATTCAACCGTTACTTTGAAATAATACTGCTTTAAGCGGTGGTAGTAACTCCCTCGTCCACTTCCTGCGGCAACTTGCATTACATTCTACGCATAGTGCATGCACAACTAAATAAAACAAGAGTTGTTAAGTAAAAAAAAAACTCCTATTACATAAATCATACTGCAGGTCTTTGTTTAAATTCGTTATTTTGTGTTGTTAACTATTGAAAATGACACATAATTATTATTTTAATGTAAATAATAATGAATAATAATATAGTTGCATTAAAACCTTACCTTCGTATTCATGCATTTTGTGCAACGAAACGTCATTGACAGAAAAGAAGAAGAAACGTATTTGAAGTCGTCAGTTCAAGTTGTCAGTCATTGTGATTTTTAATCATTGTTTATAGTGGTTTTAGTGATATCGACTGTTTACCGTGCTTGTTTTCAATGTTTCACTAAAAACTTTTGCTATACTATAATATGGATTCGATCTCGCCGACTTCGCGCTATATTCCATGGATGACCATTGTTTGCAATTTGGGTACGTTACGTTGAGGTGCATAAATTGTCACCTGAGTGTAAACAGGATGCTAAGACCTGTTGTTACCATGGGTGGGCTCACCATCGAAATGATATTGTTGCACCGGCAGCTTTCTTGATAATGTAACGACAGTGATTACCTATTTAATATGAAGATGAATAAATCAATGAACTAATAGAAAAGTCCTATTACAGTGTAAAGGATTATTTGAATGATAGCAAGGCATGGGTATGAATTGTTACAGCGGCTGATTATGTAACTGTTATATTGTATATATAATTTCAAATATTTGTGAGATGGTGATAGTAAAACAAACACAGTTGAGTTTGTTGCGGGCTCTTCTCAGACCAGGGCACGTTTGGAACCCTCGTAGCTTTAGTTTTAAGATACCGTAGTTAGTTATCACCATCACGTCTTATGCTCTGTAAGCATGACGTTCAGAAGGTGTACTTTGTAGGTACCTATTTTGAATAAATATGTTTTGAGTTTGAGATTGTGTTCAATAATTTCTGTACAAAAAGAAATGATATCCCATCAAAAACATAAATGTAAAATGAGAGCCAAAATCCAAAATTGTGATATGTATATAATATATGCATTGGTTGTTGACTTCAGCGACAAAAGAAGTGAGATCTAAATGGGTGCCAAAGTTCAATGGTCAGTCCTGCAATTTATTTATAACAACATAAAATATTTTATAACAACTTAAAATATCATTTCTTCTTATAACTTAGGATAATATGTTGAAGACTAAGGCTTTGGCTTGGCTAGTTTTCATATACGAATTATAGCCTTCGCAACTTGTAAAGCTGTAAGTTCTTATTTTATTCTTCCGAAAATTTGGCTTGCTAGTAGAAACTGTACTTTTAGGTACCTACTTAATAATAATTCGTACCTATATGAAAACTAGCAAAGTCAAACCTTAGTCTTCAACATAATATTATCCTAAGTTATAAGAAGAAATGATATTTTAAGTTGTTATAAAATATTTTATGTTGTTATAAATAAATTGCAGGACTGACCATTGAACTTTGGCACCCATTTAGATCTCACTTCTTTTGTCGCTGAAGTCAACAAACAACCAATGCATATATTATATACATATCACAATTTTGGATTTTGGCTCTCATTTTACATTTATGTTTTTGATGGGATTAATTTTAGTAAAACTAAAATAAAAATCTACGATGATTTTAAAATGTTCGTTTTTTGGTCAAAAATAATAAAAGCAGTCGATCTCGTAACATGGAAATGATCAATAACATAATGTAGTCACGTAAATCGTTCACTTATACCACTAGGTATAAAAAACTTGGTAAAGTATTTATTGGCTTT
Organism: Erebia epiphron; assembly: GCA_963932025.1. Lineage (NCBI taxonomy): Eukaryota > Metazoa > Arthropoda > Insecta > Lepidoptera > Nymphalidae > Erebia > Erebia epiphron. Next base: position 34,814,815 of record OZ009946.1, read on the forward strand.
GTGAAATTACTGCAACCTAAAAAGCGAAGCGCCAACTTGGACGAATGTTTGTTTTGTAAGTATTATGGACGACTGTTTCCGAATCTGAAAAGCACTTCAACCAACTCCACGAGGTCGGTTAATTTATTTGTTTCGTTTAAATTACGTTTTAAAACTGCTGAAGGAATCCCAAATCTACATCATAACGTCAATTCTATAAATGTGTCTGCAGTATCCATACTATTATAAATATAATTATTAATTAAATTATAATTGCAGTATTATAAATGCGAAAGTGTGTCTGTCTGTCTGCTACACTTTCACGGCTCGTCTGTTCAACCGATTTTGTTGAATACCTGCTGCTTCCCCGCGGACGAAGTCGCGGGCATCATCTAGTAGAGAATAAAACACATTTCGACTACACTGGAGTCTGTTGCCGTTGACTCTAGGTATCATTGTAGCGCAGCCTTCGCAAGTAGCCTCCAGTAGACCCCTCTCCTGGACCTTAAGACAGACCACAGACAGACACACAGATACAACCGTTAAACTTGGGCTAAAAACTAGCACACAGAGTGAAACTTTTTTATGGGCATGAATTACAGTACAGTCCCATCTCATCAGTAATACATGGTGATCCTCTAGAGATAATTGCATCTCGCAAACATGTGCGGTTTGTTTAAGTCAGGGATGCACAGACTTATTAAGACTAGGGGCCACTCGGGCAAATTATGAACTGATGGCGGGCCGCCAGAAGTATAGGTAATTAAAGACAATAAAGAATTGATAAATATGTATTAAAATTGAAAAAGAATTTATTAATTTGAAGCGTGGCACTGCATAGTGCTTACAATCTTTTTTATATTTGGCTCAAATTTACTTGTAGCAACACGTAAAACTGCTTCCAAACTTTCATTTGCAAGGCGGTTTCGATTTTTTGTTTTATTATTATTTAGTATTGAAAAGGTTTGTTCACATATATAGGTAGAACCAAATAAGCTGGCACATTTCAGAGCGTTTATACGCAACTCTTTGTACGTATTTTTATCAATGCAGCGGTAAAAGTTCAGCAAGTCTCCTTCGTTGAATTTGTTGCGTAAATCTTGGTCGTTTTGAATGTCGATAATTTCTAACTGCATTGACTCTGGCGCATTTTCAACTGAAATCGTGAAAGGATTGCTGAATATGTCCAACAGAGGTTTCAATTTTTTAAACTCCGAAAATCTGTCTTGAAAAGATTGAATCAAAATATCTAGCTTTTCTACATAACTGAAATTAATCGCAGTTTTGTTGAATTTTTCAGCCATTTTCTTATAATTCGGAAAATGATTGTAATTTCCAGAATTCAATTGCGATCTGAAAAGTGTCAGCTTGCATTGAAAGGATGATACATGAGCGTAGAGCTGGGATATCAGTTGATTTTTGCCTTGAAGCCGTGTGTTCAAGACATTCAAATGATTTGTAATGTCAACTAAAAAAGCCAAATCACACAACCAATCAGGATTTTTAAGTTCCGGGACATCCCTTTGCTTGTCCGCCAGAAATATTCCAATTTCTTCTATTAAATTTAGAAATCGTTCCAGTGTCAATCCACGACTTAGCCACCTTACTTCTGTATAATACAGTAAATCTCCATATTCGCTTTCGATGTCATCAAGGAATTGTTTGAATTGCCTGTGATTGAGTCCTCGTGATTTTATGAAATTTACAGTCGAAACTACCACTTTCATGACATTTTGAAATTCAATTTTTTTAGAACAGAGGGCTTCTTGGTGTATAATGCAGTGAAACTGCATGAGATCTTCAGCGTTTATGTTTTTTTCTTGCAGATGCTTTTTCAGCAAAGTAACTAGCCCAGAATTGACACCAATCATCGAAGGAGCACCGTCAGTCGCAACTCCCGATAATTTTGATAAGTCCAAATTAGTTTTTGAACACTCATCCAAAAGTACATTGAGTATATCAACTCCTCTGGTTTGACCTTTCAATGAACACATTCCTAATAACTCTTCTAAGACTTCAAAATCTTGAGTAACAGCTTGTATGAATATGAGAAGTTGAGCTGTGGAACTAATATCAGTGGATTCGTCGAGTGCTAATGAAAAAAATTCAATGATATTAGTTTTTTCATTTAATTGTTCCGCAATATTACCTGACAAAGACATAATTCGTCTTTGGATAGTCATACGATTCAGTTGAATTTTCTCAAACTTTTTTGCTGCTTCTGGGCACATTTTCTTAGCGGCAATTTCTATGCATTCTTTTACAAAATCCCCATCATTGAAGGGGCGACTTCGCTTTGCTATCATTCGAGAAATTTCATAACTAACTTCTGTAGCTGTTTCTGAATCTTGAATAGGTTTTGTAAACATAGCTTGCTGACCAATAAGTTCCCGTTTTAAAGACAACATTTTTTGCTTTCTTAATTCGCCTGTAAACTTGGTAAAAGTAGGATGCTGCGTTTCATAGTGCCTTTTAACATTATATTCCTTTGCAATCGCAACAGAATTTTTGCAAATTAAACAAACGACTTTGTTATGTGACCATACAAAAAAGTATTTCTCGGTCCAAATTTCTTGAAACTGCCGATTTTCATCTTTAACCTTACGTTTATTACTAGGTCCTGGCTTGTCCATGTTGCGTTCTAATCCTGGCTAGGATTAACACAGCACCTAAAAACAATTACAGTACCTACTTAAATTACCCATCCTTTTTTAAATTACCAAAAATAATTGATTAAATAGGTAGGGAAACACTTATTAATAACAGAGTTTTACTTACGATTTCACAACACAATTATACACCGGCTAGTCGAGTTAAAATCTACACTAGAACTATTGACACTTCACTCAAATTAAAACCGAACTGTCGGTCGCTGCGGTTAGCGTGGCTTTTATACCGCGCGTATAGAGTCGAAAACTGTCTGGAGAAATCTCGAAACCGACTCTGGAAGCTTCGTGTATCTACCTACGCGAGCAATCGGGAATTCGGGACTATTGCTATCTCGCTTGCTCTAACAATATAACCCGCGGATAACGCGCCGCCGCGCCGGCCGCGGCGCTTCCTCAAGAAAACGAATTTAACCGAGATCAGCACGAACATTACCGACCGGTGTTACCGACGCATGCACGGCGCACCGATAAGCGCACTTAAGAGCGCGCGCGCGAGATTCATATTACTTTTCGAACATATTTTTTTTGGTTTTATTCTGGAATAGAATTCAATATTTTTTCGAATGTACGAGAGTATTATTTTTGCTGTCGGCGGGCCACCAGTATTCGACCGGCGGGCCGCATGCGGCTCGCGGGCCGCGGTCTGTGCATCTCTGGTTTAAGAATCCGTATCCCCGCTAACCGAAATTTTAAGAACTTTTGATGAGCTTTGTGCATGATATATTAGTATTATAACAAAAAGAAAATTAAAACTTTAAAGTTTAATCCCTCCTTAGTAGAATGTTGCAAAAAAAATATTAATTTTATTGAAATATAATAGTGAAATTCTCATTCTTGCGGAATACGATTACCATTTTTACACTTTTAGGCGATACTTTTGATCCATATAAATCCAAGAAAAATTGTAATAAATGACTTATAAAAAATATTAATATGATAAACACACTCTTAAAATTGGACTGTTGCAATTCGTTTTTAAACGTTCTATACAAAATTAATTAATAAAAAAATCAAATCAATGTGCACGATTTATCCAAATTTACGCGTCACAATAACCCCTATTTCTTAAAAGTTTGGCGAATTTACTGATAAAATAAAATTTCCCATGAATGTTTAGTATTTATATAACATAAATTGTACAAAAATACATTTCTGTAAAATACCTATATGACCAAAAAAAATATCAAAAGTCTTATAAATTTCACGTGTAAAATGCTACTGCAGACCGCACGACCAGCATACCGAGCCCAGCGCTCTTCGAGGGAGGACGTGTTGCTGGATGGGCTCTTTTGTATGTGTGCGTGAGCTCTCTCACAAGCCTTTGTAAAAACGTGTTGCTAACAATACATAGCGCGACTGCCTTAGTTTGATGAGCAAAGAATGTTAGGTTCTTGATCCGATTCAATCGATATTGAATGAATGCGTGATACGTATTTAATAATAAGGATACATTTTTTATAACTATTAAATAATTTTGAACGATACAATATTATAATCGCATACTGTTTTTCTCGTATATCGAGATTTAAGTATGCGTAATATTTGTATGGGTTTTGAATTTACTTTCCTGAAATGTTATATTTTCTTTGAAATCGTAATTGCAAAACTCAACGTGGCATACGTTGTTGCTGAGAGATTTTGGTGAATACAGTTTTCATAGCATTACTTATATTAAATTTTTATTTATCCACTACAAGCTTAGCCCTTGACTGCGATCTCACCTGATGGTAACTGATGATTTCTATTCTACAAGGCATCGTACTGGAGCGCTCAAGGGCTTCAGAAATTATGTATTCCCAAATTGGTCGTAAACAATCATTATATCACGGGTCAATAAAAGGTACCTATTATAAAAAAAATTATACGACTGCCTGAAAAACGGAGTATATTGTTTTCAGGGTTCATGTATGTATGTATGTATGTGAGTTTGTATATTCCACCATAACTTCTATACGCCTGAACCAATTTTGATAAATGAGGTATCGTTAGAATCCCTAGCTTATTCCGGGTGACATAGGCTAGTAAAATTTTCAAAAAAAGTGATGGGGTGACCATGGTCTCGCATTAAAGACTAGAGTAGATTTTTTTTTCGAAAATAAGTTTAACTATAAATTCATCATCTAGAAAATGATGAGTAGATTCCAAAAATATATACTAATATAATTCAATATCTAGTGATTCCCAAAAAATATCATTTAATAAAAATGTGAATAAGACTCCATTGTTAATTAATCAATGACTGTGGTATCGTTACGTAGTAGATAGTTACGGGCTACGGCAGAGCAGTCGTATTTATTCATAATTTTAATTATATTCACTTGTTCATTGTTTGTATAGATTTTATTTATTCTTTTACCTTTCGACAATAGTACCGTGCAAATCGCACTGCCTTTCGATCAAAATACTAAACAATATTATAAGTCATAAAATATTACCGCAACGATTTTAAAATTCTAAAACCAAGAAGCCCATCATGAATAAAATTAAATTTATACTTTATCGTAAGCTGCATAAGGTATATATTGCAATACACATTTTAATACAATATCATTTCTTTTACAAATTTACTTAGAGTAACAAAGCTCAATGGTCATAAAGTTTTTATTTATAGCATATTGTTTCGTTTGAGATACTCTGCTCTGCTCAACTGCTTCCAACAAAACCATACAAGTTTAGTGTTTTTGTTTTTCTGACCTTAGCATCTCTATATGGACTTTGACATTGTAATCAGTGAAAATAATATTTAGGCCCTTGCTTTGTAATTGGATTGGAGTATTCGCTTCTGGATTTGATTTTACTTGTTTTATATATCACAAGGTAAGATCAACATACTTACTTACTAATATTATAAATGCGAAAGCCACTTTGTTTGTTGGTTTGTTGGTTTGTCCTTCAATCACGCCGCAACGGAGCAACGGATTGACGTGATTTTTGGCATGGATATAGATGAGGACCTGGAGAGTGACATAGGCTACTTTTTATCCCGGAAAATTTAGGAGTTCTCGCGGGAATAACAAAAAACTTAATCCACGCGGACGAAGTCGCGGGCATCAGCTAGTTATTTTATATTCAGTAACCTGAAAGTTGCATAGTCACTAGCCACGGCCGAAGCCTTCCACCAGACCAGACCAGAGCAGAAAATATTATAAATGCGAAAGTGTGTTGTGTCTGTCTGTCTGTCTGTCTGCTACGCTTTCACGGATAACATTTCAGCTATACAACTTAGTAGAGAAAACGAAGCTCTGCTGTTTAGGAACAGCTGGCTGAACAAGACAATATCAAAATTGGAAGATGCGGCCTTTGGGACTATGTTTTTTTTTTTGGGTGCCACGCCAGATGCATTGTATAGTAAAGAGATAATAGAAATAAAATGTCCCCAATCTGCCATTGAAAAGGATCCTGAGGAAGCCGTAAAGCAAAATCAAATAAAATAAAATGTGGAAAGCAGTAAATCAATCAATGACACAAAATAAGAGCTATGGTATTACCAAATTAGAGCCAGTTACACATAACTCAAAAAATTATTATACTTATTTACTTCCAGAAATTTTGGATTCCTGAAAAGCTAGATCTATGCCTCTCAGAGACAGTTTTATGATAAAAATATTTATATAAGTATACTATAGAAGAATATTTAAAACTCAGCCCTTGACTGCTTTCTCATCTGATGCTAAGTGATCATGCAGCCTAAGACGGTAGCGGGCAAACCCGTTAGGGATGTCATATCCCTAATCGGTTATAACCCATAACCCTATAACCCTTATCGGTTTCTAAACGATATCGTACTGGAATGCTTACTCCCTTGGCGGCTCATCTTTGCAGATAGGGTAATATATAGCCACGGCCGAAGCCTTCAACTAGACAATACCAGACAAGATTTGGAAATTGCAAATTCCGGAAATAACCTTGCAGAGTGGTCAATTTGTGAATTGAAAATAGGGTTAGGATTTATTTATATCTTTTAATTAATCATGATTACAATTGAATTTGTACTTTATCATAAACTGCATAAGGTATGTTTTGCAAAGACATATTTTAATACAATATAATTCGTAACATTTACATTACCTGATACCTGAGAGGGTCCGCGTGTTTGTGATATTATTTATGACCAATCCTCTGCACGTGCTAACTAACTACACCTGCGTAATACACAATACCAATCGCTTATCTGTGAGTTGTTTTCAAAATAACAATGGCGTTTTCGAGACAACTGAATTACTCTAATGACCCATGTAGTAAAACTAAGTCAATAATCGTGTACCTTAATTGTTAATAACAGTCAGATAGCCGTATAGGTTTTAAAATTTAAAAAATCATAAATTTTGATGATAAGCAAATAAACGAAAAACTTGTAGGTGTATCTAGTTTTTTGTGTTACATTATGATACCCGTGTGCAAACTTATTTTATAAAAGTTTATGTATGCCAAATAAACATTTATCAAACGGGAAAATAATATTTAAGTGATAACTAAGATTATACAATTTTATTAACATGGTGAAAATATTACGAACTTGACTACACAATTTGACAAAGTATCAAAGTAGCTTTATCGGCCTATGCCGTCTTTGTGTGAGTGCAGCTAACGGTCCTGCTGTGCGGTATACCTACAGATTCCAAAATTGGCTGAGCGCGCAATTAGGCGGGCGAGAATATGGACCCTTAAGTAGTTGCGGTGCTGGAAGATGTTTATACTATGATTGTATAACTATTATTGCATGATATTTGTATGGAAACAACCGCAAGTTTGGCCCATCTGTAAGTTTACATCATCCTGGTGTCTCAGTTGTCTATTGTTTTCAGTAAATACAATTAGTTGAACGTCATCTTTTCATCCTCTAAGATCCTAATCGCGAGGCGAACTGATGCCGGGTTGATTAACAAAAACTAAGTAAGTACCTAGGTTCTTAATATTTTGTGATATTACTTTAATTTCGAGTATGATGATTAATTAGGGTTCCGTAGCCAAATTTGGCAAAAACGGAACCCTTATAGATTCGTCATGTCTGTCTGTCTGTCTATCCTTCCGTATGTCACAGCCACTTTTTTCCGAAACTATAAGAACTATTGCTGTTGAAACTTGGTAAGTAGATGTATTCTGCAAAAATAAAAAAAAAACAATAAATTTTGGGGGTTCCCCATACTTAGAACTAAACCTCAAAAAAAATTTTTTCATCTAACCCATACGTGTGGGGTATCTATGGATAGGTCTTCAAAAATGATATTGAGGTTTGTAGTATCATTTTTTTCTAAACTGAATAGTTTGCGCGAGAGACACTTCCAAAGTGGTAAAATGTGTCCCCCCCCCCCCCCCTGTAACTTCTAAAATAAGAGAATGATAAAACTAAAAAAAAATATATGATGTACATTACCATGCAAACTTCCACCGAAAATTGTTTTTCATATGCCTCGCGAAACACGTTCACTGCAGTTATTACTATAACAATATTTACTGTTATTTATTAACTTTGGATTGTAAAAGTAGGCAGGTTTTATTATTACCTAATTGGCTATATTTCAGCTCTAACTACATACTGATTTAGGCTTTAAGTTAAAAATGTCAGACATCTATCGACCCGTGCGAAGCAAGTAAACTGTGAAAACTAGGACAGGGACGAAATGCGGACTCCTGTTCAACATTGCAGGAAAGGTAGAAAGGGGGTAGCGGGACATTTTTAAAGGGTAATTTATGTATAACTACCTATCAAATTGCTTTCTGCTATTGAGATCTGAATGATATAGCAACTAGATGATGCCCGCGTCTTTGTCCGTGTTGATTTACGTTACTTTAAATCTCGTTCGTACTCTTAGAAATTCTGAGCAGAAAAGCAGCTGGGGTAAAATATTTCTCCTGGTGAAAGTTGGAAACTATCTCTGTGCTCTGTAGTCTGTACAAATTGTCGTAGCAGACAGACAGACAGACTTGCGCATTTAAAATATTGTTATATGAACTAAATCGCAACGCTAACGCTGGTAAGTTCTAAAAGAACCTACAAAATCTATGCGAAGTGCGGACGTGCCGCGTAGATTTAGGTCCTCTAAGAACTCACTAGCTGATGCCCGCGACTTCGTCTGCGTGGATTGAGGTTTTTCCGTTTCCGCGGGAACTCTTCAATTTTCCGGGATAAGTATATAAAATAGCCTATGTGTTATTCTGACTATCTATCTCTGTGCCAAATTTCATCCAGATCCGTTCAGCCGTTCTGGCGTGATTGAGTAACAAACATCCATTTGAGGTTTTTTGGTTCCCGCGGGAACTCTTTAATTTTCCGGGATAAAAAGTAGCCTATGTGCTATTCCAGACTATAATCTATCTTTGTGCCAAATTTCAGCCAGATCCGTTCAGCCGTTGGGGCGTGATTGAGTAACAAACATCCATCCATCATACATCCATCCAGACATCCATCCAAACTTTCGCATTTATAATATTTATTTGATATTTGATTTGATGATTGATAGCAGACAGATTCAGACAAACCGACTCCTAGGCTCTACCTGTTACAATTATCGCCTTCATTTTCCACGTTGGAAGTTTTCTACGACCGTCGAAGGTCATTATCACGTCCACGCCTGCAACACTTCGCTAAACTAGTAAAAGTAATACCTAAACCACTCTGTAATGCTTGAAGTCTTTCCTCAGTTTCACTTGTTATTGAAGGAATACTCTGAAATGACCTTACAATTACTAGGATCAATATCTATTTGTGGTATTTGTCAAAGTAAAGTACAAAAACCATTTTTAAAGGAATCAGTTTGGCGTAAAAGTAAATTTTAATGTTACAGTTAATTTTACTCACACAGTAAATCAAGTGATTGGTGAACGTACCTATCATAACAAAGTAGATACCCACTAGGTACCTGTACAAGCCAAATAACATCTTTTTTCATTTTACACGGAATTATTTTAAACGCATTTCCTAAAGCAAATTTTCGAGTATCCATGCTAAATCATTTATATCGATTAGTGATCTGATATATCTAGGCCAGGTATTCCTATATTGTTTAGGTAGCCTGGAAGAAATCTTTATCATATGAAGCCGCTGATTGGTGTCCGTTACATAGGTAAATATAATTAATTTCTTGATGCCTGGCACAGCTAAAGAGATACTTGTTAGGTTTATCTACTGCCTAGAAGTAGGTACACGGTTTTTTTTATTTTCCTTCTAACAACTACCTACCACTGCAGTAAAGACAGTCAAATAATTAGCATTACTACCGCTAGTTGGATATAATATAGTAGCATGGGCAGTGGGCACCAAAGGATAAACTGATCTCCGTCCTGTGGTAGGTACATGGTTAATAGTAAAGTCTATTTTCATTTCATTTTATTTTTCAAGCCAATGAAATTGCCTATAACAATCTCTATATATAAAAATGAATCCCTATTTCCCTTGGTCACGGCATCACGCGTGAACGGCTCGACCCATTTCGCTAATTTCTTTTTTTTTGTTGTATAGGTGAGGACCTGGAGAGTGACATAATAGGCTACTTTTTATCCCGGAAAATTAAGGAGTTCCCGCGGGAATAACAAAAAACTTAAACCACGTGGACGTAGTCGCGGGCATCAGCTAGTAGTTTATAAAATGTTACTACTGTAAGCCTGTAACTAACATTTTATGAAGGCGTGAGCTATAAACAACGTATTTGTTTATCATAAAATCTAAGTATTGAAGCAGTTTTTGCACTCTTGTATATTTTATTATTGCCTCGTTAAATGGTTTAACAATATGTAGGAATACAGATAAATATAAAATACAATGTTATACAGAGATTAATACCTATCGCAGACAACTGTTCAAAATAGCGCACTGAAACGCGACGTGTGGGTAGGTACATGCGGTACTTGATCAGATTATTGAAAGAGAAGATAAAAGATAGAGAATAGAAGGAAATACGGTGGTGGACAGCACTCCCCCAGCGTCTAATAAAAATCGGTCACAGGGTGATACCACGTCACTCATCTAACAGATAATAGGTACAATGCATGTCGAATTGGCGTTTGCTGGAAATTTATCGATTCCCTCAAAATTGGCTATTAAAAGGAAATCGAAAATGGATTGCTAGTGTTAACGACCGATAATATCAGATTTTTTTTTTTGTAGTCAAAGGCAATATCAACCGATTTACGTCGAATCGACAATATCGATCGGCGTCGCGGTCAAATGGTTTAGTGTCATTAACTCATGAATCGACAGTCTGCGTTAGCATCATCAGGAAGACTGTAACTAAGTACAAATAACATGCATTTAAAGCCAGGCTCGAATCACGCGAGATCGTATTATGAATGAATCGAAGCTACATTGTTTGTAAATTTGATTCACAAATCGAGCCCAAATCCGATTCACAATCGCGATGCGAGTTGGATACAAGCCAGCACTGTAACCCGCTGTCCCAATTAGCGAATACAAAGAAAATTATGAAAGAAAATATGATAATGGAAACATTCGCTTCAATTGAGTATCTTTGATATCAGTTCATTTTATTATCTATATGTAAAAAATATTAGATAAGCATAACATTTCATATTAATCCATACTCTATCGTAATGTTAAAAATGCGAACGTGGATCCATCTGTTAACGGAACAATCGCTAGACCTAGACTAAGACTTTGGCTAGAGATAAATTTCATTCAGAAGTACGTTTCCACGGGATTTATTGCAAACAACTAACTCTACGGGGATTAATTCGCTGCATCATCCAGTGAAACACGATATTAAAATTTTGTTTGTACTAGATGTAAGTACCTATACAACAACGATAAGCGTTGTTAAGAAAAGCCGTGGTATTAAATCGATAAAAGGCAAATTTCCTTGCAATCGTATAAATTAGGGTGATCGTTGAACGTTCCCGCACAAACAGGGAATTTCACCCTCGTACTACGAGGTCTTAAAAATAATGAAGACAAAGTTTGCCAAATCCACTCAGAATCAGACATCCAGTCGTCTGATTTTGAGTGGATTTGGCAAATCACCAATAGCTAGATAAAAACTGAAATCACGTGAAACCTGTGTCGCTGCTAACAATAACTCCGCTATTGTACCTAGCCACAGAATACATACCAGTTCTATCTAGCATTAAAACACGCCTAGGCAAAAATATGAGCTTTACGACAAAAATTAGGGCCTAGAATTTATCTTTCACTAGAGTTTACTGCCAACCATACTGTTTATAGCCCGCCAACCCGCATTGGAGCAGCGTGGTGGGTCTAAGCTCTAATTCCCGCTCTCCTATAAGAGTGGAGGCCTGTGCCCAGCAGTGGGACGTTAATAGGCTGTAGTGATGAGAGTTTAGTGCGTATTATGCATAGGTAATAAACTGGTCGCAAGCTACTCGACCTAATGTGACAACAGTTTGTATATTTTGTTTTCGACATACGTACAAACATTATGTCATACGCCTTCGAAACAAACGTGAAGGAGGCCTGCCGCCTGCCGCCTGCGTGTGTTAAATGATTTGGTATAATGAACTGATGATGCCATTTTTGCTGATGGTTAAGACTTTAAATTTGAGCAAGGGTAAACCCTTATATTTAGCTTTTTTACCACCCTGATATTTTATTATTCACTGCATTAACTCAAAACTTATTCATACCAAATTTTAGGGAGTACTCTGATCTACCATTATATCTGACAACATTTTGAAATCAATTAATAGATTGTTCCTTATTACGAAAATACCAAGAGGCCGTTATTCAATCTTGGTTTTTGTGTAAAGTTTGACGTTAGCGAACCTCTTTTTTATATATAATATCATTGTTAGCGAACGTCCAAATTTACTCGTTGTAGTCACACAAAGAGATACTTTTATTGAGTATAAGGTCCTGAACTACCATAGTTAAAGATAAAAATTATTAATTTCCTATTCTTTGTGTTATAAAATTCAAAACAAAGAAGATTTAATTTGACGAAATTAAGGACACATATAAGCGTCATTTTAGGAGGTTATTTGGCTTAATTTATAAAAATAAATTATTACCCCCTTAAAGTCCGTGTACGTCAAACTCTACTGGTGGTTGAACAGATTTAAAATTTCATAAACATCGCGTGTACATTCGGTGTGTTTCAAATAATATTTGCCGTGTCATGAAGGAACGATATTGCCTTAGCTTGGTTACGCGATTTTAACTTTAGTTTTAAGTTCGCGCCCTATCCGTTAAGCTATTAAGAAAAGCTTTTGTTAAGAAGATTAGAACCCAAAATTGAGTTTAAATTTCGGGAATGTCCCATATGATAGGAGTCTGGTCACTCTAGAGTACAATCAACTGTAACTTAAGGGTCCGTATTCTCGCCCGCCTAATTGCGCGCTCAGCCAATTTTGGAATCTGTAGGTATACCGCACAGCAAGACCGTTAGCTGCACTCACACAAAGACGGCATAGGCCGATAAAGCTACTTTGATACTTTGTCAAATTGTGTAGTCAAGTTCGTAATATTTTCACCATGTTAATAAAATTGTATAATCTTAGTTATCACTTAAATATTATTTTCCCGTTTGATAAATGTTTATTTGGCATACATAAACTTTTATAAAATAAGTTTGCACACGGGTATCATAATGTAACACTAAAAACTAGATACACCTACAAGTTTTTCGTTTATTTACTTATCATTAAAATTTATGATTTTTTAAATTTTAAAACCTATACGGCTATCTGACTGTTATTAACAATTAAGGTACACGATTATTGACCAAGTTTTACTACATGGGTCATTAGAGTAATTCAGTTGTCTCGAAACGCCATTGTTATTTTGAAAACAACTCACAGATAAGCGATTGGTATTGTGTATTACGCAAGTGTAGTTAGTTAGCACGTGCAGAGGTTGGTCATAAATAATATCACAAACACGCGGACCCTCTCAGGTATCAGGTAATGTAAATGTTACCAATTATATTGTATTAAAATATGTCTTTGCAAAACATACCTTATGCAGTTTATGATAAAGTACAAATTCAATTGTAATCATGATTAGTTAAAAGATATAAATAAATCCTAACCCTATTTTCAATTCACAAATTGACCACTGCAAGGTTATTTCCGGAATTTGCAATTTCCAAATCTTGTCTGGTATTGTCTAGTTGAAGGCTTCGGCCGTGGCTATATATCACCCTATCTGCAAAGATGAGCCGCCAAGGGAGTAAGCATTCCAGTACGATATCGTTTAGAAACCGATAAGGGTTATGGGTTATAGGGTTATGGGTTATAACCGATTAGGGATATGACATCCCTAACGGGTTTGCCCGCTACCGTCTTAGGCTGCGTGATCACTTAGCATCAGATGAGAAAGCAGTCAAGGGCTGAGTTTTAAATATTCTTATATAGTATACTTATATAAATATTTTTATCATAAAACTGTCTCTGAGAGGCATAGATCTAGCTTTTCAGGAATCCAAAATTTGTGGAAGTAAATAAGTATAATAATTTTTTGAGTTATGTGTAACTGGCTCTAATTTGGCAATACCATAGCTCTTATTTTGTGTCATTGATTGATTTACTGCTTTCCACATTTTATTTTATTTGATTTTGCTTTACGGCTTCCTCAGGATCCTTTCCAATGGCAGATTGGGGATATTTTATTTCTATTATCTCTTTACTATACAATGCATCTGGCGTGGCACCCAAAAAAAAAACAGAGTCCCAAAGGCCGCATCTTCCAATTTTGATATTTTCTTGTTCAGCCAGCTGTTCCTAAACAGCAGAGCTTCGTTTTCTCTACTAAGTTGTATAGCTGAAATGTTATCCGTGAAAGCGTAGCAGACAGACAGATAGACAGACACAACACACTTTCGCATTTATAATATTTTCTGCTCTGGTCTGGTCTGGTGGAAGGCTTCGGCCGTGGCTAGTGACTATGCAACTTTCAGGTTACTGAATATAAAATAACTAGCTGATGCCCGCGACTTCGTCCGCGTGGTTTAAGTTTTTTGTTATTCCCGCGAGAACTCCTTAATTTTCCGGGATAAAAAGTAGCCTATGTCACTCTCCAGGTCCTCAACTATATTCGTGCCAAAAATCACGTCAATCCGTTGCTCCGTTGCGGCGTGATTGAAGGACAAACCAAAAAACAACAAACCAACAAACAAAGTGGCTTTCGCATTTATAATATTAGTAAGTAAGTATGTTGATCTTACCTTGTGATATATAAAACAAGTAAAAACAAATCCAGAAGCGAATACTCCAATCCAATTACAAAGCAAGGGCCTAAATTTTATTTTCACTGATTACAATGTCAAAGTCCATATAGAGATGCCAAGGTCAGAAAAACAAAAACACTCAACTTGTATGGTTGTGTTGGAAGCAGTTGAGCAGAGCAGAGTATCTCAAACGAAACAATATGCTATAAATAAAAACTTTATGACCATTGAGCTTTGTTACTCTAAGTAAATTTGTAAAAGAAATGATATTGTATTAAAATGTGTATTGCAATATATACCTTATGCAGCTTACGATAAAGTACAAATTAAATTGTATTCATGATGGGCTTCTTGGTTTTAGAATTTCAAATCGTTGCGGTAATATTTTATGACTTATAATATTGTTTAGTATTTTGATCGAAAGACAGTGCGATTTGCACGGTACTATTGTCGAAAGGTAAAAGAATAAATAAAATCTATACAAACAATGAACAAGTGAATATAATTAAAATTATTAATAAATACGACTGCTCTGCCGTAGCCCGTAACTATCTACTACGTAACGATACCACAGTCATTGATTAATTAACAATGGAGTCTTATTCACATTTTTATTAAATGATATTTTTTGGGAATCACTAGATATTGAATTATATTAGTATATATTTTTGGAATCTACTCATCATTTTCTAGATGATGAATTTATAGTTAAACTTATTTTCGAAAAAAAAATCTACTCTAGTCTTTAATGCGAGACCATGGTCACCCCATCACTTTTTTTGAAAATTTTACTAGCCTATGTCACCCGGAATAAGCTAGGGATTTTAACGATACCTCATTTATCAAAATTGGTTCAGGCGTATAGAAGTTATGGTGGAATATACAAACTCACATACATACATGAACCCTGAAAACAATATACTCCGTTTTTCAGGCAGTCGTATAATTTTTTTTTATAATAGGTACCTTTTATTGACCCGTGATATAATGATTGTTTACGATCAATTTGGGAATTCATAATTTCTGAAGCCCTTGAGCGCTCCAGTACGATGCCTCGTAGAATAGAAATCATCAGTTACCATCAGGTGAGATCGCAGTCAAGGGCTAAGCTTGTAGTGGATAAATAGAAATTTAATATAAGTAATGCTATGAAAACTGTATTCACCAAAATATCTCAGCAACAACGTATGCCACGTTGAGTTTTGCAATTACGATTTCAAAGAAAATATAATATTTCAGGAAAGTAAATTCAAAACCCATACAAATATTACGCATACTTAAATCCCGATATACGAGAAAAACAGTATGCGATAATAATATTGTATCGTTCAAAATTATTTAATAGTTATGAAAAATTTATCCTTATAATTTCATAATTAAATACGTATCACGCATTCATTCAATATCGATTGAATCGGATCAAGAACCTAACATTCTTTGCTCATCAAACTAAGGCAGTCGCGCTATGTATTGTTAGCAACACGTTTTTACAAAGGCTTGTGAGAGAGCTCACGCACACATACAAAAGAGCCCATCCAGCAACACGTCCTCCCTCGAAGAGCGCTGGGCTCGGTATGCCGGTCGTGCGGTCTGCAGTAGCATTTTACACGTGAAATTTATAAGACTTTTGATATTTTTTTTGGTCATATAGGTATTTTACAGAAATGTATTTTTGTACAATTTATGTTATATAAATACTAAGCATTCATGGGAAATTATATTTTATCAGTAAATTCGCCAAACTTTTAAGAAATAGGGGTTATTGTGACGCGTAAATTTTGATAAATCGTGCACATTGATTTGATTTTTTTATTAATTAATTTTGTATAGAACGTTTAAAAACGAATTGCAACAGTCCAATTTTAAGAGTGTGTTTATCATATTAATATTTTTTATAAGTCATTTATTACAATTTTTCTTGGATTTATATGGGTCAAAAGTATCGCCTAAAAGTGTAAAAATGGTAAACGTATTCCGCAAGAATGACAATTTCACTATTATATTTCAATAAAATTAATATTTTTTTTGCAACATTCTACTAAGGAGGGATTAAACTTTAATGTTTTAATTTTCTTTTTGTTATAATACTACTATATCATGCACAAAGCTCATCAAAAGTTCTTAAAATTTCGGTTAGCGGGGATACGGATTCTTAAGGTCTAGCCCCACTACAGAGGCGCGGCACGAAGCGGCAAGTATTCTTTGTATGATTTGATACGGGGCCGCGTCGCACTCGCGCAGTGCATCTGCTTGCCGGGGCCTAGTTCCTTACAATCTCATACAAAGAATACGTGCCGCGCCGCGCTTCTGTAGTGGGGCTAGACGTAGGTTCCGCGCAAACAGAATCCTCGGCTGGTGCTGTGGCGGGCACGTTGCATCACTGTTAGAGCTTGGGTTTTGACCAGGAAGTGACCATATTATATGAATGTATGTTTAGATTGTTAGCGGGTTTGTAATCAGCTATTGTAGGTTTAACCTTAGCACGTTGAGCATTGTTACAAATCGTGTTTAGTAAATAAATGTGTTTTATCATTTCGTTTCATTTATTTCACATCTACGCTCATGCCCACATTAGCATGAGGCTCCGTCAGGGCACCGCAAGTCCTAAACTAGGTTTGTACAATACTAACATGATGTGGGTGTAATCGAATTATCCCCAAAGTAATCTATATATATAAAATTCAAAGTCCTGACTGACTGACTGCCTGACTGACTTATATATCAACGCACAGCCTAAGCCGCTAGTCCTAGAGACATGAAATTTGGAGAGTGTGTTCTTTGTGAAGAGTAAGTATCCACTAAGAAAGGATTTTTCGAAATTCCACCCCCAAAGGGGTAAAATAGGGGTTGAAAGTTTGTATGAAAGTCCGTCATTTTTCAAGTTATATCCATGAAACTTGGTATTTGAGCTACCGGTTCAAAATGAAGAAATACGTGTTTCGCCATTTTTGAAAATTCTACCCCCAAAGGGCTGAAATAGGGGATGAAAGTTTGTATGAGTCTTTTATTTTACAAGTTATTTTTCAAGGTAAATCTACGAAACTTGGTATTTTGGTTTTCGGTAAAAAAAAAAGACATGTGTAACAACTTTTAAAAATTCCACCCCCAAAGGAATTAAATAGGGGTTAAAAGTTTTATGAAATTCCGTCGTTTTTCAAGCTATAGCCATGGAACTTTGTATTTGTGCTTCCGGTAAAAAAGGATGAAATACGGATTTCACATTTTTTGAAATTTCAATCCCCAAGAAAGTCAAATAGGGCGTTTGTCCTTCAATCACGCCGCAACTGCAGAGCAACGGATCGGCGTGATTTTTTGCATGGTTATTGGGTACAGTTGAGTACCTGGAGAGTGACATAGGCTTCTTTTTATCCCGGAAAAGTAATTAGTGCCTGTGGGAACTAAAAAACTTATGCCACGCGGACGAAGTCGCGGGCGTCCGCTAGTTATGTAAATAAAATGCATATGTATAAAAATCCAATACTTATCTACATTACTAATTTCTGTCTTTATTGGAATACAATCGGAAATAGCCATTGGAATAGCATTAAAATTACCTATATCGTAAATTACGAGATGACTGTCTTTCTGATACGAGCAATACACGAGATTTGCATTTGGAGGACTTTACGAATGACAAACTAGGGCGCCAAAAGGATATAGAATTGAATCCACAGGAGAATTGACCAGGGAGCAGATCGCCGTAGTGTTTTGACGATCGCAACCACCTCTGGTTGGAAACACTACCAAACAAACCTAATCTCTTTCGCATACAATGTACTTTCGCAGCAAAAATATTACATTATCATAAGCCAATCAGGAAATCCAACCATTAATAAGGAAAATTATGATTATAACATTGCTATGGGTGGATGATCACAACTTTTCTGTTAACGAGGCAGCTTGTGAGATTTCTAACCACTAAATCTCCTTGCCTATCTCGTTCCACAATGGAGGTCCTGCAGAAATACAAACACTCACCTGTCCCCTGATGGTGAGCTTCTTGGGCTCCTTGGAGAGCAGATCCCTGACGTCCTCGAGGTAGAGCTCGACGTAGGAGCAGGAGACGAGGTGCGTGACGTCGGGCGAGGCGGTGTTCTCGATGTGCGTCCAGATGTGGCGGAAGGCGCGCGGGACGATGCCCTCGTGGTCGGGCGTGCCCTCCATCGTGTGCGTCTTGCCCGTGCCCGTCTGCCCGTACGCGAACACGCACCCGTTGAACCCGTCCAGCACGGACGCGACCAGGGGCCGCACCTGCGCGTGGAGACAACTCTTTAGACACGGTCTTATGGGAACTTCATATTGAGGGTACCTACCAAATTTAACCGAAATCGGTTAAACAGATGAGCCTTGAAAGCTTAGCAGACAGACAGACACACTTTCGCATTTACAATATGCGAGCGAGCGAGGGAGCGAGGGTCTTCTCGGGGGTACGGGCCTCGAGGCTGAGCCTCCTTACCCGGACGGGGCACGGGGCAACACTGCCACGGTGAGTATCTTGAAGCCCAACGGCTAGGGCCTAGTGCCTTGTAGGCTACGGACCCTAGGTCGGGTGAATATTAGTAAGGGCTTTCCTCTAATTCGGCTTAGCCGTTTCAAAGATAAGCCGAAGCTACCAGACAAACACGATTTAAATTTAGTACTTTAGTAGCAGTTGGACATTTATTTACTTAAGTAGTTACTTACATAAAACCTTGCCCTGGTTTTATGGCTGGCTCACTAAAATGCCCTAAACTCCGCAAATGAAATCTATCGGGTAACTAATGTTGTGTTTACGATTACATTAAACATCGCCGCGATCGATCAAGAGGCAGCACTCCACTTGTAAACAGCACTTGTATAAAAGCACAGCATTCTAAGACTGATGATCGCACATTAGAGAGGTAGAGTGAAGCCGCAGCATTCACCTGCCCCGAATGTAGTGGCATTCACATCTTCAGTACTGAAATATGCGTTTTCAGTACTGATGGTGCGAATGCCGGTATCAGTATGTACTTCCTCATATAGAGGAAGTACTGATATCTCGTAGACCTAGACTTAGACCTCGTATATTTGTAGAGCGTATTTCTTGGCTCATTTTAAAATTTGGCAGAAAACGGTGTCGATCTTTTAAAAATCAGTGCCAACTCTAAGTACGTTTTTCTCAGAATTAGAAATTGTAGTAGCATCATGGCCTTCGCTTGATTGCTTGACAAAATAAAGTACAACCGTTAGTGTACCTACTAGTGAAGTCTGGCCGTGTTGCAGCTGATACTGAAACGTTTTTCATGTTCTCCATAGTCTGTTAAGTATATATAGTTAAAAATCCGTAGTGTTTGGTACGTGCGGCACATAATATATTATATGTGCGATGTTCATAGCGCACTATACAAATAGCTTCTCTTGCATTGCTCGCAATTGAATTGGAATAATGGTAGCTGTAACAAGTTTACGGGCTGTTTATAGCTATCACTGGAATTTGGAGCGCTCTGTAAGCAGCATTGTTTGTTACGATGATCCTCTTGGTTGACATAACACGGGCATAAAAACATTAAGACGTACCATTGAAACAAGATCTTTTCGATACAGATTTTTCAACGACTTCAAGGATTTCATTCCCTGGTTTCTGGGTTTGTGCTAATTTTCATTGAATTAAGGATTAAATTAAATTTCCCATAGTTGCAATACAATCCTAGGTTTTCACTGTACTTTGATTACCTATGATTGAAACAATAATTTGAGTGGCTTATTGTTTTGTACTCGTGATATTCCCTGTCGGAAAATAATCAGAAAATATGGTGAATAGATCTTTGCGTGGTTAGCAAAAACATTGTGTATAAAGCAATTATACACCATGCTTTGATGAAATGCTAATTAAAGCGGTTTCGCGCCTCCTGCTTTTAAATGTAACGAAGTAATGACGAAGTTATACCTAACTCAGTGTAAAAGTTTTGGTTACACTTTGTGGCTTTTTTTACTTACTTAGCTGTTGTACGTGTCAAGCACAGAGCCCTGCAATTAGTATTTGAATAATGTTTTGAACTCCGATCTGTTTAACTACATATAATGTTGATATATGATAAATATAAGACCAATACAATCCAACATAATTTCTCAACAGTTATTCGGTTTGGATATTGTTTTACTAAAAATTCCGTAACTGAGGAGAATGCAGTCAAAATTGACGATACACTGACCTCCCGGCCCATTGCCACTGTGCGACCTTGAGTGCGAGTGTAAGTTTAAATTAATCTAGACCAAACGCACTGGAGCGTGGTGCGTCGGACACAAGGTCGTGCTTCTTCTCAGACTAGGGCGCGTTTGGAACCATAGTAGCTTTAATCGTTGAAGTAAACAATTGTCAATTATCACCAACATATCACCTTGAGCTTGGGGTCCCAAAGTGCTGGATCGGCGACCCCACTCTGTAAAGCGCAGCGTTTACAGACCCCCACTAGGCAGTCGAAATACATCAATCCAGGCATAGATTAATTATAATACTTTATATATTGTCTTTGATCCAGGTAGCGCAAGACCGCGGCAATGGCACGTGGACGTCCATGCAAGATATTTCTATCGGCTGCCGACGTAACTTTTTTAAACTGCTGTTCAACACGAGCAACTACAGCGGTGAGTGGACTATTCTTTAAATACTTATTTTGAGTTTTGAGTTGGAATTTGAGTTTCATTGCATCGTTGGAACAACGCGACTTCTGGTGTCTGTGTAAACTGTAACTGATGTGGACGTGAAGTCAATGTGCTAGCCTTGAATAGCATCGAAATACGAGTGAGCCTGGATAAGCGCAAGTTGGGCGACCGAGCATTAAGTAAATATGGAAATGTTTTGAAGCAACCACCAAAAACATACACAAAGAGATTATACTTACACTTAAAGATAGAAAGAAGATTTGGTTAGAAAATAGCAAATTGTGGTCTTCACAAATTCTTATACTTATTAGGAGAATATTACTTTAAAAAAATAATATAGAGCCACGGACTTGGGAAAGCGCTGTTTTTGTTTTCCTTCATTTTTGCTTCATTCAACTTAAGTTGGGTTTCCCAATAAACAAGTTTCCGATAAAGTTCACTGCCAAAGATTATGATAGATGCAGGCTTAATAATATTTTTGAACTAAGTTAGAGTTTTTTAAAAAACTTTGCTTGATCACAGTCATGCCTTGATGAGGTCAAAATTGAAACGCGCTTGCTTAGGGTGTTCCAAGGTTCGTATTATATGTGCGTAGTTTTTGCAGCCTCGTTACTGAGCTCTAAAACACGGCGCGTGCTGCACCGGCGAAGCGGGCCTACCGCCCGGCGAGCTCCAACAATGAGCCGAACAGCCTTTTGTTCACGAACAAAAGCCAATTAAACATCACTAAACACACATGTTTGCCTGCAGTTCACAAGCCTTACAGCATCGCCGTGTTTACACGGTGATTCGGAGATTACACGTAAGATTACTGAAATCCGGCTTAGCTATGACAACTTTTAACTTTACTCTTCGCTGATTCGTAGTCACCACGTTGAGTGACGAATTTTTGCATTGAACTACGTTATCATAAGACATTCGTGTGCACAAGGCTCTACAAATAATTTATTTGATGATGCAGGATTTGGTGCTCGAAAGATGTAGTTACCAAAATTGTAAAGAATCATTATCTTGTGTAGGACTTTGGAGATTTGTGATTTACGAAATATAGGTACAATCATTCGGCATTTGTTAGGCGCCTGAGGCCATAATCTGAAAGCCTTCGCCCACGGCCGCGCCTGTGACTCAGGTGCGTGAAAAACGAGAAACCTTCGACCGCGTCAAGGCCCACCATTGTAACTGTGAGGCGGATATTGTTTTTCGGCATACCCGCGCGTAGGAAGCACTTTTAGCGCTGCGACCACCTGTGCTGCTGGCTGCTGTGTCATGATCATTGCCAAGTATGAGACTCTATATTTTTGGAGTCATCTCATCCATAAATTAGGCTTTGTGAGTTCACTGCTGAACATAGAACTATTGGAGAGCGCGTCACCCGTCCCACCACCTATTTTAGGTCATCGTTTCATGCGGTTTGCTTCATTTTGGTTGCAATATACTATAGGGGATGATGCCCATTGAGTCTCGGAGGAGAGATTGGCCGCCGCCCATGAATGTCTGTAGCATCACAGGTACTGCCGACTTATTTGTATGAAATTGTTTTCCGACCCTAGTATATGCTCATACCCTAGTTTTTGAGGGGGATACCGCAGATCGGAACCCATTTTTCCTAGTTCACTTATCTACGAGTACAATTTGATTGTCAGACGATTTAATTATTAATTTCTCAAACAGTATTTTTTTTCAGCAGAGAAATCACGTTGAACCTATTTCAAGAAGGCTGTCTTTGGCTTTATGTTAGAAACGAGAATACAAAAATCTAGACAACCAAAACTGATTAATCAATAGGTAAGTCTGAAATACCAAATAACAATACGTTTAAACAATTAGGCGTGAACTCGTTAGGCATTTAAGGAAGATAATTTTATGCCGTGTCATGTGGTATGATCTGCGTATGACCTTCGACGAGCAATAAATAGCGCAATGAATAAAGAGGCAAAAATCTGTAAAGAATGATTTCAAAACAGTGTTGCGGTATGCGGTGTCGGATGTTTTGGATAAGCTGCGACTTGCGAGATAGTTACACATAATGGATCGAGATCGAGAAATACAAGCCGAAATAAAAATATTTCGAACATAAATGACGACACACATATTGTAAGAATACCAAAATAATCGTCCATTTGATTTTATTCGCCTCAATTTTTTGTGGTTTAAAAACATGGGTTGTTTAATGATACATCCGAGTCATAGATATAATTCGAAAGAAATATCGATTGCGTTCATGCATTGACAGTTTTTCAAAAGAATCTCTTCAGACATGAAATTACAATACAGGAAACCAGCCATAGAAGACCATTTTATAAAAACTACAATTTTTAAACGAAATGTAGATTAGAATAGTTTTACGATCGTGCCAACAATTTTGATTGCTTTTTTTAGTAGAATAGCAAAGGCTATTCTTCTAAAATTCCACGTTTTCAGGCTGTCTCGCACAGTCTGACTGTTTCAGTTTATTTAGTAGCAAAAAAAGAAAACTTAGAAATATAATAGATACTTCTAAAGTTTCTAGAGAGATTGGCTGAAAAACGTCACTGTCAAGAAACGTGAGATCCAGCCATTGATGTAGAACTTTAGTATTAGGTACTCATTCTATTTCAATGGATCCAGCAGACGCTGAATTATGTTGTTTACTTGATAAACAATTAAACAGTCATAATAAGTAATTTAATTTCATATCATATCATTTATTTTGGTCGAATCAAGGCAAAAAATAAGCGGTTTAATATATTCAGAAACTTTCGGCAAATGCAACAAGCGTTAAAAAGTCTAATTTATTTTATGGTCTCATCGACCTTGATCTTCATAGCCTCATAGGTCAATCTTGTTTATATTAAACAACCACTAAAATTAGTTACAACAGTTGTTATTTTATCAGGGTTCTTAATTCTGCAATTTTGTAATTATGTTACTTTCATTTTCATCTGCATTATGTTGTTTTCTCTATTCTTACTGGGATTTGTTCAGTTTCAATATTAACTCTAAAACTTCAGCTGTCTAAATCTATAATACTGTTAGTATGTTTGTTTGTACATCGCCTTCAATTATTGGTTGGTCCTCTAATCAAAGTTTCACTTTTTGTTTCGTCACTCGTACTGCTCGCATGCGTGTTAGTACGTAACTATTCATTGGCGGAAAAGCGATAACAATTCATTTTCATTCAAATTGTTTCTTTTCAATAGTATATTCATATACCTACTTACTAGTTAACATTATTACTGCGATTGTAAGTCTGGCTGTCACACCCATCTGTTAATTGATAAAGTTTGACACAGAGATAGGTTGCATCTGGGGCGGCAGGGAAGGACATGGTCATGCTTCTGTTTATTCCGAAATATCAAAGAGATCCCAAGGGTTTTTCCAAAGACAAGCCGACAAAGTTGCAGACATCATCTATTGGGTACTATAAATATAATTAAAGTTTAATTTGGCGATTCACACAAACACTGCGACTAGCGTCATTTTCCCACCGATCTTTCCTAGAGTTCTATACCTACTAGAGTTGACCACCGTAGAGGCAGTGATGCTATGTACACTCGTTTCGATTGTACATAGCATCGTAACCACCGTAAAAAATGATTAAGGCCCAAAAAAGTAAAGGAAAGCTCTACAAAATACGTAATTTAAGTTTTAAATAGTAAGTACCTAAATGACGGATTTCATCCGATAAATTAGTGATTAGTTGTAGATTAGAATTGTCTAGCTAACCATTCAGCCTTGCCTGTAAGATGATAGTGTTATACGTCGAGAAGTTATGTTGGAATAAAGAAACCCATATAATGTACAAAACGTTACACTTCTTTTTTCTGCAATTGTGTATGTAACTTTGATTAAAATTGTATAAACTGTACTTATTTACATTTCCGACTGTACTTTTGCCACTCGACGTAAAGTTAATAGAAGCGAGATAAAAATTATTGGCTCGACGTGCAGGCTTAGCATGCGCACAACGAGATAATATCTAGCGATGAGAGAGAGTTGTTGTCGTTGCCGGCAAATTTTTCGTTTACCCTAACATGCACAAAATCCGGTATATTACGAGAAAAAATGTGTCGGCATGTAGGGATTCGTCGAACAAAAAACTTTTATCTCTACTTTTGACGTAACGAGACAAATAACAATGTTAGCTTCGGTAGACAAATAGAGATAACAGGTAGACATCATTTTACTCGTTCTGCACATGCTAACCCAACTGGAGGGAATAAAAGCGGGGTATACTCGTCACCGCTCGACGTTATAGGAATAACGGTCACATGTGTGGGGTGTAATGCTCACCATCTCGTCGTAGATGGTCTGCGTGTCGGCCGCGCAGTCGTACGCGGCGTCGTATGTGAACAGCTTGTCCTCGCCCTTGGGGTTGTACACCTGCACGGCGCCGCGCTCCGCCCACACCTTCACCACCTGCCAACACCACACCACACACCTGAACATATACAAGGAAAAGGTGACTGATCTACCTACCGCAGCACATCCCAGACCACTGGACGAATCGGGCTGAAATTTGGCATGCAGATAGCTATTATGATACCGACAGACCGATACCGACTTGTATTTTTTGTTTCTGATTAATTATTATTTATGTTATGTCTTTGGTGTACAATAAAGAATATTTCATTCATTATGACGTAGACATTCGCTATAGGAAAGGAATGTTTGGAAATTCGTCCCCTAAAATATGTGTACCTAAAATAGGGGTTTGAAAATTGTGTAGCCCACGCGAAGTTCCGGGCATAAGTTAGTTATGACTCGCATTTAACTCTCATGAAGCTACCCCAATTACGTTAGGCAAAAAGGCCCTGTTTGAAGTTTGAACCCCCAGGTACATAGTGCACAGAACTGCAAGGCGTGAATCCCACGTACGGCAAGTATCAATTCATGACAGTTTGGGTTATTGTACAGTTGACACATTGCATACCAACTGCCGACCAACTGCGAAGTCCACGTGCAGTGTGAAACGAAGACAATTGCAGTTACTGCATCCCAGATTTTTAAAATTAAAGGATCGACTAGCGCACCTTGCCATCCGTCTTGAGTAGGTAAGCGTCTTTCGGCAAGCTTATTTTCTAATGTTTTACAACCAGAAAAACACAGCTATTATTTTTGAACCGGCATTTAAAATTCCATCACCAAGTTAGTTTACATTATCCAGATTCTAGATAGTGGTAAAGTTAAAGCGATTTTCTATGATTTACTCACTTATTTACGAGTGAGAACAAAATACACGGATTAAATAACGATATGAAAGACCATTCAGCGAGAATTGTTCGACCATACTAATATTATAAATGCGAAAGTCAGTTTGTTTGTTGGTTTGTTGGTTTGTCCTTCAATCACGCCGCAACGGAGCAACGGATCGACGTGAGTTTTGGCATGGTTATAGTTGAGGACCTGGAGAGTGACATAGGCTACTTTTTATCATGGAAAATTAAGGATTTCCCGCGGGAATCAAAAAACTTAAACGACGCGGACGGAGTCGCGGGCATGAGCTAGTAAGTAAATAAACGAATATGTTTGCAGAATTGCACATATCTTTTTTTTATTCTACTACAAGTTAGCTCTTGACTGCGATCTCACCTGATTGATGTTGCAGTCTACTAACTACCAGATACTACTACTAACCGTAGTAGCTACTACGGAATAGCGGTTATGGCAATTATACATATTAAACCCATACTTACCTAGTAAGAAATAAGTATATGGGTTTAATATAACTGCCGTTCCGATTACGACCAGTTTCTACACGGCATCGTACCGGAACGCTACATGTCTTGGTGGAACGTTTTTGTAGGGGTAACTAGCCACAGACGAAGCTTCCCACCAGACAAGACGAGAGAAATTTCAGAATTCCCCAATTGACAAAACCGGGAATCGAACCCAGGACCTGCTACTGCGCCAGAGAGGTCGTCAAACCTAATGAACGGTGATCGAAATAGGTAGGTAGTGAAATGTTGACGAATGTCGTGAATTTTATGACGTACCTAATCCTTATATGGATATATGAATAAAAAGTAGCTTATGTCACTCTCCTCTACCTATACCACCAGCTACCCATGCCAAAAATCACGTCGACCCGTCGCGTTGCTCCGTTGGTGATTGATGGACAAACAAACACACTTACGCATTTATAATATTAAGTATGATTTCGATCACTGCTAATGACAACAAATAGTAGGTTAGTATTATAGTACCTAAACAGAAGTGCGGATTTCACACTCAGCTCAAGTGTGGCGCGTAATAATCGATTTGTCGCATGATCGATGGCTCCCCGGACCGTGAAAAAAACTCGATTTAACGAGTGCTCGGTTACTTGTAACTCTGTCTACTTGTCTTAATTAAGTTAAGCACTTCCTTATGCAACATTATGTTCATGATTACTTAAGTACTTAACTTAAAATTAAGTTTTATATTCCACCACCAAAATAATGAAAATAACCACGATAGTAAATTATATGATGAATAGGCAGGAATTTACAGACGAAAATCGCGGCTGATTTGTTTAGACTGGGCGCACACTGGCTTCATTCGCCTGAGCCAGCTTTTTCTAAGCAGCTTTGAAACGCTACCATTCTGCTTCCGGACGGAACCATAATAGGTACTTATGACTGAAGCCGCCTCGAGTTCGACAGCTTGCTTAAAAATGCTATGCTACTGAAAATTTGATGCATGCTGAAAGGATGCCTGCCAACCAAAGGATGAATGGAACTGCCTCGTTGGTCTAGTGGTTAGCAGGTTCGCCTGCGACCGACGAGGTCCTGGGTTCGAGTCCCGGGTAGGGCCATAATTAAGTATTGAGTTTTTCTGACTAGAAATTCTCAGTACTAGCCCGGAGTTAGGAAGTTGGAGGTGTTTCACCCCCGTGCCTCGGAGAGCACGTTAAGCCGTCGGTACCTGTTATTATCACTAATATAATAAGCCCGCCAACCCGCATTGGAGCAGCGTGGTGGGTCTAAGCTCTAATTCCCGCTCTCCTACGAGAGTGGAGGCCTGTGCCCAGCAGTGGGACGTTAATGGGCGGTAGTGGTGGGTGGTGGCTGAAAGGATAGATAGCTCAAACGATGGTAAGCAATGGACGCCCATTCTAAGGTCAAATTTCTATTCTACAACTGTCCTGCGAAGCAATGATAGCCTTTTCCCAAACAGTTACTCAATTAAATAAACTATAGATAATATTGGCAACCAGTTGGGGAAAGGCTTATTCTACTATGGTAGGATACAGACTTATTGGCGGCTGAGAAGTTAGTCACAAGTTGCGTCGCTTGTCATAGTTACAATTACTCTGAATCTGCAGGATCTGGATTCATAACCGGGTATCACATGTTGTATAAAGTACTGGCATTTAAAAAGTTAGGTAGGTATAATACGGTGGGTTATACTAAATAAGGTTGTTATAAAATTGTGTCTCATAGTATAATAGTGTAATCATCAAGTTTAAGAATTAATATTTAACACTAGCTGATGCACGCGACTTCGCCCGCGTGGTTTAAGTTTTTTTAAATTCCGGGAACTCCTTAATTTTCCGGGATAAAAAGGAGCCTATGTAAGGCTATGCAAAGGCTATCTAAAGTAGTCAACTATACCCATATACCCATGCCAAAAATCAAGTAGATCCGTTGCTCCGTTGCGGCGTGATTGAAGGACAAACCAACAAACCAGCAAAACAACTAACAAACACACTTTTGCATTTATAATATTAGTATGATTATCTAATTAGGACATTAAATAGTAATTTTAATTTTATAAAATGATATAATTGTACACCACACTGTGGTAGAATAGGAGCACTTTTAAACGGATTTCCACCTCAAATGTACCTACACTATTCACAAATAAATAAATTGAATTGAATTGAATTTATTTAGTGAATCTAGTAGTTAAGTGCTAAGTAGATGAACTAAGTAAATAGGTTTGAGAGTGATCCGCTCCCGCATCTCATTTCTTAGTTCTCACTGGTGACAGAGACTCGTCGTGCCATAAAACGTCAAGCCGTGTATTTTTTTTATTTTTAAATACCGATATTCCGGTATTGATCACACTTATTCCGGAATTATGAAACGATTCGGAATTTCGTTTAAACCGGAATTCCGGAGCTCAGGCCCTAGTTCTCAGACGCCAATAAGAATGAATCGGTAACCAAAGCTAGTTGTTAAATCTACAATGGATTGTGATCTTCCACCGCCCTTGGTTATTGGCCGACACCGGTGGCTGGCTGTGGTCGGTCAGAGCTCAGACCTGCAATGGAGAGTTTAACTTCTTACTGTCCGGCGAGGGCTTGGACGAGAGACGCTCGTACCATTTCTGCTCAGGGCGATGTGGGGACGTCTTCTTCACCTAGAGATGCCCATAAAATAAACCTAGATAAGTTTCTTAGAACAAAACACAAAAATAGGAACAGTTATGAATTGTTGCACGTCGAAAGAACAAGCATAATCTTTAGGGTTGCGTCCCTAAAAGGTAGGTCTGCAAACCTTATGGTGCTCATCACATTTTTCAAATACCGCGGCGTTATTTCGACTAAAATACATACTTTTTACAGTTTAGTTTTTACTTTTACTTAACCAGTAACCTACTAGTAGGTACTTAGGCTGTAGTAAGTAGGTACTTTGTTTAGTTTCATTTCTATCCTCATAGACTACGAACTCTATTCGTAGCTCCAAGGTTGACCCTAAAAGAAGGAAACGTAGAATTTAGAACAGAATTAATGCTGTGTTTAATTAAGTAGCAAGTAACTAAGTAATTTACTAATAATGAACCGCGAAGGCAAACGGAACGCATGTAACGTCCTATGATGGTAATCTTGAAACATTAACATTGATTTATCTAGTCTGTACGTTCGTTGGGTGGTTACAAATCATCCTAATCTATCTACTTAGTTCCACTACGGAGCTGGCACCAGCTTGCGGCTCGTGCCTCGATGCATTTAATATGACTGATATGAAACGCATCCGTCCATAAAACGCGTACAGAACGCTGTACGGTCGACACGCCAATGATATGCTAATCTTACGTTAATTATACAAGTTATATTATACAAACATAAGCTATGCGTCATCCCATCTCGAGGTAAACCGACCAGCTCGCAAACCAAAATAAATAACAGACAATTAGGTAGCAACGCGAAGTCAAGATCGCGCAATTTAGCTTGCTAAGTGTTGCTAAACGGCTGTATTTGGTTTTGCTCTTCTTTAAAAGTTAAGTGAACAAATTGTAGTAGGCATTTTAGAATAACTAAGTACCTACCTAGATAGGAAAAATGAGTAGGAATTAAACTTTTCCCAATATTAAGTAATCTTATCAGTCTCAGACAAAGTATTTAGATCCTAACAGAAGTAAGTACTATCTACCTAGATAGCTATCCAAACTGTGTACATAAGCGATACTGTTTACGCAGACGTAAAAGATTAAAAAATCTACGTTAGTCACTTTGATTCAGATCTCATCGTTGAAAATAGTTAGTGACCAATAGTCTGTATCGATTACTATGTGCCAGTAACTGTAGAATGTTTACAGATAGTAAGAAATAGGCCACCCACACAATATTGACAAAAAGTTCAATTGTAATCTCGGCGTCCACAAAAGATTTTCGGTTCACTTCCCTTGATAAAATACATATAAATTATAATGTACAGAGCAGACGCCTCTCCAAATGAGTGTACTGTAGGTTAAACCAATTCATCAGTTCATTCACCCCCACACGTTTCAGTCAACGTTCAAACAAAGTCGGGGAGAGGTGCGTTAATCTGTATTTTTTGTGTCTAATGACTAAGTGCTCATTCAGCTCATTTAACTTGCAAATTGTAGAGATCGTAGAGCAACGTTCAGTTCAGTTCTGCTAAAAAATTTATCCCAATCTTCAAAAATATTATCAACTCAGTCTTCGTCATGTTCGAAGCACGAAGGTAAGTACGGTAATTTGTAATACCTACGACACTTTCGCCGGTTACAAATTTATAATAAGAAGCCGTAGTTAGAACCGGGGAAATGCATGCCCTAATTATTAATCGATAGCGTATCCCAGGATGATCCCGATTTCTTATCTCAACACGTCGGATAACAATGATATAGTTACTTGAAGCACTGCTGCAAGATGGGACAGGATTTTTTAACAAGACATTTAATAAGGAGCGCGCTTATCTAGAAGTCTCATTCACTAGTCATTGAAGGAACTACGGAGTACGGATATTATGGGGCAGGAAACATGGCAGAGTGACGTGTGGAAACCTGCAAATATCTCAAGAGGGATACAGAATCGTTCAGGGATTATTGATCGAAAATTTAAAGCGGATGAACCCACATCTAATATAGATATAAATTACCTACTTATGGAGAAGTATAGAGTTAGCTGGCTGATTTAATATAATCTTGATGGCATCTTCGATTCGCATCTTATCCGGCAGAAGTGTGTGAACATAGCCTCCCCCAATGACCTCCGGAGCAGATTTATGCTACGTGCGGCTTCCTGCAGCCTTCCTCAGATCATTAGCATTGCGAATACAGAAAACGAGGTAATTACACGAAACAACGATGTTGCGTTTTAATGTTGCGTTACGTTGACCAGCCATTTTGTACGTCTTGTTTAGATAATAATATCTTCTGGTGTACTTACTTTTAGTACGTATCGTATTATCGTAGTATTATGTTCGCATTTTAGACGCAGGAAAATTATCAGGTGTAAATTCTTGAAATATTTAGTAGTGGATGAGTTCAACAATCAATGAGTCTCAATTTCAATAAATACTTACTAAGTTATGGTCCTTTTTAGGGTTCCGTACCTCAAAAGGAAAGAACGGAACCCTTATAGGATCACTTTGTTGTCCGTCCGTCTGTGTGTCAAGACCCTTTTTCTCAGGAACGCATGAAGGTATCAAGCTGAAATTAATATCAAATACTCAAGTCTACGGTCCCTTGGAGCTGTGAAAAAATCAAGCTTCTAAGCCAACGCAATCAAAAGATACAGCCGTTTATGCTGCAAATTTTCGACACTGGCAAGGGAATCATAACCTACACGGTATTTCCCGTAAACTCAGAATCTTGAAATTTGGTACGAAGCAACGCCATAAAGCACAGATATAGGAATAATTGCGAAAAGCATGAAGTTTTTATTACATCATATAATAAAAATATTTTTATTAATTTTTAAATTGTTTAAAATTATTAAAACACTTTTACCACCACATCGTAGACGGCCTACCACGTCACAGTTTGTACGGAACCCTGGGTGCGCGAGTTCGACACGCACTTGGCCGGTTTTTTCTCAAACGCAAGTATAGTTAGTGCAATGCTACTTTTAGGAATAGAAGAGTTGAAACTTTATTTTGTAAGGCATTGCAATTTTTCAGGAGAGCTACTTAATCTAGCTACCATTCGGTCTATTTTCAAAGTACGAAAAACGGACCCAATGGTCCTTAGCCTTACATCATCTCTGGCTGTATTATGCTCACTCGCTCTTGTTATCTGGAACGCTCACGTGTTGGAAAGCTTCTCTGTCTTCTTATTAGTTAAGTCACACTTTTTCCAGTGCTCATTCAATTACAACCTTTATTTAGCAGGCATCGTTTGTACATCGCTACAAGCAGTTCAATACCTACAAGCAGCAGCAGAATTCGGTCAATATCAATAAAAGGGAGACAATAGTCTAAATGAGCTGTCGTGAGTCATCTGTCGTTTGCACCACCGCGGGGTGAACACCGCGGTGTAACGTTCGAAATCGCAATAATGCATACTGTTGCGAGATGATCAGCATCCGAGCGGGTTTCACCGCCGAAACTACGACGATACAAGGTTGCGGGGTGCTGCGCGATCTCTTGCATTGCGACAATTGATAATCATCTGTTTTTTTAACTGACTCCAAAAAAGGAGTAGGTTCTCAAATCGGTGCGTAATTTTTTAATGTATGTCGGTGCATATCTCCGTGGTTTCTGAACCGATTTGTTTTTTTTTCTATCAGTCGTTAGAGGAAGCTCTCGAGGTGGTCCGATAAAAAATTCTGACTCCAAATCCTCAACCCTGACACTAAAAGTTAAAATTAATAAAGGTCAGGTATTACTGTATGTCTCGGTAATGTAACTAGTGATTAGCGATTAGCTTCGATCGTAAGATTCCATCTTCGAGTCCCGGGCGACAAAGCAGTTGGGTTTTCTGTCAGACTAGCGAAGCTAAGTAGCAGGCCTGAAGTGACAAGTTGCCGTGCCTCGGAAAACACATAAAGTTGATCTTACGCCTGGAGCTCTATCCTGCCGTTTCGATTTGAATTGCCGTATCTTCGGACCATACGGGCTAGAGTGAGATAGAGTGCATTAGTACACCTGTGCTTCCGTGCTCTATAATTAATATCTCTTGAATAGCTAGTTAGCCTCTGTGCAATGGGCGAAATTCTATAGGCATATTTACCTGCTTTATCATGGTAAATTGGTAACCAGTAACTACCTAATAGGTACCTACGCTATTGGCTATGTAGGTATAGGTGGTAATCTGCCGTGTAACAATTGTGAGCTTGACATTTAGCTTTCGTATCGCTACAAGACAATAGTTATGGCTGGTTGCACCAGATGGTATCGACATGACCACATTCAGTTCAAAAATGGATAAAACGCAAAAGTGTCGCATTATTCATTTAATTTAATGTTGACGCGAAGGCATTTGTATAAGTCAGCTGTGTGTGCGGTCGACCGACGTTGTAAACTCGCCGAGTCCAGATGATCTATGCCTAAATATGGGGTAGCCGCGTATGGACAATACGGCTCGGTTGGTACCAGCCTAGTGCCTACTTTGTACTTGCGCGTACATTTATTGACCGACTTCACGGCAAATACAATATCTAGCTTTTAGTAACGCCTATTTACTTGAGTAAATCCTTTTTTGATGCAGCGAAATGTAATGCCTTTTCGGCACTTTTTCAAACTAGTTAAAGAGGAAAATGCCACTAACTTTGTTTAACTGTATAGGTTTATATCTAGTTGTGATTCTGCAATGGCAGGCAACATTGAAATACCCTATTGTGTATTTGGTCTATCATTCTTTCAGGGTATGTTACATATCTTACTTAATATTATAAATGCGAAAGTTTGGATGGATGTATGGGTGTATGGATGGATGTATGGATGTTTGTTACTCAATCACGCCCCAACGGCTGAACGGATCTGGCTGAAATTTGGCACAGAGATAGATAGTCTGAATAACACATAGGCTATTTTATATATCCCGGAAAATTTCCAGCGGGAACCAAAAAACCTCAAACCACGCAGATGAAATCGCGGGCATCAGCTAGTAATTTAATATAAACTATAAATATATACATGATAAAAGAAATAGGCAGTATGCTATTGGGAGAATAATAAGAAATAAAACTGCACTTGAAATTCAAGATGTAAGAATAGGAACATTATATCCAATTGAGAATCCTTATCAGTCTCAACTGCAGTGCATTATAATACTCACAGCCCAATGTATGACATGATTCACTGAAGCAACAACATGCAGGCTGTTGTTCTAGTTCATAACACCTCATCACTACTGGAAATACTTACTTTATTTCCAAGCAAATGTTCTGAATCAGATTTATTATGAGACTACAAAGACAATATATCAAGCAAATAGTTATTCATGAATTGAACTAAGTATTTTGCTACATTTACTTTTAATGAACTGGTCTAAC
The DNA here is from genome assembly GCA_963932025.1 of Erebia epiphron. Classification (NCBI taxonomy): domain Eukaryota; kingdom Metazoa; phylum Arthropoda; class Insecta; order Lepidoptera; family Nymphalidae; genus Erebia; species Erebia epiphron. The sequence continues at coordinate 34,849,869 of OZ009946.1, forward strand.
TTTATTCAATCAGAACTCAGCCTGTATTGATTCTGGTTCAGTATGCTTATCGTAACAAGAAGAACTAGTAGGAAGATTTATTACCAATCGTTTTTTAAGCGTATACAAAAAATATTTATTAACGCGCGCGCATCCTGCAAGGGCATCTCAAATAATTCACGAATTATTACACGCAACTAATGCTTCCCACTCGCGTGATTCACGACCCGAATTGAATGCTTATAACAAAACAACTTAACCTAGTTCTGTCCTTCCTAGTTCCTAGCAACTAAATTACAAAACAATTTGTGTAAGTATGTAACGAAAAGGAAAACACTGTATACAATTTATGCAAATAAATCGCGAGCGCGGTATTATGAAAAAATCACCGAAATGGAAGTAGATCGAAAAGTTAACCGATAAATGTTGACAATTGCCTGTTCACAGGTGTCGGCAGGCGTAGGAGCCGACGCACCAGGTCTGCGCAGCTCTGGAGCTGGACATCAACAATGTCTAAGCAACCTCTCTCACCTCGTCGAAACCCTCGTTTTTCTCCTTCTCCGAGAGCGGCCTGCATCGCACAACCACCTTGACACACTCATTCAGAGCCGTCCGTGGTCGTGCAGACTTTTCCATCTTCAACCACCCTCCGGTGACGCAAATAAAAAGCAAACTCCGAGTCACCGATATCGATCCATTCGGGGTGAACCTATCGTCGACATCACCTTTTCGAATTTATCTCACTAATATTTTACGCCACTTGAAACCACACTTGAGTGCAAAATAAAATAGAAATCGTATAAAAATAGTTTCGCACGATTAAATATTTATAGTCGTTACAAAATAAATAAATTCATAAAAGCTACCACGACGATTCACATACAACCGCCAGAAGCGGGCATTGATAAACAACTGTCAAATTCATCTGTGTGTCTTTGTCCTAGTAGGACAGTCCTACCAACATTCCTAGGAAAAATGAGTAGGAATTAAACTTTTCCCAATATTAAGTAATCTTATCAGTCTCAGACAAAGTATTTAGATCCTAACAGAAGTAAGTACTATCTACCTAGATAGCTATCCAAACTGTGTACATAAGCGATACTGTTTACGCAGACGTAAAAGATTAAAAAATCTACGTTAGTCACTTTGATTCAGATCTCATCGTTGAAAATAGTTAGTGACCAATAGTCTGTATCGATTACTATGTGCCAGTAACTGTAGAATGTTTACAGATAGTAAGAAATAGGCCACCCACACAATATTGACAAAAAGTTCAATTGTAATCTCGGCGTCCACAAAAGATTTTCGGTTCACTTCCCTTGATAAAATACATATAAATTATAATGTACAGAGCAGACGCCTCTCCAAATGAGTGTACTGTAGGTTAAACCAATTCATCAGTTCATTCACCCCCACACGTTTCAGTCAACGTTCAAACAAAGTCGGGGAGAGGTGCGTTAATCTGTATTTTTTGTGTCTAATGACTAAGTGCTCATTCAGCTCATTTAACTTGCAAATTGTAGAGATCGTAGAGCAACGTTCAGTTCAGTTCTGCTAAAAAATTTATCCCAATCTTCAAAAATATTATCAACTCAGTCTTCGTCATGTTCGAAGCACGAAGGTAAGTACGGTAATTTGTAATACCTACGACACTTTCGCCGGTTACAAATTTATAATAAGAAGCCGTAGTTAGAACCGGGGAAATGCATGCCCTAATTATTAATCGATAGCGTATCCCAGGATGATCCCGATTTCTTATCTCAACACGTCGGATAACAATGATATAGTTACTTGAAGCACTGCTGCAAGATGGGACAGGATTTTTTAACAAGACATTTAATAAGGAGCGCGCTTATCTAGAAGTCTCATTCACTAGTCATTGAAGGAACTACGGAGTACGGATATTATGGGGCAGGAAACATGGCAGAGTGACGTGTGGAAACCTGCAAATATCTCAAGAGGGATACAGAATCGTTCAGGGATTATTGATCGAAAATTTAAAGCGGATGAACCCACATCTAATATAGATATAAATTACCTACTTATGGAGAAGTATAGAGTTAGCTGGCTGATTTAATATAATCTTGATGGCATCTTCGATTCGCATCTTATCCGGCAGAAGTGTGTGAACATAGCCTCCCCCAATGACCTCCGGAGCAGATTTATGCTACGTGCGGCTTCCTGCAGCCTTCCTCAGATCATTAGCATTGCGAATACAGAAAACGAGGTAATTACACGAAACAACGATGTTGCGTTTTAATGTTGCGTTACGTTGACCAGCCATTTTGTACGTCTTGTTTAGATAATAATATCTTCTGGTGTACTTACTTTTAGTACGTATCGTATTATCGTAGTATTATGTTCGCATTTTAGACGCAGGAAAATTATCAGGTGTAAATTCTTGAAATATTTAGTAGTGGATGAGTTCAACAATCAATGAGTCTCAATTTCAATAAATACTTACTAAGTTATGGTCCTTTTTAGGGTTCCGTACCTCAAAAAGAAAGAACGGAACCCTTATAGGATCACTTTGTTGTCCGTCCGTCTGTGTGTCAAGACCCTTTTTCTCAGGAACGCATGAAGGTATCAAGCTGAAATTAATATCAAATACTCAAGTCTACGGTCCCTTGGAGCTGTGAAAAAATCAAGCTTCTAAGCCAACGCAATCAAAAGATACAGCCGTTTATGCTGCAAATTTTCGACACTGGCAAGGGAATCATAACCTACACGGTATTTCCCGTAAACTCAGAATCTTGAAATTTGGTACGAAGCAACGCCATAAAGCACAGATATAGGAATAATTGCGAAAAGCATGAAGTTTTTATTACATCATATAATAAAAATATTTTTATTAATTTTTAAATTGTTTAAAATTATTAAAACACTTTTACCACCACATCGTAGACGGCCTACCACGTCACAGTTTGTACGGAACCCTGGGTGCGCGAGTTCGACACGCACTTGGCCGGTTTTTTCTCAAACGCAAGTATAGTTAGTGCAATGCTACTTTTAGGAATAGAAGAGTTGAAACTTTATTTTGTAAGGCATTGCAATTTTTCAGGAGAGCTACTTAATCTAGCTACCATTCGGTCTATTTTCAAAGTACGAAAAACGGACCCAATGGTCCTTAGCCTTACATCATCTCTGGCTGTATTATGCTCACTCGCTCTTGTTATCTGGAACGCTCACGTGTTGGAAAGCTTCTCTGTCTTCTTATTAGTTAAGTCACACTTTTTCCAGTGCTCATTCAATTACAACCTTTATTTAGCAGGCATCGTTTGTACATCGCTACAAGCAGTTCAATACCTACAAGCAGCAGCAGAATTCGGTCAATATCAATAAAAGGGAGACAATAGTCTAAATGAGCTGTCGTGAGTCATCTGTCGTTTGCACCACCGCGGGGTGAACACCGCGGTGTAACGTTCGAAATCGCAATAATGCATACTGTTGCGAGATGATCAGCATCCGAGCGGGTTTCACCGCCGAAACTACGACGATACAAGGTTGCGGGGTGCTGCGCGATCTCTTGCATTGCGACAATTGATAATCATCTGTTTTTTTAACTGACTCCAAAAAAGGAGTAGGTTCTCAAATCGGTGCGTAATTTTTTAATGTATGTCGGTGCATATCTCCGTGGTTTCTGAACCGATTTGTTTTTTTTTCTATCAGTCGTTAGAGGAAGCTCTCGAGGTGGTCCGATAAAAAATTCTGACTCCAAATCCTCAACCCTGACACTAAAAGTTAAAATTAATAAAGGTCAGGTATTACTGTATGTCTCGGTAATGTAACTAGTGATTAGCGATTAGCTTCGATCGTAAGATTCCATCTTCGAGTCCCGGGCGACAAAGCAGTTGGGTTTTCTGTCAGACTAGCGAAGCTAAGTAGCAGGCCTGAAGTGACAAGTTGCCGTGCCTCGGAAAACACATAAAGTTGATCTTACGCCTGGAGCTCTATCCTGCCGTTTCGATTTGAATTGCCGTATCTTCGGACCATACGGGCTAGAGTGAGATAGAGTGCATTAGTACACCTGTGCTTCCGTGCTCTATAATTAATATCTCTTGAATAGCTAGTTAGCCTCTGTGCAATGGGCGAAATTCTATAGGCATATTTACCTGCTTTATCATGGTAAATTGGTAACCAGTAACTACCTAATAGGTACCTACGCTATTGGCTATGTAGGTATAGGTGGTAATCTGCCGTATAACAATTGTGAGCTTGACATTTAGCTTTCGTATCGCTACAAGACAATAGTTATGGCTGGTTGCACCAGATGGTATCGACATGACCACATTCAGTTCAAAAATGGATAAAACGCAAAAGTGTCGCATTATTCATTTAATTTAATGTTGACGCGAAGGCATTTGTATAAGTCAGCTGTGTGTGCGGTCGACCGACGTTGTAAACTCGCCGAGTCCAGATGATCTATGCCTAAATATGGGGTAGCCGCGTATGGACAATACGGCTCGGTTGGTACCAGCCTAGTGCCTACTTTGTACTTGCGCGTACATTTATTGACCGACTTCACGGCAAATACAATATCTAGCTTTTAGTAACGCCTATTTACTTGAGTAAATCCTTTTTTGATGCAGCGAAATGTAATGCCTTTTCGGCACTTTTTCAAACTAGTTAAAGAGGAAAATGCCACTAACTTTGTTTAACTGTATAGGTTTATATCTAGTTGTGATTCTGCAATGGCAGGCAACATTGAAATACCCTATTGTGTATTTGGTCTATCATTCTTTCAGGGTATGTTACATATCTTACTTAATATTATAAATGCGAAAGTTTGGATGGATGTATGGGTGTATGGATGGATGTATGGATGTTTGTTACTCAATCACGCCCCAACGGCTGAACGGATCTGGCTGAAATTTGGCACAGAGATAGATAGTCTGAATAACACATAGGCTATTTTATATATCCCGGAAAATTTCCAGCGGGAACCAAAAAACCTCAAACCACGCAGATGAAATCGCGGGCATCAGCTAGTAATTTAATATAAACTATAAATATATACATGATAAAAGAAATAGGCAGTATGCTATTGGGAGAATAATAAGAAATAAAACTGCACTTGAAATTCAAGATGTAAGAATAGGAACATTATATCCAATTGAGAATCCTTATCAGTCTCAACTGCAGTGCATTATAATACTCACAGCCCAATGTATGACATGATTCACTGAAGCAACAACATGCAGGCTGTTGTTCTAGTTCATAACACCTCATCACTACTGGAAATACTTACTTTATTTCCAAGCAAATGTTCTGAATCAGATTTATTATGAGACTACAAAGACAATATATCAAGCAAATAGTTATTCATGAATTGAACTAAGTATTTTGCTACATTTACTTTTAATGAACTGGTCTAACTTTATTCAATCAGAACTCAGCCTGTATTGATTCTGGTTCAGTATGCTTATCGTAACAAGAAGAACTAGTAGGAAGATTTATTACCAATCGTTTTTTAAGCGTATACAAAAAATATTTATTAACGCGCGCGCATCCTGCAAGGGCATCTCAAATAATTCACGAATTATTACACGCAACTAATGCTTCCCACTCGCGTGATTCACGACCCGAATTGAATGCTTATAACAAAACAACTTAACCTAGTTCTGTCCTTCCTAGTTCCTAGCAACTAAATTACAAAACAATTTGTGTAAGTATGTAACGAAAAGGAAAACACTGTATACAATTTATGCAAATAAATCGCGAGCGCGGTATTATGAAAAAATCACCGAAATGGAAGTAGATCGAAAAGTTAACCGATAAATGTTGACAATTGCCTGTTCACAGGTGTCGGCAGGCGTAGGAGCCGACGCACCAGGTCTGCGCAGCTCTGGAGCTGGACATCAACAATGTCTAAGCAACCTCTCTCACCTCGTCGAAACCCTCGTTTTTCTCCTTCTCCGAGAGCGGCCTGCATCGCACAACCACCTTGACACACTCATTCAGAGCCGTCCGTGGTCGTGCAGACTTTTCCATCTTCAACCACCCTCCGGTGACGCAAATAAAAAGCAAACTCCGAGTCACCGATATCGATCCATTCGGGGTGAACCTATCGTCGACATCACCTTTTCGAATTTATCTCACTAATATTTTACGCCACTTGAAACCACACTTGAGTGCAAAATAAAATAGAAATCGTATAAAAATAGTTTCGCACGATTAAATATTTATAGTCGTTACAAAATAAATAAATTCATAAAAGCTACCACGACGATTCACATACAACCGCCAGAAGCGGACATTGATAAACAACTGTCAAATTCATCTGTGTGTCTTTGTCCTAGTAGGACAGTCCTACCAACATTCGAACGCCAATAGTCCGTCTTTACAAAAATTCACACTGTCCAATCACTATCCAACATCATAAATAAAATATTATGATCTCAGCGTCTGTTGATGTGGTTGATTAAAACGGCCAATCCCTTCTTCTTATCTTAGTTTTTGGCTTTCAGTAGTGCCAAAACAGCACAGTGCACTTCGCCTTAATGTCAAGTTGTACTTGAGGGAGGCACGAAGGAGATTGGCCGGTTACAGAGTGCAAAAATTACTGAAAACTCTCTGTAATAAAAGGCATATTTATATATTTGTTAGTAAACTAGTTAGTTACACTAAATAATAATATACCATAAAGAGACAAACACAAATAAATATAAAAATAATAGGAGACTAATAAAGTGCAAATTATTATTAATAATTTAAATTAATTATTGCGATTGGCTGGATTTATGGTATTCTTGTTGCGTCAATGGATTTCGTCCAATAGTGGAAGATGGTTAACCAATCAGAGGCATGGATGTAATAAGTACTTACGTGTTATTATAAAAAATCTTTGATCAGAGGTGATTGCGATGTATCAATGATTGATGCAAAAGATACGTGGTCGCCCTGCAGACCACACTCACACAGGGAGCCAAAACGTAGTGATTACGTGTATGTTCCGATATACACTGCTTGCACTGTGAGGTGTGACATCAATTTAGTATACTGCGAAGCCGTTCCTATAAAGTTAGCTATACTGTTTACTGTTTAAAATGGAACGTAGTCAGCACTGAGAGCACCTTACCTCGAAAACGCCAGTGCTCACAGTATAAAAATGGCGACGATTTATGACGTCATATATTTCCCTAGGATACTGCGGCAGTATACTGTCAGTCCATAACGGAACGAATTCCTCCCCAGTAAGAGCACTGAACTAAAGTCCAGTTTTCCTTACTTGGCTATTCGAGTAAACAATAATGGCCCAATGATAACCATAGGCAAAGTAAAGGGTTGGGAAGTTATCGCATGAACGAATGAACGAATGTGAAACATCATACAATTTAATAATTTTCATCACAACTGCAATGGTCATGGATGTGTACCGTTACTAAAAATTTGACGTTTAAAGTAATATCTTTTTCGTAATTTGTATTACTATTAGGAATTTCAAGACAAAATAAGATTGGCGTAGATTTATTTCAAATAAATTTTTTGTCCTATTCTAAAGTAGCCCCCATTTGTGGGTATAAACAATTTTCTCCGAAACGAGTGAAGATGATGATTCTGATGAAGTTGGAGAATAAAAAAATACTAAATACTTTGTTGTTTGTATTATTTACCAAATATTTTTAATGGAAATTGACATCTATGATCAGGGATCAGATTATCGTTAAAACTAGCGATCCGATAAAATTGTTATTGTGAGTCAACCTTAAAAGATAGATAAAGCTATCGCGGACTTCTTTTTTGAAATTTTTCAGAGGAACAATTCCATCATACATTATTTTTGTGTAACTTTACCTATTTAGGCAGCGCACGCCACGTAAGCTCTCAGAAGAAACTATTTTTTCCGACTTCGTATATAGCCTATGTTACTCTCTGATAGTTAAGATTTCTATACGTGAAAGAATTTTTAAAATCGGTTGAGTAGTTTTTGAGTGTATCCATTACAAACAAACAAACAAAGAAATCTTTCCTTTTTATAATATTAGTTTAAATATACTTACTAACACTATTTTTATATAATTTGTGTTGTAATTAACGTTATAACGTTACTCAGTTACTAGTATTATAAGCACAAATGATAACGTTAAAATTTTGTTAGTCCTGTTTAATTTACACTATAAAATCTAATAATGACTTAATAATGTTACTGGCAATATCCACTATACTGTACTACAGGGAAAGCAGGTAACATTGGTATTACAGAGGTGGTTTTGAGGATAATTTTAAGAATTAATATTTAAAAAAATCAGTAGTACTTTGGATGACATTAGTGTGTAAGAAATGTCTAGATTTCCAAACTTTGATGAAAACAAAATAATACAGATTAAGATTATCTTTATTTTATTTCGATAAAACATTTGATTTTATTTAAGCTAAGCATTATAATCATTTTCTGTTGGTGATTTATTTTATTTATCATTTATTTAATTTAAACGACTCATATTATTTTAAACGTTTCTAAAGTTACCCACCTCTACTACTGTAACGATCATTCAATCTATTTTAGGTCACTCATTCGTCTTTGCCCACCTCAACGATTCATAGACAATGAAATGACACTTTCTCTTAATCTGTGCAAATGAGTTCTGCTATTATTTCGTTTTTGAGAAAATAAACTTGCTAAAATGGTAAATTCGAAGCAATTTTTGGTGTAACTCGTAACGTATGTGTTTATTGAACAGATCTAGACAGTCATAACTAATTCAAAATATGTGATTTATGTGTAATTATGTGATATTTATAAAATGAGGTGTTTGTTTACTCGAATAGCCAAGTAAGGAAAACTGGACTGTACGTACTCTGTGACTGAACAGTGCTCGCAGTGTATATCGGAACATACCCTACATTCTCTCTGCAGGGAGCTATCACGCACGGCCAATCCCTTGCATCCGTCCAATTGACATTTGACAGATTGACAATTGACACAGACAAAAACCTTTGTTTGTTTATTTTATAATTTTAGGCTGGCTTGTCTCTGATTTTAGGAATAATTTTGTATTGATATAGGTACTTAATTAATTTTATCCTGATTTTCGCCGAAACAATCCTATCTTGTAGTTGTGATTTGTGAACACATTCAACGTTAAAGCTCAGAGTAATTCAGTAACATTATGTAGTCTTAAATTGCAAATTAATTTTGTACGTATGAGTAGCTAATCCTCGGTGAATTCTATTTCAAGTGAAAGCTGTGAAACCTATTGATTATCAATAATTATTGAGTTTTCAGTTTAAACTGAAATCTAAAGTTCCATCTCAATTACACAATAGTAAAGTTTTCACAGGCTGAAATGTCTGCCAGTCTTACTATCAACCTAAAAAGGGCAAGCAAAGTTTACCATGAAGGGGTAAGTTTATTTAAAAGTTCATACTTGAAACTGTATAGTAGCAATATACCCAAGAAATGATTTATACGCGTTTTCCTACCCTAGTTACCCTGCCTTCAAAATATGGGATGAACCTGTTCATTTTTCATACAGTAAATATTTTAATCCTAATTTATTTTGTTTAAACTTATGATTATCACTCAGGAAACGATTGCCGGTGTGGTCGTGGTGGACACAACAGGAGACCTTCGCCATGAAGGGCTCAGCTTGACCATGGAGGGCTCGGTTAACCTCCAACTGAGCTCAAAAAACACAGGCATCTTTGATGCATTCTCCAACAGCATAAGGGTAAACCACTACTTAAGATGTAGTTAATTTATTGTGATCTGATTGATTGTGCCTTAAATCAAGACTCATTTGTCATTATTTCTGTTACTTCCAGCCCATAAATCTAATAAACACATCAATAGAGCTAGCGGGGGCAGGTAAGATCCCTGTTGGAGTAACAGAGATCCCGTTTGAACTGCCGCTGGTGGGGCGGCAGACAGGGACGAGCCCGGGCCTGCTGGAGACGTACCACGGCGTGTTTGTGAACGTGATGTACACACTCCGATGTGGCATGAAGAGGTCCTTCCTGAACAAACCACTCAATGCCAGCTGCCAGTTCTTTGTGCAGTATAAACATGTAAGTCATATACATATGCATTCCTCCACTTGGATTGAGGATATTTGGTTCCCGCAGGAACTCTAATTTTCGGGGATAAAAAGTGTTATTCCGGACTACAATCTATCTCTGTACCAAATTTCATCCACGTCTGTTTAGCATTTATGGGGTAGTTAAGTATCAAACGTCCATCCATCCATTTATAATCTCTATATATATAAAAATCAATTGCTGTTCCTTTGTCTCGCAAAAATTCTGAAACGGCTTGACCGATTTAGATGTTTTTTTTGTGCGGGTTTTAGTGGGTCCAGGGATGGTCTATATTCACAATTGGACTCCGTAGGGGGCGCTGCAATCAGGTTCTAGGCTTGGGGCAGGACAACGTCTGCCGGGCCCACTAGTATTAGTATAGATTTGCATCACAACCAAGTACTAGAAGCAGTACATTGGTGCTGATTCAAATGGATAGCCATCCATCCATACTAATTCGTACATACTTTGTGAAAAACCGCACAAAAGACTTGTTAACTTAGTACTGATGTAACATGATGTAACACAGAAAGCTTTTGAGTCTTACAGCATACATTATTACATTATACTGTATTCAGTATTTAGATCATCTTAATCAAATAGCTAATAAGGCCATTATTTGATTAAGATTGGATTGGATTAAGATAGGAGCTCTAGGCAAAGTCGATGGGGAAGAGTGGAATAATCCCAATTTATTGTGTGTGTATAATTGTCACGGCAACATGGCATGTCAGCAAGAGCGCGCGCCCGCCAAGCCGGTGCGCTGCGAGATCACGCCCGCGACCCTGCGCGCCGCCGGCGGCGCGGGGCTGCGCGCCAACATGCCCGCGTTCCAGCTCTACGCCGAGATAGACTCCACCGTGTGCCCACTGGACGCGCCCATCACTGGGAAGGTTGGTATACTTACATTTATGTTCATCTAGAATTTTACTGTTGGCTGTCTCCACATGCACACCTGATATGAAAAAAGATGGCGCTACTCGTATCGTGTGAAAGAATATAAGTTCAAATCGCGCTTGCCGAAGTTTTCGCCACAGAGCGCTACATTATAGAAAGAAAGAAAATATTGGCAGTCATAGGGACTGCCGAGAAGTGAAAACGAATATCATACTAATATTATAAATAAACGGAGCAACGGATCAACGTGATTTTTGGCATGTGTATAGTTGAGGACCTGGAGAGACATAGGCTACTTTTATCCCGGAAAATCAAGGAGTTCCCGGGGAGGGAGGAATTAAGAAAAACTTTAACCACTCAGACGAAGGCGCGGGCATCAACTAGTTTAAAATAAGTTAAAATAAATTTTTCAAACGCTAATATAATCCATTCAATTTTACTTGTAAAAATATACAAAGCACTTCATGGTCATAATTTCACACAAAGGTCATGTGTGGTACAACCCGAAAAAAGGATATAATATAGGATCTTTAATTGATCAATTCGATTGAACCAGCGGTTATCACTAGCTTGGGGGAAGATATCCTATTGTTATGGTCGAGTCGAGTCATATCACCCGCTAGTGTATAATAGCTGTAATGTAATGATTGCGATCATTTCCGATTGGACACGCTAGTCGCTATCTTATTACTGATTAAAATGCACCGTCGTGGAATATGGTCAAACCCTTCTCATTCTGAGATGAGATTCATGTTCAGTATAGTGAGCTGGCGATGAATTGAAATGAGTGAATGATTAAAATGAACGAGTTGTTGCTTGTTGTAGATCCGCGTGGACGAGTGCTCGGTACCGATCAAGTCGATCGAGCTGCAGCTGGTGCGCGTGGAGACGTGCAAACACGCCGAGGGCCACTCCAGAGACGGTACCGCACTTGACACCGATTACCCACAAACTTGATATTACGATAGCTATAATAGTACTTTTTGTTTCCATTGTAGATAATAGAAAAAATTGAGTAATGGGAGCAACTATAATACTAGTAGGACTTGGGAGCAACCCCTGAATAAGAATTCCAAATTCAGTTTGTTCCAGAATTCAGGTGGAATAATGCAGTAAATAGGAATACCCCTCGCCCCACTGGTGGGACAAACCGATGGGGTGAGGGGTTGCAAAGCGAATTTAATCCCTGTCACCCGAATAGAAAATGGAGTGTCTGAACTCTAAACTATTATCCATACTTCCATATCCATACTAAAATAATTATAATTGCGAAAGTGTGTCTGTCTGCTACGCTTTTACGGCCCATCTGCTGAACCTATTTTGATGAAATAGATTGATTTGACATACGAGTAAGCTATTTTGAAAATTAAAGAATTTCCGCGGGAATCAAAAAATCTCAATCCACTAGACGAAGTCGCGAGAATCAGCTGATTCTTTATAACATTGGTCGTTTTGTCTGACTGTATGCACGTGTCGGTCGCGCGCGCAGCGACGGAGGTGCAGAACATCCAGGTGGGGGATGGGGACGTGGCGCGCGCGCGCGACGTGCCGCTGCACATGGTGCTGCCGCGCCTCTTCACGTGCCCCACCACCGCCGCGCAGCACTTCAAGATCGGTAACGCGCCGCATGCCCACTGAACGGCCTTGTACACTGCACTTTTCACAGGGCCCTGTGGTAAGGATGGGCGCGGCCGCTAGGTAGAGCGTCGCTTGTTACACAGCAATAAGGACAAAATTAGGGGCCCTTTCTCCCTAAATATCATTACACTACGCTGATCCAAGTGTAAGGGCCCCTGTGAAAAGTGCAGTGTAATAGGCCTTTTATGCTTGAAAATAACAATAATATGTCGATACATTGAGGCCAACTCTGTGGCACACGATCTCTAAAGTGACTGCATTCAATATATTGCTAACCCTTTCACAATATTCCTTGCAGAAAGGAACCGAACTAGACTTAGAGCTGTTATTTATAGCTCAGAGATTGTATTATACAGAACTGACCACAATAGATTTTACGATTAAAACCTATTGTCAATCAGTAATTCCCCCCCTGCACCCACCGATGGATGAATCCAGTGTGTACACGACGAGAACGCAACTCACTAAACAACTCGTATTCGAATTTTTATTCAACCTAGTTCTAATAATAATTGTCTGTACATTAGTCAGTTGAACTCGCTGGCATCATCTATTCAGTAATAAAGTGCTTTTTGTGCGAATATTGGTTAAAATAAAATTCATTTTTTTCAGAATTCGAGTTGAACATTGCGGTTATATTCGAAGACGACTATTTGGTGACAGAAAACTTTCCAATACTATTGTTAAGAAGTAGGTAGCTGTTATTTGTATATAATGTTAACTTGTAATATATTGTAATGTATTTTATTAAATTATTTAAACACCAATTTATTTTTTATTAATATGGGGTAGTAAATCAATTTATGTCCTTGTCACTAGGACTAATTTTGCTGCCCTATGGGGAAATTAAAAGTTCTTAATTAATAAAACAAAATGTAATAATAATAAATTTATTGTTTCTTCTTATTTTATTAAAAATAGTTAAATGCTACTATATTACAATCGCTTTACAAAATGGTTAGAAGTGGTATTTCAAAAGGAACATGTTTCTTCATATTTCAGTGGACATTATGATATCGCTAAGTGACACAGAGAATAAGGGCGGCAATACACATGCCTGCAGCTCGCTACAGAGCATGTCAGCAGGTACTGGGAAGTGTATACATTTGACGACATCCGTGGCGATGTAGGCAGTGATCGCTGTTATAATTGCAAAAATTTTGACCATTATATTAGACCAAACCCATTATCCTAGGTGAGCGACAAATGTGACGCCACACGATACGACGCCATGAAAAATGATAGACGTATCTACGCGACAACGTAGAGACCACGTGAAGGATCAACTACTGTTCGATACTGTCGCGTTGCCGCATTTGTCGCTCACCGGACAACAGGTAAGAATGCCAGAGCCTATGGTATGGCAACTTGGCTATCTGGTGTCTGGTGTGCGGGCTGCAGGCATGTGCATCGCCACCTTTAGACCTGATAATATTGGTCGTTACTAATATAACACACATAAAACTGCCAATAATAATTAATGTATGCATGTGATGCATAGCATCGATAGCAGTCCAGTCCCAATACACTTTCGGATTTAAACCCTCAGCGTAAGGGTAACCCATACCAGTCCACAACAACAGGGGCCAGGAGACAGGGACGACCAACCAGAAGATAGGAGGACGACATTCGTCAGACATTGAGTCCTTTCTGGACAAGGGTTGCATTGCAGCAGATCGAGCCCAATGGCGAGAGTTGGAGGAGGCCCATGCCACCAGGCACGCAGAACTTAGAGACATCATTTAGAATAACTAATTTTTATAAAAAAAAAACTTCTATGTATTAGATAATTCAAGTTCAGATATAAAAGGCTATTTTATTTATTTATTATACCAGTTAACTGGTAACAGAGATTTGATAAGTCGATCAATCCAATATTTCAGATATTAATATTATCTCTCGCCATTGATACTAAATATATATAAGTTTTAAATTCCAAAATACAACAGTGGAACCCACTGGTTCTTCGAGCTTAACAACCATTTGTATGGGTCTTATTTGTCGGACATCGCCTGCTCCAGTACAAAATTAAAAAGGACGTTGCCAACATCTACTTACGATACGATCCGACGTTGACGATAACAAACATAAAAAATATTTAATATATAAAGGGCTTTCTAAAAGAAGTAAGATATAGGCCATAGGTCAAGAGATCTATGGCAGTGGCCAAGTGTGCGAGAGGGATACCAACTCAGGACCGATTTCTTGGCGTCAACATTCCAGATGTACATTATGGGTCTCCCTTCATTTTATAAGATACAATGTTCGCCTTATCTATTGGTTTCGATTCCCGGCTCAAGGAAGCTTTAAAAAAAATTGAATGCAGAATTTTTAAAAATTAAACAATTTCCTTCGACTGTTTGATTAATAATCAACGACGTACTTACTTCAATATGTAACGTAGTATCTATTACCTCCAAGTTCCGTTCGTATATGCAGTAGGTACATAGTATTGGTACGCCCCAGCCTGTGTATGCAGTACGTAGTATGTCACCGCCTCGTCACGTGTACGCGCCGGCGCGGCCGCGCTACTGGTGTCGCGGCAACTGCAGCACGCGCGGCGCGTGTCGCGGGGGCGGGGGCGAGGGGGAGGGGGAGGGCGGCGCGTCGTCTGCGCGCGGCTGCACGTAGTTGCGGCAAAGCCCGTAGAACTGCTGCGGGCGCAGGTTGCGGCGTTGCGCGTCGAACCTGCGCGGAGGACAGTTTCGTTACTCGAGTGACGGTCCGCGCTCAGTTCAAAATAACTATGGCATGACAACCAAACTTGTAACGATATTTCTATCGTATAACAATATCAATAACAGTTTCTCACTTTGGAACGTTACTGATGAAGATTATACGCGTATGGATTCATCACAAATGACCTAGAAGGTACTAAACTACGACTTTGACGACCTCCGTGGCGCAGTGTGTAGCGGCCGGAGGTCCCGGGTTCGATCCCCGGCAGGGTTAATTTGGGAATTTATAATTTCTGTTTTTTCCCTGGCCTGGCCTGGTGGCAGGCTTCGTCCGTGGCTAGTTACCACCCTACCGGCAAAGACGTGCCGCCAAGCGATTGAGCGTTCCGAGCGTACGATGCCGTGTAGAAACCGAATAGGGGTATAGGTTTAATATAACTGCCATGCCCCTAACAAGTTAGCCCGCTACCATCTTAGACTGCATCATCACTTACCATCAGGTGAGATCGCAGTCAAGGGCTAACTTGTAGTGGATAAAAAAAAAAAAAACTAGACAATCTAGTGAACGCTGAGGCGATTCCTGGTGGTCAATCTTGGGTTGGCGCTAGCTGATGGATAGGTATTTTCTCAATAAAATAGGTACATTTACCTAAATAATCCATACTAATATTATAAATGCGAAAGTGTGTATGTCTGTCCGCCTGTGCTATGCTTCCGATTTTGATCAAATTTGGTACAGGGATAGTTTGTATCCCGGGGAAGGACATAGGCTACTTGTATCCCGGAAAATTAAGGAGTTCCCGCGGGAATTGAAAAAACTCAATCCACGCGGACGAAGTCGCGGGCAAAGTCTAGTAAAATACATCACTGATTAGGGGTAGGATAAGTTCAATATAACTGCCATATCCCTAACAGGTTTACCCGCTACCATCTTAGACGTTAGACCATAGGTACCATCTTAAACACATCAGTATACCTACCTACTTACATTGTAAGTGAGAAATGGTCTGCTAATGGTTTTTTTGAGTACTCTGCAAAGCATTTAAATTTGTTACACCTGTAGAATTCCAGGGAAAATTAGCTCGTGAAAATAGCAAACAAGGCCAATAAAATAATTTTGCTTTATTTTCACAGCCTGCTAACCACGGATATAAAGTATATTCCCTCTTTCTGTCTGTGTGCACTGACTTTAAATTTGATAATTTTGGACAAGGACGTCCATTCTCTATAATTAAAAGTTTTTCGGAGAAAGATCGTTCCGAAAAAGGTTTCTCTAGGTCTAGGAGATCTTCTATTATAGATTTTGCACTCATGTTGCTTTAATTAAAATTATTGAAAATTATTAATTACTTATTATTATTTACTTATTTACAAAACTTTTAAACACTTATTGTTTATTAAAACACTTATAATATAATTAAACTAAAAAAAACACAACAATTCGAAAATAATACAAATAATAGGTACGCTCGAATGCGTCATTCGTAGCGCACGTATTCACTGCTTAGTTCGCCGTGTGTAAGCGGGGGTGGGACGCGGGGCGGGGTAACTATGCGGCCAGCGGCGATCAGCATGTGACGTCGCGTAACTCACGCGTGCGAGGCTTTCGTGATCGCGCGTGAATTTAAATTATCGCTTAACACAAAGAGCAAACATTTTGTTGATAAACTTGTGTTTTGTGAATGATATGTCATAATCATAATATACAAATATTAGAATGCTTAAATAGATCTACCTACTGTAATTGATAAATAAGTAATTTGTTAATAATTATTGGCATTGCGGCGCATACTGCTCAATCTTAGAGGAATCGCCACTGCGATACGTGATATAACCCACTCTGAGCGTTGAACGGTTCAACGCTCAGAGTGGGTTATATCACGTTTATAGAGACTGTCAATACTAGTGCCATACTAAACTCAAGGAAAAACAAAAAATCTAGTACATTCGGAATTAATAATCCATTTTTTACACGACTGCCCAAAAAAGGAGTGTAATGTTTACAGGGTTCATGTAATGTATGTGAGTTTTGTTATACCACCATAACTTCTAAATGCCTATACATATTTGGATGTATGGGATATCGTTAAAATCCTTACATACTCACGAGTGACACTGGCAATTTTTTTGAAAAAAAATCAATATGGCAGAGCAGTTTTTTTATTTGAATAAATTAAACACGGCGCCGTGTTGCCGCGCTACGAGTTACCTCCAGCCGACGTGCGCCATGCACGCGGCGCACAGAGTGATGGTCCACGTGTAGCCGGGGAACCACGAGAACTCCGCCGACGGCGCTCCGCTCGGCGCCGTGTGGGACGCGTGAGACACTGTGATTATGTCGTGCATGAAACCACCTGCAAAGAATACGTATGATAAGCTGACTGGCATTATTTTACGTAGGTATAATATAAAAAAAATGTATATCAATTAAATCGGTTACCTAGATTGGTATAGTTAGAGTGCACGCCCTCAGTCGACATCGCGAAGATGTGCTCCCGTCGCGCGATTTCTGTGGCGCACGATGCGCAACACAGCACACTTTTCTGAAAATATTTTTTTTCTATAGTGGCATGTTTGGTTTCAAAAATTGAATTTAAAATGCATAAAAATATATTATAACGTTATAAGTTATAAAGAAATAACGTTAAATCGTTGTCACGTACTCGTTATGGTTACGATCCAAAGTCAATATTTTTTAGACCATTATTTTTATCAACATAACTAGCGATCGCCCGCGACTTCGTCCACGTACAATTTCTGATTTCCTATGAGATTATGAAATTTTCCCGCTGCAAAAAGTCTATCTAAAGAGGCTTTTTAGAGCTTATGCAGGTTTTGATTATTTAAATCTTATAACCGAAATGCTGAATTTTCATATCTCTTTCTACAAAAACATAGAGCTCTCATACAAATTTTCAACTTCCCTTTCACCCTTTGTGTGTTTTCGTAAAATGGCTTTAACAGGTTATTATTATTTAAAACGAATAACCTAAATCCCTATTTTCAAGTCGCTATCTTCAAAAACATAGAATTTTCATACAAACTTCCAACCCCCATTTCACCCTCTTTGGAGTAGATTTTCGGAAAATCGCTTATATACAGGGTATTTTATTTAAAACTAATAACCTTAATCCCGATTTTCAAGACTCTAACTTCAAAAACTTAGAACCTTCATGCAACCTTCCAACCCCCATTTCACCCCCTTTGGGGTGGATTTTCGTAAAACTGTTTATACAGATTTTTATTATTTTGAACTATCAACTTAACTTCAATAACAAACGACTTTCATACAAACTTCCAAACCCCATTTCAACCCCTCAGGGGTGAATTTCCTCAAAACCGTTTCTTAGCTGACGTCTACACCATAGAAGGAACCTACCTTCCAAATTTCAAGTCTGTATGTTTTATAGTTCCTGAGATCTCGTGATGATCAGTGAGTGACCTTTCGCTTTTATATATATATATATAGAAGATAGGTTCTTCTTCAAATGAGTCTGAAAATTATCCTTTAGGTAATAATAGATCTAAATTTCTTAAGAGGCCGGTCCGCGCCGCTCGCAACTTCTATTCGAACGGCAAATATAAATTTGCCGGTATATTGCTATCTCTATTTGGCTGATAACACATGATTGCGTGCAAGCGTGATAGCAATATGAGCGTATAGAATTTGTTATACTTTTAGTCTTGTTCCGTGAATACCAAAAATGATGAATGAAAATTTGTTGTGTTTATAACTGCGTGTTGTTATTCTCTAACTTGACAATATAGGCTTTATTCCTGAATTAGTACGTGTGATATCGTTGGTTTTAATATGAAACAAACAAGGAGAAAACATGTCATTTTTGTCTTAAAAACATGCAAAACGCAATGTGCTTACATTTAATTTTGGGAAAGTATTTTGAAAAAATAATTATCCAGGGACCTAGATAAATACAAGTTTAATCTTAATAATCGCATAATATGGTGGAAATATTCTCGAATTTCAAATTATTTTGGTATTACGTTTGTATGGACAATTCGCCCTCCGCTGGCACCTTAAAAGAGGCGGATAAATGAAAGGTTCAATTATTTGTAACAACGTCACAATGTCACAAGTCACAACGTTACAAATTGGCCATACCCTCGCGATGAGTTTGACTTCCATGTACAAGCGCAGCAGCGCGTCGTCGACCATGAAGAGCGCGAGGCGGTCGCGCGGCGCCAGCGCCAGGTTGGACGCCGTCCAAAACGACAGCGCCACGGCGTCTTCGGGGATGTTCTCTGTCCAATTTTGTTATTTTAATTAACCATCAGCTTAATATGACTTCTCTCACTACAGCTATAAAGCTAGTTGTGAGATTTCGTGCGACACCCAACGGAAGCTAATCTGTACTCTGTCTCGCTTAGTCATATATGGACACTTAATTCGGTCGGGAAAAGTAATCGATTATTTAAGGACGATTAAAATAAAAATCGATGATAAAAAGTGGTTAAAATAATAGTTTTTGTTTTAATCGATTGTTTCCTCTGATACTACTTTTCTGTTAGTATATTGGATACAGCGTTATAATAATAATTATAACGTAACGTATTACGTTCCAAGTTCCAACAGTACAAGTTACGGAATAACGTTATACGTCACGTAACACGTTCCAACATAACTCGTTTCAGAATAACGTTATTCGATATACGTCACTTTCCAACATTACCCGTTACTTTATAAGCTTATACGTTACGTTATAGTCAAAAAATTGGGTTGTGCACAGTGTAATAAGCCAAAATATAGTTTGAATTGTATTTTATTAGTAGGTATTCTTTTGTTGAATTAATCATTGTAAATCGGTAAATAATATTATAAAAATTTGCACACTAACGAAATAGTTGAATGTGTCCGCGCAAAATAATTTTTCATCCCACCATCTCAGAAAGAGTATTTTTAATCTTCGATATCTGAATGCAAAAGCCGTTATTATCCTCTTGAGGATAAAGTAAATTGAATTTAGAACATCGTGTGCACGTTAGTAAATATCACTCGTCTATGAAGTTTGTGAATTCAAAACATCATTAAAACCTATTAACTTCTACCTCTATGGTGCCGAATTTCCATACAACCTTTTTTAATTTGTTAAAAACTCGTCACACTCGTAACCTTCTTGGTGTACTTTTTTAATTTGCTTTGCGCGCACCATTTTCTTTCACCTCATGTCATATCCTCGCTGAGGTAGGATGAAAAGTTACGTGTTGCACTCGAGTGAAAAGATTTTTCACCTCGTGCTCTTTTGATTCCCTCGCTGACGCTCAGGATTCTAATTTTTGAATTAAATGATTCTATTCTATTCAAACCCACTGAGTGTGTACAGTTATTAGTTATTACCCATGGCCATAGTCTTGAAGTAGTCCCTAATGACGAGCCTCATGCGGCGCAAGTCGAAGATGTCGTACACGAACAGCGGCCACGGCGTCAGCGTCGCGTCCATGCCGCGCACGCGCCGCGCCACTCTGCGGACGTTGTACACTAGCTGCAATCGCGTCCTGAGGGTCGCGACCTCTTCCAATGACGGAAGCGGATTACTGAACGTAACATTTTGACTATTCATTAATGATTTGGGGTCATCCATAAAGTACGTCACACGTGTTAAGGGGGAGATCAAATATACTTTTCGGGAGTGAATTTAATAATTTCTAGATGTAAAATTGCAAGATATGTGATGTCACACTAGGGTTCCAGGGTTCTCACAAATGTGACCAACTGTGACAAGGCTGGGGGAGGGGTAAAAAAATCACGAAATTAGTGTGACATACTTTATGGATGACCCCTTTTAATAAATGTGACTTCAACAATAATTGTCAGTATAGGTATTTTTTAAAGATAAATATAAAATAGTTGGAATTTTCAAAGAAGGTATGACAGTCAGTGCATAGTTTAAGACAAACTGTAATGGAACTTAGGTCAATGACGGTGAGTTAGGTAAATAAGGTGTGACTCACTGTTCATTGCTGCGCAGCGGGTCGAGGCTGCTGAGACGCACGTGGCGCAGCGGGTCCCCCAGAAGCACCTCAGCCAGGACTCGAACGTCCATCAGCTGCATCCTGCGCCCACACCGCACGTGTTAACACTCTGCAGGATCCAGATGATCGTCAATGGCATCAATGGTATCAATCCTCTTAAACTGATAAGAGGAGTTTAAAATAACTGCCATACACCTAACAGATTAGCCTGCGACCGTCTTGGACTGCATCATCTTTACCATTGGGTGAGATTGCAGTCAAGGGCTTACTTGTAGTGGTAAAAAATAAACTCACCTGTCGTAGGCGAGTATGGGCGAGGCGTGCTTGGGCATGTGCTTGCAGCGGAAACGGTGCGTAGCGCGCGCCTTAAAGGAGCGCAGCGGCGTGCAGGGCGTGCGCCGCCGCCCGCGCATCACCTCGTCCTCGCCGTCCGACTCCTCTCCGCTGCGCTCGTACACCTCGCACAGCACACCATAGCCCGAGAACATGCCGCCGCTCTCACTGCCCAACAGACCCAGACGCTAGTGCTTCTGCCCAATTTCTAGTTCCACATAACCACATTCATATCAAATATAGCTGATGTTTAGTAAGCAACCACCAAAAATTAACTAAATAGTGGTGCAAATAATACCACAATAATTACAAGTTTGTTTTAGTTTTAGGTGTATTTCCATTGCATTATTATCACCTTGTTTTAAGTACTTTGCAGATAATCTCCATATTTTTATTTAGTTTAAAATTTGTATTTTACACACAACAGAGCTTACACAGAATATAAAATATCATCCCTAAAGTTTGCAATTCTTTTTCCCTGGCATACTCACTCAGGGCACAGCAGTCCAAACAGCTTGTCAGCTTGCATGGCCCGTGCCATGACATTCATGTCATCTCCGTATGTGAGCAGCATGGGGACAGTCTCCCCTGGGAACACGGTGCCATGGTGGGCCATCACTGGCACACGGCCCTCCCAGCCCGCCTCCACCACTGTTCTCTCGCGACCACTCACTGGGACCAGCCGCGGCCCCATGTACTGAAAAAATATATTTTTTTGTTATATAAATCTCAAGCTTTACAATTCAATCTGATTTTGTGTTGAACGACAATTCTATTTACAAACAGGCTAGCTTGGATGTCATGTATTTGAATTATATCTAGAAAACCAAATCAGGAATAAAAGACTATGATCATTAGTGATACAAACATTATGATCACTTATTTAGACAACAAAAGACAACATACATATAGCAACCTGTCTGAAAAGAATAATGATTATAGAAGGTAGAAAACCGGTGCAAAAGATTGTTGTTACTAACAGAGTGTGAGGCAGCAAGTGCCCTGTCGAACTCTTGTTCTTCATCGTCTGTCTCCGCGCTGTCGACGTCAGCGGGCGTGCCGCCGCCCTCGAACTCCTCCTGAATCTCGTCTTCATCCTCTGTCTCTGAGCTGTCGACGTTAGCGGGCGGACTGACGTCAGCGGGCGGGCCGCCGCCCTCGGGCTCCTCCTGCATCTCGTCTTCTTCGCTTGATACTGATAATGAGCAACATAATCTAGTATGCCAGCCTGTGGGCATCTACTCTTACAAACAGGTTCTCCAGTAGCCAAAACACACCGCACATTTAGTAAACATACATTTTAATCAAACTGCAACTGTATTTTATCAACATTCTCAACATTTTAGAATTTTCAAAACAATAAATATCGCTGTTTCAATACTCACCGTTGTCTTCCATTATTCGTCTTAGTAGCGCTCGTAGAAGAGAAATTTTGCCGTTTTGATGGACTCCTATTCCACCAAATAAATATAGTTATTAGTTTATATGTAATCCAGCAAAATAGTTAAAAATTGTTTATTTTCGACAAATCTTTATTATTTAAATAGACAAGACACTATTCACAAGTCTATTTTTATTT
Organism: Erebia epiphron; assembly: GCA_963932025.1. Taxonomy (NCBI): domain Eukaryota; kingdom Metazoa; phylum Arthropoda; class Insecta; order Lepidoptera; family Nymphalidae; genus Erebia; species Erebia epiphron. The sequence goes on from OZ009946.1 coordinate 34,872,978, forward strand.
TTTTAATCCCAGAGACTAGAGAGTGAGACTACAATGACAGCTACAAATGTCAAATGTAAAAATAATGATACCAGCTCTATAATAATAGTGTTGTCTTCATGGTTCTGGTTCAGATAAAAATCGATAATAATTCGCGGGCATCAGCTATTATTTTATAAAGATTGGCAATTTATATTTATATTTGACGAAATACGTAGGTAACGTTTAGTTTTCAATATACAGGTTTTTAAATATAATGTCAAATACATAAAATGGTGAATTTATTACAAACATGAAGTGAAAAACATGAAATGAGAATCAGCTCATACATTTAATTTGAATTGAAATAATATTTCCTACACATTTTATTGTCTTATACACACCTGACATGAATATCTACCTACAAATATTTATCGGTAAATAAGTATCGACTGCACCACATCACTATTTAAGAGCCATAAAAAACAGGAAACGTCATTTATGTCTCCGGTACTACCTATTAGGCTGATATTACACTATCATCACAGCTGTATGAGTCATTTTTATATGAAGAATATCTACATTTGTCTATGATCATAGTTAAGGGATCCTATTTGAAAGCTAGCGTACAAGTAGGATCATAGCTGTCATGCGTAGCATCTCTTATTGTCATTATTGGTGTCGACCATTCGGAAATATGTTTTGTAGGACTTTCTATCTTCCAATCTAAGTTCTTCAAGACGTAAGGTGTTATGGACCCTCTCTCTGATCGCCTTGCTACCCATGATATAACCAATTAATTCGTCTTTTATCTCTAGATTTATTTTTCACTTATTTCTTTTAATGCAATTAATGAAATTGCACTCATAGCAACGGAAAACACGGCTAAATCGTTATCCATCTTGGTAGTATATGACGATTATATGATCATAAGTGGGTCAATAGTATATTAAGTAAAAATAAAGAACTGCATCATTTATATATTATGATCATAGATCTTGACAGATATGACATCATATTTATATGATAGTGTAATATCAGCCTAAAAAAAATAGACTTTACAGACTATAATATATTATAATCAGAGACAAGTAAATTATAATGTACTCTGTGACAGAAACAGACCAGAAAAAGAACTTAAAAGAAGAACAGACACAGAGTAGTGTATTAATTAACCAAGGAACATATTATCTGCAAAGATTATCTGTGCAATTTATTTACTGGTATTAACTCGTGTAAAGCTTTCTATATATGAAGCTTTTATGATTTTTTATATAAAATCAAAGGATATAGGAGCCTCTAAAGGAGGTTCAACTCTTTGATTTTATATATATAAAATCCTTTGATTAAGTATGTAAAAACGTGATAAAAACAAAGCTTCATCTATGGATTCTATGGACTATTAGTCATAGATTAGACAATCAATCTCAGATGAATAACAGATGATCTGAGCAATAAATCTTTGTTTTAATACAAGTATGGAGGGTAGACAGCGTAGACAGAGAAAGTAATATAGACCAAGCCATATCTCTTTTTCACTCCCACATGAAAGAGATGCAGTGTTGAAATGTTACACAAGATAGAATGAGAACAAAATATGATTTCTTCTATCCCTTTCTGCGTGTCACGGGTGTAGTTTGTTTTGTTCTTAAAGCACATTATGTGCTTCGTGCATTGCAGCGTTTTACCTATTATTACCTATCCCTTTCGGTTACACGCTGGCATTGATTCTATAGGTTTAATTATTCTATGGTAGACAGGGTAGAAGTAAGGAGTGTTATCTCTTCTGGGAGAAAAGTTGATAAAGTGTCCAGTGGTTGCTGAAAATAACCGTTCAAAAACCTTTCACATTGGCGCTGGTGTAGCAAAGGGTATGGTATGAATGTAGCAATAATAATTGTAGATTGAAGTCGTAGACAGAGAAAGCTCTATGATTGAAGTGAAGTATGCCGAGTTAAAAAAAATATTATTGTCGACTAAAATGGTAAATTATTGAAAATTTCAACAACTTACGCTAGACAAAATTAAGATGAATGTTTTCTTTCCTTGTTTATTTCTCAAACCTACTCTAAAAATATTTGGCGCTTCTTTTTAAAACCTTGGCGCCCCCATTGTGGTACATTTCGACGAACACTTTTTATATACAGAGATAACACTTCTCAATCTCTCTCAAATCTCGATCAAAGCCTTTGATTAAGTAGATCAAAGCCAATGAATAAAGGTACTTCCTTATTCATTGATCAAAGCAATAAAAAAAAGACGTGTGGCACTTGGAGACTGCCGCGGTAAAGCTATTGCATAGCGTTTTTTATCAACTTATGTAATTTTAATTAACTATTTATTTCTTTTATTTATGCAGTATTTTTTTCCTTTGATATTAATTCAAATTACACTTTTTGAGCGTGGTGACCGATAAGAAAACAATTTTTTTCTTTTATTAAATAAATGAGAAGGTAATATTGTTCAAAATATTTTTGTAGGTTATTCAGGAATATTTATCATTTAAACTATAGGTTTATGGTTATGTACTGAAATAAGAAACATAAGTTTGAGACTTGATATCTTCTAAATATCTGGAAAATACATGGCAAAACTAAAAAGTATCACCGCTGTGCCATTCGGTCTCCACGCTCAAGGTCCGCGATAGAAGCTATGCAATAGCTTAAAAAAATGACCTCGAGACTGACGTTTGACCATCGGTGTTGCCGCTGGCTTACATGTCGCCGCAAAATTCTAGAATCCGCCATGATAGAAATTGGAGGCATTTTATAAACAGGCAGCCCAACGATCAGCTGGATTAACTGTTGCGATACGTCCTTCAACACTGCGGCCCACCATAAAATTAAACTACTATATTGCCCACCTTCAGCCGCAATGTAAACAAGTTTGTAAGGTGACCATACTAACGAAATAAACGGGCATAGGACCCGATTCATTCATATTATCATAAGATCCGCCGAATTACAATAGTTACGGCTAGTCGCATTGAAGAATGCATAGCGCTGTCTGATGGTGGATGAAAGTAGGTATTATGAAGTTCGGTCGAACCAAAGATACCCGCTTTTGTGTGCTACATACTTATTCATAAGCTTTACGATAAATAAAATATAATCTAATGTAATGTAACTAATATTATAAATGCGAAAATTTGGATGGGTATGGATGTATGGATGTTTGTTACTCAATCACGCCCCAACGGCTGAACGGATCTGGAAGAAAATTTTCACAGAGAAAGATTAGAGTCTGGAATAGCACATAGGCTAATTTTTATCCCGGAAAATTAAGAAGTTCCCGCGGGAACCAAAAAACCTCAATCCACGCGGACAAAGTCGCGGGCATCAGCTAGTCATTTAATAAAAATAGATTTTTTGTCGATAGGCCTCTTACAGCAGGAAATTTGCATAATCTCTTAAGAAATAAGAAATTTACGGACGAAGTCGCAGGCGACCGCTAGTTAACCTAATGAGGTATAAACTATAAATAACTTTACATTTAGGCGAGGCGGAATCTTCAGATGGTGTGTTCCGATATACATTGCGAGCACTATAAGGTGTGACGTCAATTTAGTATACTGTGAAGCCGTACCTTTATAGTTAGCTATACTGGTTATTGTTTAAAACGGAACGCAGTCAGCACTGAGAGCACCTTACCTCGAAAACGCCAGTGCTCACAGTACAAAAATGGCGACGATTTATGACGTCACATATTTCCCTAGGATACTGCGGCAGTATACTGTCAGTGCATAATGGAACAAATTTCTCCCCAGTTAGAGCACTGAACAGTGCTCGCAGTGTATATCGGAACATACCCTAATACTACCATAGAGTAAGAATACTACGCAATACGCATGCATGTGGCTAGGGATCCGCAAATTTTTAAAAGTATCGATACCTTCTCGATGCCAAGTATCGAACGAAAAGTATCGATACCGATAAAAGTATCGAATCAAAAGTATCGATACTACTTGGTATCGAATCGGTATCGCGTAATATTTTTATGGCAGTAATAAAAAACAACATCGCATTCTTATCAATTACACATCAAGTGGCATTTTGACAAAATATAATTATAAATTTTATGTGTTTTATCAAATAATATTTTGAAATTCAAAATTTACTAAAGAAGTAAATTAGATAGAGCCCCACTGCCCCACCTTACTGTGAACTTAAAACCAATCAAACTACAACAACAAGTCAATTTTGCCATTTAATTATTATTATATATAATGATAAAATTTATCCATAAAAAATAATTAAAATATAAACCTTAAAACTAAAGCATTAAAGTTAAATTACGAATTTTTTTTATTTTTTTTATACGGTTTATATTCAGTATTTTTGAATTCAGTATATATTTAAGATTAAGACGACGGTAACGCGAATCCACAAGTTTACCTCGTACCAAAAAGTGCTCAACGCGGCTAAAGAAGATTTCACTTCAAAAATAATCTCATCGTGGACTCAGGTGTTTTGCAGTTTGATTCGAATTAAACGCTTGCCATATTATATTATAGTATAGTTGGGGTTTCCCCGAAAGCTGTAGCCTGTACCACTCCATCGAGGGAGACAACGCTATTCGTCGTAAATGGAAGTACCTAACTAGTTAATATGAAGTGTGTTATCCAGTGATGTGACAAAAGTATCGAGTAATTGGGAAAGTATCGATACTGAGTAAAATACTAGCATAAAAGTATCGAGTACAAAAACACTAGGTATCGAAATGAAAGTATCGATACTACTCAGGTATCGATACTTTTGTGGCAACACTGGATATCATCGAGGAGTGATCGACGTTTCGTGAACGCTCACATTATATTCTCTTTGAACGCTCACGCACATGACACATCTCGTGAATTAAGAATTTTCAGAAATCAGAATTTGTGAATGGAAAGTGTGACTGAGAGTTACGCTAAAAGATTTCGATTTGCGTTGGAAATGTGATTAAATAGTTAAAATATTAGGTATTGTGAAAATGTTTCGGAGTATTTTGTGGTGCTACGTTTTCTTACTGACATTGCTGGATTTATCGGTCAATACTAAGCTGACAGCCCAGGGAGAGAGCCATGGTAAAATCGATTTCAATGTTTCACCATTATTTCCGTAGCTATCTTGAGAAAACTAGAAAATATAAATTAAGTCTAAAGTAAGTCGTGCTAGATGATAGGTATGAGGGAATTCAAATATTTGGCATGTCGCTCGGCGGGTCGTCGGGAGCGGTGCGATGTTATTTTTGATCGGGGCCGGAGTTATTTGTCGGTTTTGTTTTTCCATTGGAACTGCGGATATTTCCGTCAAAGCGGAGACGTCAGGGAGGCTGCGTCGGCGGCTAGTGTGCAGCGCGCGGTGAACTGTGCAGTGCAGGCGATGCGCCGCCTGCCCGCGCGCGCCGCGCACTTAACGATTTTGTCACATAATTAACGTTTAATCTATTGTAATCCAGTTAAGTCACCTCATTAGTAATTTTACTACAGAATCACTATACGCTCTTTGTAATTAAAAATAAACTGAAGGTGCACCTATTATGCAATTTTGATAATCTTTACATTTGAGATTATCTATTTAAAAAAAACAATTTATGCTATAGTAAATATTATTCAGTAACAGTACTATTGTTTCAAATTCAAATAGGTAATATTTTTGTTTGCAGGTGTATCAATTCATGATTCTCTTGTAGAAGGCATCACATTTCAGGTAATTATTATTTTAAACTAACTTTTGTATGCTGCTTCTTTAACAGATTTATGTGGGCATGTCAAAAATTCCATTGAGAACTGGGAAGAAATGGACCATCACCATAGATACTTCTTTACTCATTCTACATGCCAGTGAAATTTAGATTCAGATTCATTCATTTGCATTTAATATGAACAATACAATAATTGACATATCACCCCGTTAGGGCATATGCAATTTCAGGGGTACTTCGTACATATTATTTTATTTCTATAATAAATATAATATTATTTATCTGTAGGTTCTTAGTAAATCTTTATGTCGAATAAATTAATCTATGCGTCATGAAAACTTAATTGCTGAAGTCAAGTTAAAAAAAAAAAAATTCGAATACCAATTTTGTGGATTTCTTAATATTCACTTATTACAAAAATTTGATAATTACTCTACAATTTAAAGTTTAAACAATTTAATAATAACAATGGATACTTAATATACAATAAATCTATGCTTTAACAATTATAGTCATGCATCACAATGTCGATTACAAAAGAAAAAGGATTAAAAAGTAAGAAATATAAGTATGTCAAAATATAAATTAAAAAAAATAAAATGATAATAATTTATGTCGTAACTTGAAGCTTTAATTACTATAACAGACAGCCAGACACAAATAATATGGGTGTTTTGGTTTTGATAAATAAATGATCATTCATTTTTCTGAATCAACAATGAATATGAGAATACTTTTAAGTGATCTTTATTAGAATTCTGTCCTTATTATCATTAATTATTATAGTCTGTGTTTATTTATTCAGAAACAATCTGAAGATGTAGTGCTTGTATTTATTTGTTAGCCAAATGAACTGAATTGGCAGTCAACAATTGACTTGATCAATGCATATGATCTCTATGAACAGTTGGAATATATACACAATGCATAATATGAACTATGTTGATATGAATGTATACAAAACTAGAATCCCTTATGAAGATGATCCAATTGAGTTTCACCCCACTCTGGGCAGAGCTTGATAGTGACGTGCCCTTGGACAAACTAAATGTAGTGGCCATATATTATATACCTATTATGAACTAAGCTAAATTAATTGGAAGAAGCTTAAAACTTGTATCTGGAACCAGACTTTTATGGTTCTGCCCTCAGCTGTTGTCCAAATCTGTAAACATTCTCTTAATGTGATCAATTCAAATTGATATTGTTTGTTGATTCTTAGCATTCGAAATTTGTGCTAAAATAAGAACCTCTTAGCTCTCGGAAGTCTGGTAGAAGAAGTGTAGAAGAGATTAGAAGAAGTAGAAGTTGATTATTACTACCACCTTTGTTTGAATAATCTAAAATCTATATAGTTAAGATATAATATAGATTGTAAATTATTGATTTTGTCCTATGTAGTAAACAAACACCTCTATATTAGGATTTTTAATTCCGCGGAATTCTGACGTTAGTGACGTTCAGAAATCACTAACATTTTTGTATTTTTGTTTTGATCACATGCGCCTATTACCTGAAATAAATAATTGATCATTTGTCACAAGCATAAACCAAATAAGTACCTACTTATTACTTACTAGATGTTGAAATAGTCCTTTATTAGAATTAATAACTTTGCTAGAAAGGATAAAAGATAAAAGAAAGAAATAACAACCAATAATGATAAACTCTATCCATTCTTACTAATATTACAAACTAGATGCTGCGTGGATTAAGGATTTTTTATTCCCGCGGGAACTTCTTAATTTTCCGGGATAGCGCCTATGTTCTTCCCCGGGATACAACATACCTCAATAGTCGGTGCCAAATTTCGTCAAGATCGGTTGAAGAGGGGCTGGGAAAGCGTAGCAGACAGACACACTTTCGCATTGATAATATTAGTATATTGAAGTATGGATCCTTTTTTAAGGCAATGAAAGAAAACGTATTCCACGCAGACAATACTGCGAACATCAGCTAGTTGTAAATAATTAAGTATCGTACAGCAAAGGCGGCTCGCTCAAAGGAGCGCTGGTGCAGTGAACTCCCACAAAATTTTAAAAAATACATAGGTACTAGGTAGGTATAATAATCAAATAAACTTTGCTATAAACGTTTTAAATATTTTTATATAAATCTATTCCCATTGTCATTTTAATCATGAATATCCTTATGTACCTACCTACCTACTTTACTACTTATTTCATCAATCAACACAAATTTAATACATGGTATTTTTGTTAAGTGGAGCGCTTAGAACAACGCTCCTATAGACGAAAGTTTAGTACAACGTTCCTATTGAAATGTAATGAGAGTAAAAGAGAGCATTCGATGCGAGCGGCGCGTGAGACAAAAGATTTGTATGAGATATTTGGTAAATATGGAGCGGCGCTCCTGACACGAAGTACGCATGCGCGATATTATCCGACTAAATGACATGGCCTGTTGTCACGAAGAAAGAGTTAAAACTCGCGAGTATTTTTTTTATTCGTATTATGCCGGTAAGATGTAAACAAAACACAAAATATGAAAGTAAATTTATTTTGATTTCTTCGCGAGTGCGTTGGATCATTGTACAGTGGCTGGAAAATCTGTATTGTTGTTTTAAATAGTGTACATATTGTGTTGTGTATTTATGTGAAAAAGACTGTGATTTATGTAAATAGTGTAGGTAGGCGATTAAAATGGAACAATATAACGTAATGACCGCCGAATGGACTTCATTTACAAATAATTGGTAAGCATTTTTTTTTTTAGTGAACTCCCAATATGATCTTTCACGAGCCGCCTCTGTCGTACAGTAGAAATAAATGAAACGCCAACGATAGTAACTCGTATGTATTGTACCATAGATTAAGCGTCGGAGATGACTGCAGTGGCTATCGATCTCCTCGCTTAAAATGAGTGACGGAATCTAGCGAAATCCTAGGTACCCTAGCTTTAGACGTAAGAGTAGACTAGGGGCTCCGGAGCACGATCCTAATCCTAGACTCGACTGTATTGGTGACTGCAACGGCTATCTCGCTACCTCTCTCTCTCGGTACGGTCGCTAACTAGCGAATGGAATTAATATCTTCGTCGTGCTCGGGCTTGTATAGAGCTCCGCCGCTTTGTTCTTCGACACACGAGACACGTTGGTCGGAGCGCTCCGAGCGAGATGGTTAGTGAATGTGTGAGCAGGAAAGTATTCGAGGCCGAGCCGCGCGTGAAATTCTTGTTACAGTATTAAGTAAAATCATCATGATCATCGTTGTCGTCGTCATCCTCGTCATTCACAGACACTGTCAATCAAATGGGTAAAACGGCATATTCTTTAATTATGTTTTCTATGCACTCTAGCCATTTGTTTGAGGTGACGTTAGCTCCCTCAACCAAAAGCTCTTTAACTTCCGCCATCTTGTTTTTGCAACATCCAAATTGCACTCCAAGTTTGAGGCCAAACCAACTCAATTGGATTAAGTAAGCTCACAATGGTAAGGCGGCAATTGGAGTACCTACAGTAATCCCTTGTTCTGCTGCCAACTCGTCCGCGACATTTTTATTACATTTATGCTTTTCTTTACTATGTCCAATAAATTTATCTTCAACTGCAAATTGACTTAGAACTTAATCTTTAAACTTAATTAATAAATTATGTCGAAAATAATAATTTCTGTTTTTCAGTTAAAAAGGTTTGTTACTCATGCATGGTGTGACCAGTTGCATGGTAATGTTTTGCTTTGTTCCCCCACATTAATTGTTTCAATATTGATATTTAAAAACATTTAACGGATCAGCCTTGCAATCGAAAGAGGTAATAGCTTTTTCATTAAAAAAACAAAAAAAAATCTAGTCGTCTGTCGGCCGTCATCGTGATGATCATGCCATTCGACTTTAAGCTTGAATGTTCAAATGTGCTCTTGTTACTTGCTATTGCCACTCACTAAAAGTTGGATGAATACCAACAACCGGCTGGAAAAAGAATGATATTCAAGCATGATTAACGTCAAAGAATTTAAATTATGATGAAACTATGTTGAAGGTAAACTTATTGGACATACTCGTAGTTAGCAAAGAAAAGCATATAAATAAATATGCTGTGGGCGAGATAGCAGCGGAACGAGGGTTCACTGTGATCCGATTACCCCCTTACCATTGTGAGCTCAATCCGATTGAGTTGCTTTGGGCTCAAGCTAAAGGGCATGTGGTAAAAAACAATAAAACTTATAAAATGGCGGAAGTGAAAGAGATTTTGGTCGAGGGAGTGAACAATGTCACCCCAAACAAATGACAAGAGTGCATAGCACGTTATTAAAGAAGAGGACAAACTATGCCGTATATACCCCTTACCATTGTGAGCTCAATCCGATTGAGTTGCTTTGGGCTCAAGCTAAAGGGCATGTGGCAAAAAACAATAAAACTTATAAAATGGCGGAAGTGAAAGAGCTTTTGGTCGAGGGAGTGAACAATGTCACCCCAAACAAATGATTCATTATTTACAAAAAAAGTTTACTATTATTAATTTTTGGATTTTCCTTTATACTTTCTTGGCAAAATTGTTCTTCCTAAAAGGACTCATTCAGTCTTCAGTCGGTAATAAGTATTTGGATTTTGCTTATGCATGTTATTTACATGTATGCACATTATGTATGCAAATATAAACTATTCGTAACGTTTGCACTTAAAATAAAAATAGTGCTCTATTAATTAAATTAATTAACAATTTAATGTAAACTAACACTTATATCTTTAGAATCCATAGCATTACTTACATTTTATTAGAATCTGTTACCTTTTTTTGTGGGAACTGTTTTTACTATGGTATCACCAAGAAACGTCAGAATTCCGCGGAATTAAAAATCAAGGTATAGTATTGAAAATCACATAAGGCAAAGTATACATGTGAATAATTGACATCTAAAATTGATTACTAAAGTCCAATTATAAAATCAAAATTTGATCATGAGTCAAATTTTAGCCTGGGGCAAAGTCAAATCATGGAAATTGCATGACTACCATAATTCACACTTAATAATAGCTTTAAGTATTTTGAGGTCATAACATCTTGGGTCGGATTGCATCGTGTCATTTTCATTGCTCACCTAGGACACCCGGTGAGTGAGCGAAAGTTTTGGCTCCCAACGGCGAGCTTAAAAGTATTATAGTCTTGTATTGTATTGCATTGTACTTGAATGGTTAACATTAGAACGTGTGTCGGGCCGCAGGAATGGGACGCGGAGACGGGCGCGGGGCAGCAGCCGGGCGTGGCAGCGTGGCCGCGCGCGCTGCGCTTCGGGCGCGTGGCGCTGGGCGCGCCGCACGCGCACGCCGTCACGCTCACCAACCGCGCCAACGCCACGCTGCACCTCGCCTCCGTGGCCGGCACCACGCCCGACTTCCACGCCTCGTTCTTCGACTCCAAGGTGCCACCACGAGCCACAGCACCCAGCTCGGCGGCAGCTGACGGGAACATTGTGCCACCTCTTGTAGCTGTCACCGAGCTTGGATCTGTTTCATATTACTAAACTAGGGGACGCCCGCGACTTCGTTCGCGTGGCATAAGTTTTTTAACTTTAACAGGCATTCCTTAATGTTCCGGGATTAAAAGAACCCATGCAAAAAAATACGTCGATCCGCTGCTCTGTTGCAGCTTGATTGAAGGACTAGGTACCTTTGGGAAAGAATTTTCAAAAACTGTGAAATATGTGTTTCAATCATTAACCCGCAGAGGCCAATATTATTGTTTATTTGTTGATGACATCAATACAATTGAACATAGTATCAGAGGCGTAGTTATCATGTCAGTGCGTCAGTACGTAGGTGTGCGGCGGCTCGGCGTCGCGGCCTTATCGCGTGACGCTACCGCTGCCGAGCCACTGACCGCTGTGCGGCTGGCTGGCCACACGCCACACTCCACACTCCACACGGCACACCACGCCGGCGACCCCGCACACTGCACAGTACACAATTAAACTGTGCACTGCTGCCTGTGAAACGGTTCCCTACGTCTACGCAACTTCTAGAGGCATATTTACTGAGTACTAAGAAAAAAAACTAGCTGATGCCCGCGACTTTGTCCGGGGAATGAGTTAATTAAGTTTCCGGTATAAAACATTCATTCATTCACACATTCTCGATCGGGCATCGATGCAATACACTTGTGCACGTATTAAGTTCGGTGGCTCGTACAAGACGCGGTGCTTGCGTCATTACATGTCAAAGTGATTAACTGCAAAAGACGCTCGATACATCATCGTCATAGGGTGCATATTCAACTGAGCACTTTACGTTATTTATCATGCCTACCTGCGTTGCTTGTGGATCTGTGCTGGAAATAAAAGAACTAATGAAATGTTCGCTGTGCGCCTCGTCATATCATTTTCAATGTGTTGGTACGACGAAAGAAAATTTTAGTAAACTCTCATCTTCATACAAATTGTCTTGGAAGTGCCCTGCGTGCAAACTGGCCGGCAAAAAAGGGACCCTAAACTCAGACTCCACTCCTATCAAAGGGTCTGACCCTGAAAACGTGTCGGACGGCAGCAGTGACATCCAGCATCGGGACTTTCAGTCCTTTAAAAATGATGTGTTAAATGCCATGGCTAAACAGGAAACACACGGACAAACCCTGCTTAATCTAATAGAAGAGAAATTTCAGGCTGTACAAGGATCGCTGGACGTCTTCACTGACAGCCTAAATGCTGTGAAGAGGGATGTCGCGGAGTTAAAAACGGTATTCTCAGCAAAAATAGAAAGCCTCGACAGTCGTGTCACCGACCTCGAGTCGCAAATATCACAAATTAGTGATATTAAGACTGCATATGAGGGTTTGAAGACGGAGGTGGCCTGCATCCTGGAAGCTAACACAAAGAATGAGCAGTGGGTGCGACGCTCTAATATTCAGATTAATGGCATCCCACAGAAAAAAGATGAGGATCTCATCAAGATCATAACCTCTCTAGCGGAAAAAAGCGGGTATCACTTGGAACCGGCTCGAGACATTGACTTCGTCACACGCGTTGCAGTGAGGAATGATGTCGATAGCTCGTACCCCAAGCCTATAATTCTAAAGCTACTATCCAGATACAAAAAAGATGATTTCTTAGCGTGTCTGCGGCGCCTCAAGGAACTGAGAGCTTCCGATATTGGATTCCCCGGTAACAGAAACCGAGTGTACATAAACGATCACTTATCTAGTTACAACAAGATGCTCTTACAGAAAGCGAAGCTGCGTGCTAAAGAGAAACAATACAGCTATTGTTGGGTGCGTAACTGTACAGTGATGGTACGACAAAATGATAAATCTAAAATTATCCACATCACCTCTGAAGAATCGCTAAAAAAAAATAGTTTAGGTAATATCTATATAGTAATAAATTGGCCAATATGCATAGAAACTAAAGTACTAGATTGTAAGTATCTTGTTATTAATTATTATATTAATAAGTTTATTCGAATTCATAAAAGATCGCTAATTAAATTATTTACCAGCTCATCCTGCTCGACCTATTGTTTACGTGAATTACTTGAATGTTTGATGTACATTGCTCGCTTAGTTAATGATTACAATTTGTACAAATACACTTCTATCCCCGCAATCGAATATGTTATAAGAAATCTAAACTGTTACATCCTTTCTCTGTGTGTTACTAGGGGTATTATAATGGAAACTTTAATAACTCCCTGCCAATATAATCGAGTAACTTGTTACTCGCTTTTATTATTATTTACTATTTCTAATTGCATCATGCGGACTCGAACGGTAAAGGCTTCACCACCTAGGTTATACTACAATGAATTTGTAATGAGTGACATTTGTTTACATTGTACGTTCTTATATTATTTTTTATTTTTATTTTTATTTTGTTTATTATAGGACACCCAACAGGTTACAATACATAAACAAAGAAATATATATAATAGTAAATAGAGTTATATGCACTATTGTATACCCACTTAGAGGTTGCCACAGCTTGCTATATACATGTAATGTTAAATTACACTATAGTCCGGAAAAAATCGAAATAAAAGAAGATACGGAAAAATAAAATAAAAAATAATTACACAAACAAATAACAAAAATTAACAGTGATGAGATCCAGCACGCTGAAGCAAACAGCTAGACTGGATCTAGTGCATTTACACAATAAACAAAATGAATATCAAAGACAATGTTCTACTCTAAACCTAAAAACTTATAATACCTAAAGTAGACAGGAAAATAAGTCTATATAACACCAAAAGCAATCAAATAGCTTCATTCTTGTACTGAGATCTGAAATGATCCTGATGATGGATGATATTTAATACTTGTCATTTACTACGATACAATATTAATCTTTACTCTATGCGGACGTTGTTTGAGTTATTTATTTTGTACGATGGTTTACGTGAATAATTTATCTTATTATGTAACATCCAGCATAACTATTGTAACCATGTCGGTGCGGTGTTAGTAAATGTTTTCTACCAAAACGTTCGCGGGTTACGTACGAAAACTACGGGCTTCCTTAAGAATGTTTTACAAAACCATTACGATGTAATATGTATCAGTGAAACCTGGCTACTGCCGGGAATCTATGACTCAGAATTATTCGACGCGCGTTATAATGTTTATCGGACGGATCGCGACTACGACCGGCTAGGACTAAAGATGGGCGGCGGAACCTTAATAGCAGTACACCGTGCGCTTATAACTAACTAGATGATTCCCGCGACTTCGTCCGCGTGGACCAAGCTTTTTCGATTCCCGCGGGAACTCTTGAATTTTTCGGGATAAAAAGTAGCCTATGTCCTTCCCCAGGATACAACCTATCCCTGTACCAAATTTCATCAAAATCGGTTGAACAGATACATTTTTTTGATTCCCGCGGGAACTCTTCAATTTTCCGGGATAAAAAGTAGCCTATGTCCTTCCCCGGTATGTAACCTACCTCTGTACCAAATTTCATCAAAATCGGTTGAGTAGTTGGGCCGTGAAAGCGTAGCAGACAGACAGACAGACAGACAGACAGACACACTTTCGCATTTATAATATTAGTATGGATAGATGATTCCCGCGACTTCGTCCGCGTGGACCAAGCTTTTTCGATTCCCGCGGGAACTCTTGAATTTTTCGGGATAAAAAGTAGCCTATGTCCTTCCCCAGGATACAACCTATCCCTGTACCAAATTTCATCAAAATCGGTTGAACAGATACATTTTTTTGATTCCCGCGGGAACTCTTCAATTTTCCGGGATAAAAAGTAGCCTATGTCCTTCCCCGGTATGTAACCTACCTCTGTACCAAATTTCATCAAAATCGGTTGAGTAGTTGGGCCGTGAAAGCGTAGCAGACAGACAGACAGACAGACAGACAGACAGACAGACAGACACACTTTCGCATTTATAATATTAGTATGGATATTCTAAACTTACGGCCATTATCAGTGTTCCCCGACGCTGAAGTTACTCAGATTAATATATCTCTCTGCCGTAGCCCTATTTTAAAAAACCTCCGTCTGTTCTGTTGCTATTTCCCTCAGAACCCGCATCAGTTATGGTCTCAACAGCAATTTTTGGAATACTTATCTGATCTGAGCATCGAGTACCCCACCGACGAAGTTTTAGTGGTGGGCGATTTTAACATTAGGAATGCTGAATGGCTAGCTAATCTTAGTAATGGAGGTTGCACAATTTTAAATCCTAGCGTGGATCAGTTGACCTCTCAACTATCGTCGTTTTTGTGTTTTACAGGCTGGACGCAGTTCAATAATATCAATAATATTAATAATAGATGCCTCGATTTGGTTATATCTACTTCTCCATGTACAGTTCATAGATCTGTCGGTATGGCGATTCCTGAGGATAACCACCACCCTGCGCTTAGTGTTAATATCAATGTTCAAAGCTTGCAGTCTAGCCTGCGACCCCCTCCTCGGCTTGTGAGGAGATTCCACTCAGCGGATTATAACTTAATTAACGAAGAATTAGCCAAAGTTAACTGGTACGAGCGACTTGATGATAAAGAAATTAACGCCGCAATCGATGAATTTTACCTTGTAGTGAACTTAATGATTGATAAGTTTGTTCCACCTAAATTGGTTATAAACAGCACCAGCTATCCATGCTGGTATTCACGTCCTTTAATTAAGATTGTAAGAAGGAAAATAAAGGTACATAAAAAATGGAAAATATATGGAAGACAATCTGACTACTTTCTATTTTCTGATCTTAGACGCGAATTTCACGAGATGGAGGCTTCATGCTATCAATTATATATTAATCGTGTAGAAGACAATATTGCTTTAAACTCAAAATGCTTCTGGACGTTTATGCAGTCGAAATATAATGTCAATAGTGTACCTGATAGCCTGTATTTAGACAGCAAAAATGCCAACGATGGACAAGACATAGCCCGTCTTTTCAATAAATTCTTTGAATCTGTGTTTGAAAAATCATTTAACTGCAATGTGAATGATAGTGTCTGTATAAGTGGATATTCTCAACCTCTTATTGGACATGTAGATATTAATTTTAAAATTGTAGTAAAATATCTATCACTTATCGACCATACCAAAGGCAGTGGCCCAGACGGTGTTCATCCCCTCTTTCTCAAAAAATGTAGTAAACAATTATCCATACCCCTAACACTCTTATTTCAGAGCTCCCTCAGATCAGGCATCTTACCTAAGATTTGGAAGCGATCCATTATTGTCCCTATTCATAAAAGCGGTGATAAGCACAATATAAGGAATTATCGTGGGATCTCGAAATTGTCAGTCATCCCAAAATTGTTTGAAAAAATTGTGTATGATGCGTTATTCCCGGCAGTGCGACCTTTATTGACACCGTCTCAACATGGCTTTATTAATATGCGCTCCACGGAGACAAATCTTTGCGAAATGCTGGATACGATTTTAGATGCTATGGACAAGGGACTTCGCGTTGATGCCGTGTATACAGATTATTCCAAGGCGTTTGATAAAATTTCCCATAACTTATTAATTGCTAAAATGGAAGCGATAGGTATTCACGGCGACCTTTTGAGATGGCTCACGTCGTATCTGCGTGAGAGAACCCAAGCGGTAACTGTCAAGGGTTATACTACAACATTTGTACCAATAACTTCTGGCGTGCCACAGGGCTCCCACCTCGGCCCATTACTCTTTAATATATTTATCAACGATGTGGTCAAATGTATAAAAAATTCTCAGTTACTATTATATGCTGATGATACTAAAATATTCAAAGTAATTAAAACGGAATCAGATTGTTATGGCTTGCAGGAAGATTTAGACCACATTACTGAATATTGCTCGAAGAACGGTTTACACCTAAACGTTGACAAATGTTGCACTATCTCCTTTACAAGAAAGAGGACAGTGTTAACTCATAATTACTATTTATCGGGTAAAATACTCCGTAGAGTCGACGAGGTGAGAGACCTTGGCGTGTTGTTGGATAAACAATTATATTTTGACTCACACATTAATAAAATTAAAAACAAAGCCTATAAGATGCTTGGGTTTGTCCTTCGCCAAACAACTGATTTTTAAAAACCCAAAATCCCTTATTTTACTTTACAACTCCCTGGTAAGATCCCAGTTGGAACACGCTTCCACCGCTTGGAACCCACAGTATGCCTGTCACGTAGATATGATTGAGAGCATCCAGTGCAAATTTCTCAAATGCATAAACAAAAGATTTGGTTCCTCGGTTAACAGTTTAACTTCTTTGGAATTAAGACGAGAACATAAGGATCAAACCTTCCTATACAAATTGGTAAATGGAATGATAGATTCTCCTTACTTAATAAATAAGATTAAATATAGGATACCTAAACCCTCACAGAGGAGTTGTCGGCAGCAGTACACATTTCATCTTTCACACGTAAACCGTAATTACTGCAGAAACAAATTTCTCCACAGGTCTTGCGACAGGTATAACAATAAATAAATATTGACATATTCTTTTATAAGTACGGGAGGTTTGCATCTGAAATCAGGAAATGTGTCTGATTCGTTTCGTGACTGCGGCTGCAAGCCCCTGCCTAAAACTATTGTATTCGGGCCAAAGTTAAATACTTATAATTATATCTACCCGATCGGGATATGTAGGAACTAGTATGTATAATTTTTTTGTGAAAACTTCACTGGCTTAATGAAATTTCTAGATTAAGGTTAAAACTATGTAATATGTTTAGCTGTTTGTTTTCTAAATAAATAAAATAAAAAAATAAAATAAAACAGTAGCCTATGTCCTTCCCCGTTGTACAACCTATCCATGTACCAAATTTCGTCAAAATCGATTGACTCACTTTCGCACTTATAATATTAGTATGGGTAAAAGCGACTGTTACAAACAATCCTTTACTGTATGTCTAACGAGTGGGGGGATTTATCTGGAATTGGAAGGACACTCAAACTCAAATGGACAACAATGTTTGTTTATTCAAATAAACTTTTACGAGCTTTTGAATACTTTTCTACAAAAAATAACTATTACTTCACTAAATAGCCTATGGTGTTATAAGATATAGACTTTCACACCGTGATAGGGTAGATGTTACCTGAAGTATAAACCCATTTGTGGCCCACCATGAAGCACGGGTCTTCAGAAAGGTCCAGGCCATGCAGTCCACCACGCTGGCTAAGTGCGAATTGGCAGAATTTACACACCTTTAAGAACATTATAGAGAACTTTCAGGCCCTTTCTAACGTCTGCGACGACGCGATAACATCAAGCAGTAGCTGACGTAGTCGTATCACGTCGCTTTCGTCGCTCGCATAGGACAACCGGGGTCGGGTATAGGTACAAGTTCCCTCAAGATGTTTCCCTTCGTCGCTAATGCATTTATTTACTTGCTACAACGAGTACGTAAATATGTTGAAAAAGACCGCCTAAGTACCTAAGTATGGGAATGAAACTTTTTATATTAGAAGTCCCCGTAGAGCTGAATGGTATTTAGGTATGCAGCAATATTGTTGTGTGTTGCATAATGTAGCAAAACAAGGATGAAGTAGTTTTTTGTCCGCGCCGCCTCGTCGTCGCTCGAACCAGTTCCGCACCGGCTGCGGGCCGCCGGGACAGCCGGAACTGGGTCAAAGCTACCGAAAGAAAGGATCGTAATTATTGAAAGAAATAACCGGTACTACGACGGTCGCTAATGCACTCACAATTTAGCTGTAGTCTGCGGTAAACCAAAATATATTTATCCACAAAACACTATATTCTTGCATTAGAGTCTCAAAATACGTCAAATAGATCATGTGATGCAGTTCTTTTGATTTATGTACTAACTACTAACTTATTGTATTAGATTGATGAACTACCATAGTTTGTCATCCATCTAATATCCGACATGTCGTCGACCTAATATTATAGTATTCGTTTATATAAGTTTATATATAAGATAAATAAGAGTTTCTTGCCGGCTCTTCTCAGTAGAATTAGTTTTCCGAACCGGTGGTAGAGTCTTGACGTATCATAAGTGACACAAGTTGTCCTATGTGAAATAAATAAATCATTTATCATTTCAATACGAAGGTCAGTTTCTGCGAACTGATAAGTTGTTTTGTAGCAAATTGGGTCTTATTCTGTTGGACATAATGTCTAACGGATTACTACTTAATTATGCGTTCGCACGAGTAAAACTGTGATAAAAATTCTTTTCAAAAAACCGACTTCCAAAGCCACTGTAAAGTAAAAAATAATTTGGATTTCTACACACTGTAGAAGTCGGGCGAGCCTGACGCGTCAACTTTGCCTATCTTTGTAATAGGTACTCGCCCGACTTCAACATTGTGTGTATAGAAATCAAAATTATTTTTTACTTTACAGTGGCTTTGGAAGTCTTTTTTGAAAAGAATTTTTATTTTTAACTTTTTAGTGTACCTACTCTTAATCCAGTAACCTGCAGCATCAGAGTTGAGGAGTTGGGACTTGGGTTTATGTATAAAGTCGTTGCTTGACACCTACAATATGAATCATACTATAATATTATAAATGCGAAAGTCACTTTGTTTGTTGGTTTGTTGGTTTGTTGGTTTGTCCTTCAATCACGCCGCAACGGAGCAACGGATTGACGTGATTTTTGGCATGGGTATAGTTGAGGACCTGGAGAGTGACATAGGCTACTTTTTATCCCGGAAAATTAAAGAGTTCCAGCGGGAATAACAAAAAACTTAAACCACGCGGACGAAGTCGCGGGCATCAGCTAGTTCACCATAAAAAAATCCTAAATCGCTATTTTTAAGGAGTTCTGTACCCTGCAGCATCAGGGTTGAGGATTTGGGACTCAGAGTTGTATCGTATACACGTGACTTGATACCTACTATATGAATTCACCATCAAAATTTCCTAACTCACTAGTTTTGATGATTTCATGTAGTACGGTACACCTGTATCATCAGGAGTGAGGATTTGGAGTCAGAATTTTTTATGGGACCACTTTGTGAGCTTCCTCTAACCAATGAAAAAAAATTGTTCAAATCGGGTTAGAAACCACGGAGATATGCACCGACATACATATAAAAAAAAAAAAAAAAGATACGCGCCGAATTGAGAACCTCCTCCTTTTTTGGAAGTCGGTTAAAAATGATATATCACAATGTTTAGAGAAAACCGAATCAGCACCAGTTGGAAATATTGTTCAGACAAACAAACATCACCCGTCGTAATATAGTTAATAAGTTTGTTTATTGATTCAATAAGTAAAATACAGACTGACGCGTACTGTTGTAGCGACGCGACAGGCTCCTTATCGTTTAAGGCAGAGATGCACAGACCGCGGCCCGCGGGCCGCATGCGGCCCGCCGGTCGAATACTGGTGGCCCGCCGACAGCAAAAATAATACTCACGTACATTCGAAAAATATTGAATTCTATTCCAGAATAAAACCAAAAAAAATATGTTCGAAAAGTAATTTGAATCTCGCGCGCGCGCTCTTAAGTGCGCTTATCGGTGCGCCGTGCATGCGTCGGTAACAGCGGTCGGTAATGTTCGTGCTGATCTCGGTTAAATTCGTTTTCTTGAGGAAGCGCCGCGGCCGGCGCGGCGGCGCGTTATCCGCGGGTTATATTGTTAGAGCAAGCGAGATAGCAATAGTCCCGAATTCCCGATTGCTCGCGTAGGTAGATACACGAAGCTTCCAGAGTCGGTTTCGAGATTTCTCCAGACAGTTTTCGACTCTATACGCGCGGTATAAAAGCCACGCTAACCGCAGCGACCGACAGTTCGGTTTTAATTTGAGTGAAGTGCCAATAGTTCTAGTGTAGATTTTAACTCGACTAGCCGGTGTATAATTGTGTTGTGAAATCGTAAGTAAAACTCTGTTATTAATAAGTGTTTCCCTACCTATTTAATCAATTATTTTTGGTAATTTAAAAAAGGATGGGTAATTTAAGTAGGTACTGTAATTGTTTTTAGGTGCTGTGTTAATCCTAGCCAGGATTAGAACGCAACATGGACAAGCCAGGACCTAGTAATAAACGTAAGGTTAAAGATGAAAATCGGCAGTTTCAAGAAATTTGGACCGAGAAATACTTTTTTGTATGGTCACATAACAAAGTCGTTTGTTTAATTTGCAAAAATTCTGTTGCGATTGCAAAGGAATATAATGTTAAAAGGCACTATGAAACGCAGCATCCTACTTTTACCAAGTTTACAGGCGAATTAAGAAAGCAAAAAATGTTGTCTTTAAAACGGGAACTTATTGGTCAGCAAGCTATGTTTACAAAACCTATTCAAGATTCAGAAACAGCTACAGAAGTTAGTTATGAAATTTCTCGAATGATAGCAAAGCGAAGTCGCCCCTTCAATGATGGGGATTTTGTAAAAGAATGCATAGAAATTGCCGCTAAGAAAATGTGCCCAGAAGCAGCAAAAAAGTTTGAGAAAATTCAACTGAATCGTATGACTATCCAAAGACGAATTATGTCATTGTCAGGTAATATTGCGGAACAATTAAATGAAAAAACTAATATCATTGAATTTTTTCATTAGCACTCGACGAATCCACTGATATTAGTTCCACAGCTCAACTTCTCATATTCATACGAGGTGTTACTCAAGATTTTGAAGTCTTAGAAGAGTTATTAGGAATGTGTTCATTGAAAGGTCAAACCAGAGGAGTTGATATACTCAATGTACTTTTGGATGAGTGTTCAAAAACTAATTTGGACTTATCAAAATTATCGGGAGTTGCGACTGACGGTGCTCCTTCGATGATTGGTGTCAATTCTGGGCTAGTTACTTTGCTGAAAAAGCATCTGCAAGAAAAAAACATAAACGCTGAAGATCTCATGCAGTTTCACTGCATTATACACCAAGAAGCCCTCTGTTCTAAAAAAATTGAATTTCAAAATGTCATGAAAGTGGTAGTTTCGACTGTAAATTTCATAAAATCACGAGGACTCAATCACAGGCAATTCAAACAATTCCTTGATGACATCGAAAGCGAATATGGAGATTTACTGTATTATACAGAAGTAAGGTGGCTAAGTCGTGGATTGACACTGGAACGATTTCTAAATTTAATAGAAGAAATTGGAATATTTCTGGCGGACAAGCAAAGGGATGTCCCGGAACTTAAAAATCCTGATTGGTTGTGTGATTTGGCTTTTTTAGTTGACATTACAAATCATTTGAATGTCTTGAACACACGGCTTCAAGGCAAAAATCAACTGATATCCCAGCTCTACGCTCATGTATCATCCTTTCAATGCAAGCTGACACTTTTCAGATCGCAATTGAATTCTGGAAATTACAATCATTTTCCGAATTATAAGAAAATGGCTGAAAAATTCAACAAAACTGCGATTAATTTCAGTTATGTAGAAAAGCTAGATATTTTGATTCAATCTTTTCAAGACAGATTTTCGGAGTTTAAAAAATTGAAACCTCTGTTGGACATATTCAGCAATCCTTTCACGATTTCAGTTGAAAATGCGCCAGAGTCAATGCAGTTAGAAATTATCGACATTCAAAACGACCAAGATTTACGCAACAAATTCAACGAAGGAGACTTGCTGAACTTTTACCGCTGCATTGATAAAAATACGTACAAAGAGTTGCGTATAAACGCTCTGAAATGTGCCAGCTTATTTGGTTCTACCTATATATGTGAACAAACCTTTTCAATACTAAATAATACTAAAACAAAAAATCGAAACCGCCTTGCAAATGAAAGTTTGGAAGCAGTTTTACGTGTTGCTACAAGTAAATTTGAGCCAAATATAAAAAAGATTGTAAGCACTATGCAGTGCCACGCTTCAAATTAATAAATTCTTTTTCAATTTTAATACATATTTGTCAATTCTTTATTGTCTTTAATTACCTATACTTCTGGCGGCCCGCCATCAGTTCATAATTTGCCCGAGTGGCCCCTAGTCTTAATAAGTCTGTGCATCCCTGGTTTAAGGCAATGGCGAGGCATGGTACCGGGGCACCGGCCTTGCGCTGACCCTACTTGTGATGCCGCTACCCAATCATGTTGCTTACACATGTGGCATGACCATGAGCCGAAGAAAGCTTGAGATTTTCCATAGCGAACTGCAGTCTTTGTATCATATACTGAGAATTGATAAATTATGTTTCTTAGTATATGATACAAAGACTGCAGCTTGCAAATGCAATGCAACTTAGTTTCCGCACTGAATCTTTAAATTAGAACTTAGGCCAGCGGTGATAGCCCAGTGGTAAGACTTCAGCTCCCTGTTTATTGAGTTCGGGGTTCTATCCCCAGTAACACGTACTTACCTCTATTATCGGAATAGTGTTTTTTAAGAAATCTTGCGTGCCTGAAAGTTGTCCATAATGTTCTCAAAGGTGCGCGTAGTCTGCCAATCCGCACTCGCGCAGCGTGGTGGACTACGACCGCAACATTTTTTTCCGTTACATTTAACCTCGGATACCCGTGCTCAGGAGTGGTCAGTGAGCCGTTCACGATGATGATGATGCTGAACTTCTTCATTTTATTCATCTTAAAGGTCAAGGTTAACAAAAGAGACAACTTCCCCTGGATTTTCTTGACAGTCAACGATTAACAGATTCTTAATTTAGGCATGTGATTTTTTGCTTGTTTGCACATGGTTCGTATAATAAAACCGAAGGTCTCGGCCAATATTTACAATAGGCAATTGAAGTTATCTCTCGATACCTGTTTATTGTGCACGCGCTATCGCTGCGAATATGTAGTTATATTATGTAGGTATTCAATCACTTTACAGCACCGGAATTAAGATAACCCACCGACTGGTATTGTTATTGTCGTTGTAAATGACTCTTGAAATGTCTTTGTTTTTCTTTTGCAGTGTGATCTCCTTAATTTCTGTAGAATTTCAGTGGCACGGGCCAGAGCCCAGAACCTAAGACATGGCTTGGGTTATGTGTAAAACACAGGCATATTTCATATATCAGCCAATAGTACGAAGAACTATAGTTCGCGCACGAGTTGAATGCAAAGCAAATGTATGTGACACATAAATTTACTCTGCATTCAACTCGCGTGCGATTTGCGAACTGTAGGTATAAATCGTAATAACTAATAATATTCCTGCGGTCAACAATAGCATTCGAAAGAGACATTTCAATTTAGTTTAGAAAGTGTGTACAATAAAATTTGCCACTTTATCCGCAACTGCGATAAGGAATCTGCATATTATATCCAGTTTATGTAAATATACTAAATACCATGTAAACATTATGTAGCTGTTACATAATATTTATTATGTAAGTCTGCGTTCATATTGTGTCTTAGTATAATATTATGAATGTAGGTACTTAAGCTATCTGTAACATCGCTCACGTTGAGCTATTTATGTTATGAACACGACTTAACCGTAAAGGCGGCTTATTAGATCAGTTTGGAACACCTTAGAAGATTGGAACGCAAGGATGCAGAAGAAGCAAGAAGGATAAAGAGCGGAGCGGGCGCGGGAAAAGTTCGTATTTTGACTTGGTTTGGAGGAAGTCAAGCTCGAACTTTTCCTGCGTCGCCGCACGCTCGCGTACAGCGCCGCACCGCACCGCACCGCACCGCACCGCACCGCACCGCACCGCACCGCACTGCATCGCATCGCGCCGCAGCTCGGCGTGCAGCGGCCTGAAGATTCCATTACGAACGGAGGCTCTTGATGAACAAGCTATAAATGACGATGCATTCAATGTTTAACCCCTGACATAAACATGGGGGCGTGTTTTAAGTTTAATGGTCTGTCCATCTGTGGCATCGTAGCTCGAATCAGACGGTTGAACGGATTCTGATTTTGTTTTTTTTGTTTGAAAGATTCTTAGCTATGATTTTAGAAAATCTGTTCAGCCATTTGAAGATCATCAGCTCTTTTCTAGTGTTGGGGTTTTTTAATTTTAAATTTATTGACTGAGCGAAGCGAAGGTATCTGAGTCTACTTGAGTGAATTTGCACTTGTCCGTCCGTCCGTCCGTCCGTCTATCAGAGCCTTATAACTTCTGAATTACTGAACGTAACTACTTCAAATTTAAATATAATATGTAAACCGATGACCTCCAACTGAATATGGCTTATAAAGTTATAAAAATCTATATTTCATAGAAGCGAATGCGAAGTTAAATATTTTTATAGCGTTACATAGGGTTGCGGTATGGTTGCGGTATATCATTTTAAAGATAACTAGCGGATACTTATAAGTTTGTTTTCCCACAGGCACTCCTTAATTTTCCGGGATAAAAAGTAGGCTATAGCACTCTCCAGGTCCTCAACTACCCGTGCAAAATACCCGTTGCTCTGTTGCGGCGTGATTGAAGGACCAACTCTCTATGTCACCCCTTTGGGGGTAGAATTTTCAAAAACTGTGAAACACATATTTCTTTGTTTTTAACCGGTAGCTCAATACCAAGTTTCATGGCTATAACTTGAGAAATGAAGGACTTTCGTACAAACTTCTAACCCCTATTTTACCCATTCAGGGGTAAAATTTTGAAAAACTGTGACATACGTACTTCTTTTTTTTTACCGAAAGCCAAAATAC
The DNA here is from genome assembly GCA_963932025.1 of Erebia epiphron. Taxonomy (NCBI): domain Eukaryota; kingdom Metazoa; phylum Arthropoda; class Insecta; order Lepidoptera; family Nymphalidae; genus Erebia; species Erebia epiphron. The sequence continues at coordinate 34,898,567 of OZ009946.1, forward strand.
CAAGTTTTGTTGAAATTACTTGTAAAATATCCTGAGAAATGAAGGCCTTTCATCCCCTATCTCACCCCTTTTGGGGTCGAATTTTGAAAAACAGTGAAACATGTATTTCTTAATTTTCAACCCGCAGCTCATATACCAAGTTTCATCGCTATAACTTGAGAAATGAAGGACTTTCATACAAATTTTCAACCCCTATTTCAGCCCATTATTAAGGCGTAAGAATTTATTTAACAGCAATCAACGTGACGACATAATAATTGCTAATATTTTTTTACAGTACGTATGTTCATAACGTCTTTGAGAGGTGATATCTAGTGAAAGGCCGATGGAAAGCGTCAGTTTTAATACTATTTAAATAGGTATTGCGCATACTTTAATACTGTACAAGAATAAGCTTTTCTAATTATGGTTCATTTTTGGTAACGATAAACCGTTTTTGAGCGGCCATATCTAGCGAAAGACCCATCCATATGCGGGCAGACTTTCACTTTTGACATAAGTAGAGAGCCTTACACCCTCCTAATACTGAATCAGCTTTTCAATATATAGTTACAAAAAGTGCAGCTATCTCTTAGTCTAATAGTATTATACCTACATAACTGATTGATTTCATCGTCATTTTGTACTTGATGTTTTTGGCACGAAGTTTTTGTAATGTTTCCTTGTATAAGATAATAAATATTCTTATTTTTATCCTTAGCCATGTTAGCCTCATGCGTGCTAGAATTTTAAACTAACCTTAACATTCTATTAAAAATATTATTAATAATGATAAAAGTATGAATGTGTCGTGTAACAAGCATAGAGTTGTGATACTGGTTGGTGAATGTCGTTGTGTGTGTTGTGCGCAGAAGCTGCCGCCGCAGGGCAATACAACGTTCCACGTGGTGTACCTCGGCCGGCACGAGGGGCCCGTCTCGGCGCACCTTTATATTCACACCTCGCTCGGCGTGCACAAGTACCCGGTACGTGCAGACCCCTCATCCCTCACTCCTCTAATGCCCTTCCCACTTGGGCCCGGATTGACAAACCGACATCAGCCGAGAAGAACTCGCTCCTGAGCATATTACACTTGGGAATCTGTTCTTAGCTAGTTGCCGGTTGATTAATACGAATCTTGAATTCAAGTGTAGAATCGGTATTCCCAAGGTCAGACTTGCCGAATCATACCCCACTATCCCAGGGCTTCTTTCCGGCTATTTTGTCCCCATAATCTTTTCAAGGTAGGTATTTTTGGCTCCTTTCGGTCAATGTAGACGAAATGTTCTAAAGTTCTCCTGGAGGAATGCATTTGAATTTTAGTATTCATGCGTTGGTTTAGACACATACCTACACGCTTATTAACCAACATTCTGAGAACTTAGTATGAGGGCATGTGTAAACACGTAAAATTTAAAACCAACAAACAAAGGGACGAGAATGGCTAAAGTTCAAATTGGTTTGTAATTTTCGTCGTAAAAACAATATTTTCAAAAATAGCCATTTAAGCGCTATCTTTTTACATGTTTACGGTTCCCACTTCTCAATTATGGTGAGCATGGAATTTCTGTGGGTTTATTGTGCGCCAAAAGGCTTACAGATTTTGCGCTCACGCTTAAACTCGGTCTGTGCTTACCGTCACTAGTGCGGTAATAGTGACGTGTGTGTCATAATTCATAATTTTTATTTTGCCAAATTGTGGGTAACAACAGTTGTTTTCTCATAATTAGTCGTGGTGTGTGCAGGTGTCTGCGACGGGCGTGGCCAGCCCGTTCGGCGTATGGCCGCTGGTGGGGCTGCGCGTGCCGCTCAACGCCACGCTGGAGCCCGAGCTCACACTCTACAACCCCATGGGGACCACCATACAAGGTGCGCACCAGGTCCGCCTCTACTCGAGTGATTCGGCACTTGTCCGTCTGTCGGTCACAGCCATATAACATAATGCATTTATGAACATAATTACTTCAAATTCACATATGATATGTAAACACTTCTTCCTATAACAATTTTTTCTTTACCCAACAACCTACGTTCTTTGCCCAACGTGCGCGAGACGAAGGAATCTGATATCACAACATCCAATTGGAATATCTTATATGCTCATTTAGTCGAAAAGATGCTGTATACTTACTAAATGTGTCTTCTGTTTATTAAGATTTTGTGTACAGCTTTTGAAGCCGTACGGAGCGACGTATTCCATAAGGAACAAACTTCTTGAATAAAGATTAAAAAAAAATAGAATATCAAATGTAAAAAGATCGTAAAATATGTATAAAAAACGTGAAAAAATGGATTCTATAATATTGCACATCTATTAAGACGTGCAATATTATAGAATCCATTTTTAGGTCGTGGTGGGTCTGATAACTGATAGGATGCGAGGTGTTAGTCGGGTGCGAATTACTAGTAACCCCCAGTGTGGTGTGGTGTTGTGCAGTGAGCGAGGTGTACTCGACGGGCGCGTGGCTTGGGCTGCGGCTGCCGGGTGGCGGCGAGCGCGCGCCGCGCGCCGCGTGGGCTGTGCCGCCGCGCGCCACGCGCACGCTGGTGCGCCTGCGCGTCGCGCCCGCCGACCTGCCCGCGCACCAGCCGCTCACCGCGTACGTGAGGTGCGTGTCGAGCCCGGCGCCTCCGTGCTGGCCGGCGAGTAGCGAGTAGCGAGCGCTGTGTAACGCGTGTGTCTGCGCCGGCAGGGTGAAGGCGAACATCCCGGGCGGCGGGCTGGTGGTGGGCGTGGAGGCGCGCGCGGCGCCGCCGGGCGAGTACGCGCGCCCGCCGCACGTGCGCCTCGCCGCGCGCGGCCACCGCGACCCCGCGCACACGGTGAGCGCGCGCAGCGACCGCTCGAGGAGTGGCGCGACACGTAGCGTGTTTCTATTCTCAAAGCGTAGTAAGCGTTCAGGTGGAATTTCGTTCGTACGCACGAATGTTTTGTGATCCATTTATTTTATACTAAGAGATAGCTGCACTTTTGGTAACTTATTGAATTGAATTGATGAATTACGTCAGTTTTATACTGTTTACATAGGTAATGTGCATACTTTAAAAATTTACAAGAATCAGCCTTTCTAGATATGGTTAATTTTTGGTAACCATAACACGTCTTTGAGCGGCCATATATAGTGAAAGGCCCATTCGCATGCGGGCAAACTTTCACTATCGTCATCAGTAGAGAGCCCTTCACTGAATCAGCCTTTCTGGCGATAGTTACCAAAAATGCAGATATCTCTTATAATATTTCGCCACGTAAAGATAGCACAGTAAAAATTTCAAGACAAAAGTAGTCGATTATCTAATTTGCAACAACCCTAACATTGTTGAAGTGTTCACAATAACTGAATTATTGAGAGGAATAGTGGCCCGTATTTCCACCTGCTTATTATTTGTTACATGCCTCGCAATCACTCAATATTTTGTCGCCTCGTCACATGAGTATTGGCTTTGTGAGGGCAGGTGGAGCTGGAGCTGGCGAACAGCGCGGGCGCGGACGTGGCGCTGGAGGGCGCTTTGAGCGGCGCCGGGTGCTGGCGCGCCGCGCCGCCGCCCGAGCCCTGCGCCGCGCCCGCCGCCGCGCGCGTCAACGGTACACACGCACGCCTAACAACAAACATTGAAACACCACACATAATAAATATGTATAATATTTATTATCATAAATTATTTATTTTAAAATAAGTTTTAAAATCGGTTGAGTGGTTTTTGAGATAATCCACCTAATTTGATAGATATAGATGATATATGAGTAGGAACTTTAAACATTTCCTTTGAAACCTCGTAAATCCTAAATTATCATTTAAACGGAAAAATGGTATATGGAACCTAGGTGTGATTTTATAAGACCTATCTAACGATACCCCACTTGCTTTTAGACTATCGACTTTCATTTGTTAATTGGTTTCTAGTCGATGCCATTTTGTTTTTCTCAAATTCGGCCTCCGTTGTGACACTCGGAAGACTAAAAAAAATCTATTAGTGCAATTACTATCAAAGTTGGTTCAGTCGTTTTTTCTGTAATGTGACACAAAGGAATACAACCTTTGAAACCTCGTAAATCCTAAATGATCGTTAAAATGAGAAAATGATCAAGGAAACCTAACTATGATTTTGCAAGACCTTTTCGTCGATACCCCACTTGCCATAGTCCATCGACTTTTATTTTTTAATTTGTTACATTATTGCGCCATTTTGTTTTTTCTCAAATTCGGCTTCCACAGTGACACTCTAATGATATATTCGGCAAAGACTGGTGCAAGAATCATCAAAATCGGTCCACGCGTTTAGGCCTTGCAAGGAACATACAAACATATATAGACTGATGAACACATGTTCCGCAGTCGGGTAAAAATGTGGGCCAATACTGCTGTTTTTAGAAGAGAAAACTTTCCCGTACATTATCTATTGACAGAGACAGTGTGCAAAAAGTATATAAACTTAGAAATAGTAATGTCAATTAGCAATTAATGTCCAAATAGTTTCATTATAAAGCGTAGCTTAGTTTTTAAAGCGCAACCGCTTTTCCCGCCAATCGAAAGAATCTGGGGACACGGGAGTGTCCCCGCCAAAGACGAGCCAAAGGAAACGGGGCACTACCTACCTTTTCTCGAAGCGTTTCGTCGAATTTTCGAACCGTCATAGCTTCGGTCCGAATGACGCTAGAAAGCTGAAATTTTCAGGATAAGATGTTGTTGGGGGACTTACCGAATATACCAAGTTTCAATTTTTTAGCATTTATAGTTTCAGTTTATTGATTACCTAAAATACGTCGATTTCGTACTCACTCACTGATGATCATCAACTGAAAAAAGGTACTTCCTGAAGTGCTAGAAGACTGAAATTTGGTATGTAGGCTAGAATTTGCATATAAACAACAGGAAAATTAAGAAATCTGAATCTTTTCATCTCCAACCCCTCGTATAGGGGGTGCAAATCTGACAGCATTTCCTTGTATTTTAGAACAGTCATAACTTCGGTACGGAACATGGTAGAAAGCTGTAATTTTCAGGATAACATGTCGTTGACAGATTTATTAAACTTACCAAGTATCAATCATCTAGCATTTATGGTTTCAGATTTATTGGTACTTGAAATACGTAGTTTAGGTTTTTTTTTTCACTTTTACGAAAAAAATCAAAATCTCTAGGACTCTAGGGTGGGCCATGAAAAAAGGATTAGCTGAAGTACAGGAAAATCAGCTAAAAAAAATCAAAAAATCTAGGGCGCCTGCCAAAAATAAATGAAATCCCACCAAAAACATTTCATGTAAAATTGGTTGCCAAAGACTCACAAGTGCATAATGCTTTCACTGTTAAAAAGTTATGAGATCTCTAATTAGAGCCAAGCCCGAAGGTGAGCTCCTCTTTGTGCTGCGCATCATAACCCACGGAGTCTGTCTCAAGTTCAAAGTACATAGTTCTAAATGCTCTTTACTGTGTACCAAACTAATAATATTAAATAACATGTAAGTCAATATATAAAACTTGTCCCTAGAACCTCTACATCTTGGTAAAAAGGTACGGCTTGGCCGTTTCGTATATGTCGCCCTAACTATTCCTTAATGACTTAAATGTTATGTCAGGAAATGTTCGACGAATATTAAACGGCCAAGCCATACCTTTTTACCAAGATGTAGAGGTTCTAGGGACAAGTTTTATATATAGACTTACATGTTATTTAATATTATTAGTTTGGTACACAGTAAAGAGCATTTAGAACTATGTACTTTGAACTTGAGACAGACTCCGTGGGTTATGATGCGCAGCACAAAGAGGAGCTCACCTTCGGGCTTGGCTCTAATTAGAGATCTCATAACTTTTTAACAGTGAAAGCATTATGCACTTGTGAGTCTTTGGCAACCAATTTTACATGAAATGTTTTTGGTGGGATTAGAATTTACTTGAACGGGCAAACGCTGCGACGACGAAATTGATAACTATCGCCACGTACACCTCAATCATGCTAACACAATTTTCTCTGCGGTGTTCGATATACTAGCTCGCTGCGATTTGAATTGCTCTAGGGTACCTAGGGCGGCATGTTCAAATATTTTATCCCCTGGTCCCTTCACTGGAAGCCTCGACTAACCGTTGTGTCGCGTGCGCAGGCGGCGCGGCGCCGGGCGCTTCGCTGTCGCTGCTGCGCGCCGCGCTGGCGCCGCACCAGGACTTCGTTAAGGCCGCGCGCTTGACGCTCAACTGTGAGTGCTGCTTACTACTTGTTCCTTTGTAATGCAATGCACTGACATCGCGAACTTGTAACACGCGATTTTGATTTTAGTATTTGTTAATTTAGTAAAAAACCAAAATTTCGACCAACAAGGATCATATTAGTGTCAGTGGATACATGCAAAACCTACGTTTTAAAAATCGGTTCAGCCGTTTAAAGATCTCTGGAAAGCATGAGAATACATTTTGGGGGTTCGAGGGTCGTTAGGTGTAGGTACCTAACGCGTTCTGTTGTTGTGGTCAGTCGCGGAGCTGTGGGCAGGCGCGAGTGGCGCGACGCTCGCGAACGGCGCGGGCGGCGCGCACAACGCGACAGGAGACGACGAGGCGTGGTGCGCGGGCTGCGTGCGGCTCGGCCGCGCCGCCGTGCCGTACAGCGTGCGGGTGCTGCGCGGCGCGCTGAGGTTCACGCCGCCGCAACTCGAGTGAGTGACACTGAACACAGCGAGCGATGACGAGACGCTACTGGAGATGCGCACTCATAGCAATACTTGAGCAATATTACTCTAAATGTCAGTTTGATGTCACGCGCCTTGACGTTCCTCAAATAAGGATTATAATTCTGAAACACGAATGTTAACAATAATGAAACAATATGGCTTTAAGCGGTGGCAATATAACCCCACTACCCTTGCCACAACACGTTCAAGTATCCCCTAGTCACTTCACAAGGACAGAATATATTATAATCAATACTAGTATGGCGTGATTGAGTAACAAACATCCATCCATCCATCTAAACTTTCGCATTTATAATATTAGCATAGATGACTTGCATTTTGTATTGGTATTTATTATTATTCATCATCATCATCATCATCACTACAGCCTATTAACGTCCCACTGCTGGGCACAGGCCTCCACTCTCATAGGAGAGCGGGAATTAAGCTTAGACCCATCACGCTGCTCCAATGCGGGTTGGCGGGCTTTAACGATTACTATCATGTTAGTGATAATAACCGGGACCGACGGCTTAACGTGCTCTCCGAGGCACGGGGGTGAAACACCGCCAACTTCCACCTCCGGGCTGGCACTGAGAATTTCTTAATTGAAAAACGCAATACCTAACTTTTATGCCCGACCGGGAATCGAACCCAGGACCTCGTGATCCGCAGTCGACTATGCTAACCACTAGACCAACGAGGCAGCCATTTATCATTATTATTGTTGAAAATGAAACACTCACTAGTATAAATCACGTATATATATTACTCGTATAACTACAAAAAGAACTCTATTTATGGCAACAAATAATTAGTCTTATGCAATTGAAAGGTATGACCTTATAGCGCGACTTAATTACAAGCAACGCCATCTATTTTGAGATGGGGAACTATATGTCTTAATTCGTACTGCAGAACTATTTTTAACATACCGCCCACCAAGGACTTAGTCCTTCAAACCGTATCAAAGCAATAAAAATAGTTCACAATATTTCAAGTTCATCATACAGTATATAGCATAAAACCGCCCACCGTGATATACGGTGACTTGTCCGCTGAAACACGCGGACATTGTAATAGTAAACAAGCGAAATCAAAAATAACAATGGAATTAAACAACCATCTCGTAACGTTAAACAAAAATTAAGTAGAATCTAGCACGTTTAACAATCTTAGTTCAGTTAATGTAAAGTTTAATATTGCTATAGATGTTATAATTTATAACCTCGTACAAATCAAAGTAGAATTACACTCTCTTAATATAAAAGTTAACTTACAACAAACCAAACGTGAAGAGTTAAAATTTAATACTCATTTTAGCGGAACAACCGCCCACCGCGCCGTGACAATGCGACTCGAGCTAATGCGATTCAGGTTAACCGAAATGTTACTCATTGGACGTTTGAAGAAATATCGGTTAAATTTAAACTTAACGACTCGTGTCACATTATCACATTCAACATGTTGGTCTATAAAATTGCCTAATATCGAAACAAACACACAAGTAAGAATAATCAAAATATTAACAGTTCCTATTGTTAATATATTTTCAGTGTGAATTCTAATACACCATTTAGTTCGTTTATTAAATTGTACAACAACTATTAAATACATAGTTTTATTCCAAAATAAGTTTGAAATTGTATTATGTTTGATCCATCTAAATCGGTTTCACTTCGATCAGAGTAGTTTATTTCACTAATATTAAACAATTTCTGAATATGGCCAGGTGTTAATGGGAGAGGGTCATCTGGGTTATGTCTCAGGACTGATAAAAGTTGCGAATTTAGATATGCTTCCACTTGTGTACTATCCCCGATGACTCTTCTCACATGAGCTTTAACATGTCCTGTGCCTTTCTCGCGTGCTCTTGATATCCGATATTTGTATCTCGTAAAACTCTTCTCAAAATTGTTAACGATGATCTTTCTGATGTGACCCTTAGCTGGTGAAATAGTAGTATATTCTCCATCTATGTCTACTTCAGAAATCTTCATTAAATTACCATGTAGTTTTAACAGCAAATTACGCCCACTCTTCCTATATTTGTAGTAGTTCAACTGCTTCTCCATATCTATGTCATTCTCGTCGTATTCTCGATTAGTTTTCTCTTCTTCTATGTGTTTGTATGTTTTTCGTTTTACTGCACTATCAGTATACATGATGTATGCTAGTTGTTTGTGAAGTTGAAACGATAACGTAGTGGAAAAGTTATTCCACAAAATTCTCATCAGGATATCGATTTCAACTGCTCTCGTACACATTGTAGTGTATTTCTCGTTGCTATATTCGTTAGCGAGTGTAGTATTTGTTCTCTGGTGTCTCTCTAACGAATATAGTTTTCTCGTATCAATGTCCCATAAATATTTTAGTTGTTTGTGAAGTTGAAACGATAACGTAGTGGAAAAGTTATTCCACAAAATTCTCAAAAGGATATCGATTTCAACTGTTCCCGTATTACTCATTGTAGTGTATTTCTCGTTGCTATATTCGTTAGCGAGTGTAGTATTTGTTCTCTGGTGTCTCTCTAACGAATATAGTTTTCTCGTATCAATGTCCCATAAATATTTTAGTTGTTTGTGAAGTTGAAACGATAACGTAGTGGAAAAGTTATTCCACAAAATTCTCAAAAGGATATCGATTTCAACTGTTCCCGTATTACTCAATGTAGTGTATTCCTCGTTGCTATATTCGTTAGCGAGTGTAGTATTGGTTCTCTGGTGTCTCTCTAACGAATATAGTTTTCTCGTATCAATGTCCAATGAATTACCATATTCACATTGCTGCTTCTTAGTTTTGAACGGTAGTCGCACTATTAACTTTCCGTTCTCTCGTATAGTAGTTTTCTCTTCACATAGTTTATCTCGCTTCTCTAGTATATCTTCACTTAGTTTCTCTTCTCTAGTGGATTTTCTCTCAGTAGTTTTAAGCTCATTCTGTGTCTTCCAATTTCTCAATAACTCGTCTTCCTTTACTTGAACATGTAAACTAGTAATAATTTCACTATCTAAATCTTTCGACACTCTTCCAGATACAATCCAGCCAAATATCGTGTTCTGTGCTATTATATTTCCCTTTGGACTCTTCTTAAATCCACTCAGTAGTATTTCTCCATACACTTCAGCACCCAGTAATACGTCAACTCTTCCAGGCGTTGTGAATCCAGGATCAGCGAGAGGTAAGTTTTTCAGCTCCAGCCAATCAGGGATATGTACTTCAAGCGACGGCAACGTAGAGGTAAGTGATTTAAGCACGTAAGCATTAACAGTAATAGTTTTTCCAGGTTCGTAACGCGACTCGACTTCAATCCTAACAGTATGTTTTACATTCAACTGACCATCTCCCAAACCACACACCTTACCACTCACATTAGTACACTTAAGACCTAGTAATTTTACAGTTGCTTCACTAACAAAAGAGGCTTGAGACCCCTGGTCTATCAACGCTCTAAGATTACAAGAACCGGTTGTAGACGTAGTTTTTATCATGGCAGTAGCTAACAACACGTTATTAGCTCTCATATCACCACTTGAAAAGTTAGCTACTACCGTTGTCTCATTTGTGGACGGAGTAACTTCACTAGTAGATTGATCTGCCTGTTTCTCATTATCTCTTGTTGCATCAAACGCTTGCTTATAATCTTTCTCGAAATGGATCATCGTGTGGTGCTGCCGACGGCACCGGCGACAAGAAGTTCTCTGGTGGCACTTAAATACAGGATGCGTAGGGGACAGGCAATTGTAGCATAGCTTCTTTGTTTGTGCTATCTTCTGTCTCTCCAATACAGGTAACTTCTTAAATTCAGCACAATGATAAATAAAATGTGAACCATCACACATCGCGCATATCTGTTCAGTATTACTCGTTTTATCTTCTACAGCAGTATGGAATGCTTTAGTTTTAATTACTTGTGTGACGTTCTTCTGTTGTATTGACTTAGTCGTTTGCTTGCTATCAATCATCTCTATACTTCTAAATCTCGTTTCTAAAAATGATTCTAATTGTGTCCATTTAGGTAGCTCATCTGATGCAACACACACGTCCTTTTCCCACTGTCGGTGAGACTCATGATCCAGTTTTGAAACCACTAAATGAATGATCATGGCGTCCCACTGCTCTGTTTTAATGTTAAGATTATTAAGTGCTTTCAAACAAGAAGTTGTAGTATCTAGTAAAAGTCTGATAGCACTCGCAGATTCATTCTGTATAGATTTCTGTCCAAATAAAGTCTTCATAATTGCATTACAGTTATATCTCTTATTGTTGTAGCGTTTAGTTAATTGTTCCCAGGCTTCCATGTAATTAGAAGCTGTTGTAGGAAAATTTCTCAATAACATCTCTGGTTCTCCTGATACGTTTGATTTCAAGTAATGCAGTTTTTGAACTGGCGTTAGTGCACTATTCTCATGTATGAGTGAGACAAACATGTCAAAAAAAGATTGCCACTCAGTATATTTGCCAGAGAAATTTGGAAGTTCAATTCTAGGTAATTTCACCTCTACGTTGTTAATATTTGTAACTGCACTCGTACTCGTAGCAGCCTTTGTCATGGTGGTTGGATTTGTTAGTGCAATATACTCCTTCAGAAGCGCTTTATATTGTAAAAAATATTCTTGAAAATTGTCTTGCATGTCATCTCTAAAATATGGTAACTGTAGTGTTTGCTCTGATGTAGCTTTAGCAACAATTTCCAAATGATTCTGATTAAAAGCATCTTCTAATTTGTCCAACGCTTCCATTCTAGCAGTCAAATAACTATATTTCGAACGCATCTCTTGATTCGCTTTCTTAAGGTTGCGTTCAGCTTTTCTTAACTGATCAAACAATTCTTGTTGACCTTTTATTAGGCTTGCTAACTCCATGCTGATTTCCAATAGTACAACTGTATGCGTTTAAAAAGTAAAGAAACCTCCAAAAAAAATGTTCACCAAATGTTTGTAAAATCTCCACGATGTGTTGTATATGTTCACGTAAAAGTGCAAAAAGTTTCTCTTTAAAGTTCAAAAATAAAGTCCAAAATTGTTCACAAGTTCACAAAAAGTTCCAAAATATTTAGATTAAAAAGTAGTAAAATGTCCAATTTGTATCCACTAAAGTTCTTTAAAACATCAAAAATTGTATGTCTTCTTGCTAGCTTATTTTTCAAGTTAAAGTTCATCAAAATAAGTTAAAGTTTATTGTATCTTCCAAATATCTGTCTATTATATGTGAACAAAAAATGCTAAGTCGATGACGCCGGAATTTCTCAATTAGTATAAAATCTTGAAAATTTTACAAGTCGAAGAAACCAATGACCGGAATTTTTCCAAGTCCGTAGAATAAAACTTGAAAATTTTACAAGTCGATGACACGTGTGAGCAAAATTTTTCTATGTCCATAGAATAGAATCACGAAAAAATTACAAGTCCACAGCACTGTTATTTTTCTAAGTCTATAGAATAAATTCACGAAAATTTTACAAGTGTTTTGAACTATCTCGATAATTTGCTAAGTCTTTGACACTAAACTCGAATTTTTACAATTAGTCTTTTAAATGCACTTCTATTCTTTAAGTTTATTTACTCACGGTTTTAGGGTCCATTTTACCTTAACTTTTCACTTGTAACACTTCACAATTTTTTGCACTTTAACTCACTCACTTATTTCTTTGTCCCGGGTTTCGGCACCATGTTGAAAATGAAACACTCACTAGTATAAATCACGTATATATATTACTCGTATAGCTACAAAAAGAACTCTATTTATGGCAACAAATAATTAGTCTTATGCAATTGAAAGGTATGACCTTATAGCGCGACTTAATTACAAGCAACGCCATCTATTTTGAGATGGGGAACTATATGTCTTAATTCGTACTGCAGAACTATTTTTAACAATTATAATTGGAAAAATTATGCAGGTGTAACCATAATATTTAATAGCAATCAACGTGACGACATAATAATTGCAAATATTTTTTTATAGTATGTAAGTTTATAACGTCTTTGAGAGGTGATATCTAGTGAAAGGCCCGATGAGTAGCGTCAGTTTTTATACTGTTTGCATAGGTACTACGCATATTTTAATACTGTACAAGAATCAGCCTTTCTAGCTATGGTTCATTTTTGGTAACCATAAACCGTCTTTGAGCGGCCATATCTAGTGAAAGGCCCATCCGCATGCGGGCAGACTTTCACTATCGTCATCAGCGGAGAGCCCTACACCCACCTAATATTGAATCAGCCTTTCTGGCGATAGTTACCAAAAGTGCAGCTATCTCCTATAATATTAGTTCACTGTAGCCGTATTTTGGTGTTTGTTGTTGTGATTTACCGACAGCAGTAAATAGCCACAACGCTCTGCCCGCAGCATAGTGACGCAGGGCGAGGACGCGTGGCGCGAGCGCGAGCTGCGCGCGCACAACGACTTCGCGCGCCCGCTCGTACTGCGCGGGATCGACTTGCCCGAAGACGTCGCACCGTACTTTCATGTGAGTCGCGTTATGCGTTACCTTCAATTTAGTTACCTACTATCAGAGCCATTAGAGCAAATTATTGCCAAGCTTCTTTGTCATTTATGTAATCTTTTATGTGATGTTACATGAATTTTGAACTTATTGAAAGACATCTTCATATGATGATGTTTGTTGAAGATGTCGGAAAAATGAAGCCAAGTGAAAGCCGGGGCGGGGCGGGGTTCCGATGTAAAGCTTGCTCGCGTGTGACGTGCGCGCCCCCTGATTGTCGCGGTGTCCGCAGATGGTTTCGCACACGCCGCTGACGCTCGCGGCGCGCTCTTCGGCGGGCGTGGCGCATGTGCGCCTGCGCGCGCCCGCGCCGCCCGCGGACCTGGCGCTCGACAGCGCGCTCACCGTGCACACCGACCAGGCGCACTACACCGTGCCGCTGCGCATCTACAGCGGGAAGATACTGTTTGTGAGTATGTCGCGCAGACCTGGCGCACTTACCATCGGGTGACATCTGATAGTGAGGGACTAACTCGTAGTGGAATAAAAAAAGGATGTCTCGGTTGAGTAGTAATCTTGCGTTCAAAGGTTAAGAAACAGGCTGAACGTAGTTTGACTGACGGACACGGTGTCTCTGCGTGGGCAGGAGTGCGAGTGGGCGAACGCGAGCGACACGCTGCTGGAGCTGGGCGCGGTGGGCACGTCGGCCACGCTGCGCGTGGGCGTGCGCCTGCGCAACCCAGCGCCCGTGCCGCTCTGCGTCGCCGCGCTCTCCGTCCGTCTGCCCGGCGCCGCGGCGACCTTCGCACGCGCGCAGCCTGCACAGGTGAGACCGCTGTGGGAATCACACTTCTGATGACGTCGTGTCGCACATCAGAAGTAGGATCCCAACCCAACTTGATGGCACTTATGATATTGCCACTTCGTGTTCACGAGACGAGACAAGAGTTGAATGTGGTTTGTGTCTTGTTATAATCACATAAAATATTTTAAATTGTCTAGAGGACGAAAATAGAAATTACTGGACGGTTAGGACCAAATTCTGAATTTTATCACACTGATGTTATTTTCTTACGTCTGTCTTTACCGCCACGACCGTCACGCAGATTAATAGCTTTCGAGGCCGCCTAAGGTTATTTGAGTTGGCATCTCGGGGGCTCAGACAAAAAGAAAATCGTAAAATGTCTTCTTTCCATTATTCGGCATTTCACCTGCATCCATTTCTCACCATAATACGGCCGTTTTAGTATTTAAGTTAGGATGTTCGTCATGTTAGCAATATTTCTGTTTGTCATTATATCATGAAACAGGAGGTATAACGACTGTCATTTTGACTAGTTTCACGTCATTATGAACGCTATGTTTAAATGGTTGGTATAAAAAACCGGCCAAGTGCGAGTCGGACTCGCGCACCGAGGGTTCCGTACTCAAGAAGTAGGTAGGTACTGAAGCAAAACAATCAGGCAAAAACCAATATGTTTATTTGACGACGAGTGCGAGGTTTACTGTTAATATCAAAAAAACTATGCTAGTTAGAGCATTGGCTATAGTTTTCCTGTAAAATATACATAAATTCCTATTGACCATAATTATTTCAGATTTTTCGATTGGTAAACTCCGGAGATAAGGGGGGGGGGGGGGAACAGTAATTTTTTAGACTTTTTCCCCGATAAATCAAAAACTATCATGACTAAAAATAATTAAAAATCTGTTTTAGAATGTACAAAGTAAACCCTTTCATATGATACCCCACTCAGTACAGTTATCTCACTTTTAAATTTCAACCCTCCGATTTTCCCTCCTTTTTAAATAAGAACAAAAATAATTTCCAATTTTTTTTAATTCCAGTGTCTTTGGGCCACTAATATACACAACTATTCCAAATTTCATGTCGATAGCTTCGGTAGTTACTGAAATAATCGAGTGTGACGGACGGACAGACGGACAGACGGACAGACAGACGGAGAAAGTCGCACCATAAGGGTTCCATTTTACCATTTTGGTACGGAACCCTAAAAACGAGTGTTTTGACGATGCTAAGTCAGTCTCCCTCAGGCAGACTCAGCGATTACTTGAATACTTTTGTGTTTAGATCGCATCTAATTACATTAAATCTCTCATGGAACCTCTACACGTTTTACCATTTACTCGTGCAAGTTCAATTGAGAGTACAAATATGTTAAAAGTGTCTTATTAATACCTAGTTCTGGATTGTAGCTAGCATGCAAGTCGATGTCAAACATAAATAGTGGTGGTGTGTCGGGCGCAGGAGTGCATCGCGGGCGGCGCGTGGTCGCAGGCGTGGCTGACGGTGGTGGCGCCGGCGCGCGAGGGTGCGCTGCGCGGCGAGCTGCGGCTCGACACGCGCGCGCCGCACGCCGCCGCCGCCGCCGCCGCCGCCGCGCGCCTCGCGCTCGCGCTGCGCGTGCGCACCGGCTCCGTGCGCCTGCTGCCGCTGCGCGTGCCGCGCGCCGCGCCCGTCAGTACACGTTGATACATTCATATGTAGAGTGAGGCGCGCACGCTCTAGCAATTGCACAACTGCAAGTAAAGTTCACGCGCGCTCGTCAATTGCAACAACTATAGAATAAGAACGTCGTGACGTTATCTATACCAATATTACAAATGCGTACGTTTTGATGGATGTTTGTTACTCGATCACGGCTGAACTAAACAAAATTTGACATAAAAATAGGTTATAGCCTGGAATAACGCATAGGCTACTTGTTTTCCCAGACAATTAAAGAGTTCCCGCGGGAACCGAAAAGCCTCACGCGGACGAAGTCGTGGGTATCAACTAGTCTGATAAATAATATCAGGAGCTAACTATAGTTTAAACTCTGTAATCTGTAGGTATACTTTAAAACTGTTTTAGGGCGCCAATTGAATACTTTTAAAAGTCTCAAGGTAAATCACAAATTGCATGTTATATTATTTGGGTCGATAATTTTTGCCAACCCTAACATTTATATCCTACTAGCGACTGCCCGCGACTTCGTCTGCGTGGTTTGAGGTTTTTGGTTCCCGCGGGAATTCTTTAATTTTCCGGGATAAAAGGTAGCCAATTAGCTATTCCAGTCTATAATCTATCCCTGTGCCAAATTTCAGCCACCTCCGTTCAGTTGTTACGGCGTGATTGAGTAACAAACATACATCCATACATCCAAACTTTCGCATATATATTGATATAGATTACGGCTACAAATTCCAAAACAAGTCTCAATTTTCAATGTCTACGAAAATGTGATAATAAAAAAAAAAACCCCGGCTATGTTGGTTGTGGGCTCTTCTCAGACCAGGGCGCGTTTGGAACCCTCGTAGCTTTAGTTTTAAGATACCGTAACCGATTATCACCATCATGTTTTATAAGTAAGTAATTTTTAACGTCAATAAGTGTACCTACAGTATACATAATATATTGAATAAATGATTTGATTGATTGATAGATTGATTGAATGCGGCGTAACTTTTAAACTTAATAATTTTTTGTAAAAAATATATGAAAACGGAGCGCTTGTCCTCCCCCGCAGTACGCGGGCTCGTGGGCGGAGCTGCAGGCGGACAGCTCCATGGCGGCGCGCATGCGCGTCACGCGGCTCGCGCTGCCGCCCGCGCGCCGCGACCCCGCGCTCTCCTTCCAGTGAGTCGATCCTAATTAAAAAGTTCACGAAAATTGAAGCGTAACACCATAAGAATAAGACTCAATTTCACATAATAATAATCACCTTAGCTCGTTTCAGAAACATTCAAGCAAATCGAATCCTTACAGTTTTTGTAATAAGTTTCAATTTCATTCAATAAGATTCTCTTACTAGTACATTTGTCGCCAGACTGCCGCAGCGACAAGTCCATGTATGACGTGGACCCCATATTCTATAACACAGTGTCATTTATTTTGTATACCCATTGGAGGGATCCAAAACCACCTCCATTATCATTGGAATAAGGCAGTAACGATGGTGTCTGTGATGGATGATCAGATGGGAGGGCGCGGGCTACGGCGAGGTGCGGCCGGGGCGTACACGCGTGGCGCGGGTGCGGCACACGCCCGAGAAGCGTTGCGAACCCAACTGCTACTGCGGACTGTCACTCGACACTGAAGGTCAGCTATGGATGATTACAGACGTCCCGCTGCGTTTAGGCCTCAATAAGCCTTTACTTGCTTCGCAAGCCACAGGGTCTTAAAAATGACAACTTTTCAAGTCCAGGCTGAAACTGATAACGGGTTTTACTAAACAGGGCTATAAACTGTAGGGTTGTAACGGAACCTCGCCTCCGCTTCCGTAAGTGCGGAACTTTCGCAAGAAATCGCACCTCCGCTTCCGCATCCGCCTCCTTCGTTTTTTTTGCGGAGTTGTAACGGAGGTTTATTTACGTTGACTTACAATGCGAGAGGTACAAATCGAAGCAGGTGATGTCAGTTACATTAACAAGCAAAAAGGCAACTGTCCTTAGAAGAATCCTCAAGAAAAAATCAAATGTGGGATTCATCGTGTACGGGAGCAGGTGATATGGCTCGACCGTAACAATAGGATGATCATCCTCCGAGCGGGTGTTGTGCTCGGGGACCACTGGTCCAACCGTTCATCTTTGGAGGTCGTATATATAGCGTAACTCAGAGAAAACTTCGTAAGCGTGAGTTGGGCTGTTCGTGGTAGCGTGCGCGTACTAGTGATGCCATCTATTGGATTATGTGCGGACTGCGAAGACCGCCACATCACTCCCCTTCGAGTCTGGAGGTCGTCAGCATTCAGTAGAGCGGCGTTGCAAGCATCTGGAGAAGTGGTGTCGATGAGCATTCAGGTGTAAGCGCTGCGTCGGGAAGTACTCAGTGAAGCGGCGTCGTGTACAACCAGAGTAGTGGCGTTGTAGGCTCATACGACTCTGAGGCTGTGTGACCCACTTGTGCAGCTGGTACGGGGCGTCGACGGGCTGTGTACTGATATGCTGTTGCGAATCGACTGGTGCGGGCCGCCGAGCGTGTGGCTCTGTGAACGGCTGTGCTGCATTGCGTATGTTGCTGTTGTGCCGGAACATCGATCGGCTGTGTTGCGTTGCGTTGCTGTGCTGCGTTGTGATGCTGTAGTGTCCCGCTGTGCGTACTGATGATGCTGTCCTCGATGCGATGACTGCAGGGATTATATTGTGATGTGTGATGTTGCTCAAATCTGACGAGTGAGGGCGTGACTTCGGCTTGTTGTGATCGTCGGCGGCGGCTTCGGAGATCTCGTCGGCTTGTTGATCGTCGGCGGCGGCTTGGAGATCACGTCGGCTTGTTTTGATAGTCGGCGGCGGCTTGGAGATCACGTAGGGGTCACCAATGTACGGGAGCAGGTGATATGGCTCGACCGTAACAATAGGATGATCATCCTCCGAGCGGGTGTTGTGCTCGGGGACCACTGGTCCGACCGTTCATCTTTGGAGGTCGTATATATAGCGTAACTCAGAGAAAACTTCGTAAGCGTGAGTTGGGCTGTTCGTGGTAGCGTGCGCGTACTAGTGATGCCATCTATTGGATTATGTGCGGACTGCGAAGACCGCCACAATCGCATCCTAGAACACAGAAAATGGGCGATGTGATCGGAGAAATCCACCTCCGCCTCTGTTAACCTCCGCATCCGCAGAGGCAAAGCCCCTTCACCTCCGCATCCGCCTCTGCTTTCGCAAAGAACGCCTCCGTTACAACCCTACTATAAAGTACCGAAAGATTTGATAAGCCATTCCAAGAATGAAATTAATTGTCTCAACAAGTGAATATAATTAAAATTATTAAAAAATACGACTGCTCTGCCGTAGACACACATACATACACGAACCCTGAAAACAACACTCCTTTTTTGAGCAGTCGTGTAGTAAAAAATCCTCCCGTAACCAAAGTCATTAATTACCTTTGGTATCTTATTCACATTTTTATTTAATGGTATTTTTTTGGAAATTACTGGATATTTAACTATAGTTTTATATATTTTTCGAATCTACTCATCATTTTCTAGATGATGATTATATAGTTAATCTTATTTTCGAATATTTTTTTTCAACTTTAGTCTTTAATGCAGAACCATGGTCACCCCATCAATTTTTTTTTTAAATTTTACTAGCCTATGTCACCCGGAATAAGCTAGGGATTCTAACGATACCTCATTTATTAAAATTGGTTCAGGCGTATAGAAATTATGGTGGAATATACAAACTCACATACATACATACATACATACATACATACATACATACATACATACATACATACATACATACATACATACATACATACATGAACCCTGAAAACAATATACTCCTTTTTTCAGGCAGTCGTATAAAAATGTGTTGTAGTTCAATTGCAATGTTTTTGCGCCGGCACAGTTAGGACGTTGCGTTGTTGTCTTAATGTCTACAGTTGCCAACAAGATAGCATCGAGCTGTATAATACATTATGTATGGATGCAGTGTAGGGATGGTGTATAGAGCGTGTCGTTATGCGCAGAGGGCGCGGCGTGGCTGCGGCGCGGCGCGGCGCTGGACGCCGCCACGCTGCGGGAGGACCTGGCGCTGCTGCGGGCGCGGCTCCAGCTGTTCGACGAGCAGCGCGCACGGCTGGACACCAATTTCACGCTGCACATGCACACCACTGAGGTAACGCGTCGCACAGAGAAATTAAGTTTTTAAGAGATTTTTCGAAGTTATGATTGACGAAAATGACGTTATTTTACAATTCAAGATGGCGGACCTAATTTTTTTTTGCCGTCTATTACACTGCGTCATGTAGCGCGTGATAGATTAACGGAGGTATAGTATTTATAACGTTGTCTCTAGCTCTACTTAGCGGGATTTTTAATATTTTTCAGCGATAGATAGATACATTTTTAATGCCACACAAAACAAAGATATTAATCAAACACTTATAATGTACAAGTGTGCAACTAAACAAACTGTCAACTTGGTCCACGATGTAGTTTCAAGTGTGGCAGTGAGTCTTCGCGCCGGCGCGGCGGCTGTAGTGACTGTAACAGAGTGGTGCTGGTTGTGGCAGGTGGTGCAGACGGTGTCTACAGGCTCGCTGTCGCTGTGGTGGCCGCGGCTGGTGGCGGTGGGCGCGGGCCGTGCGCCGCTGGCCGCCGTGCGGCGCGCCGTCACGCTGCGGGTGGCGCTGCGCAGCCCCGCGCACGCGCCGCTGCTGCTGCACGCCTGGCTGGCCGCCGAGCCGGCGCACCGCGACCTGCCCGCGCGGTGAGTGATGCGCGCAGCTCCCCTCACACCGATACTCGCATGCAACGCGACATGCTCCAGTTCACAGGCACGACCGCTCCACCACCGCTGACATCTCGGTTTTGCGAGAAGGTGGCGTTTCTAGGGCGGCTTGGAAATACCAGTGTAATAATTCCCGCTCTCCCTATGAGAGTGGAGGCCTGTGCCCAGTAGTGGGACGTTAAAATGCTGTAGTGATGATGATGATGATGATGATACTAATTTTATAAAACATGCATGCATTTATAAAACAGTTTTCTTCTTTCTTCTTTCAATTTATAATTAAAAACTGTGTGAATCTCTTAGAAAAAAATTCAAGGAAGTAGGTATTCTTACGGTAGCCTCTTACAGTGGCAACTAGCTACGGCTGAAGCCTCTCACCAGAGCTTAATATCGGTCTCATATACTAGAACACATGTCGTTAGCTGATGTATGAGGTTCGCGGCACTCGGCAGGGCGGGCGGCGACTCGTCTTGGTGCGCAGAGCGCGCGTGCGCGTGGGCGGGCGACGCGTTCCGGCTGGCGGGCTGGCGCGTGACGCGCGGCGCCGCGACGCCGTGGGGGCACGCGGCGCCCAACGCCAGCTCGGCCGCGCTGCCGCCGCTGCTGCTGGCGCCGCTCGCCGAGCTCGAGCTCGACCTGCAGTTCGCGCCTGGGGACGTCGGTGCCTACACCGCCTACCTCTACCTGCGGTGAGTGACGCGCGGCGCCGCGACGCCGTGGGGGCACGCGGCGCCCAACGCCAGCTCGGCCGCGCTGCCGCCGCTGCTGCTGGCGCCGCTCGCCGAGCTCGAGCTCGACCTGCAGTTCGCGCCCGGGGACGTCGGCGCCTACACCGCCTATCTCTACCTGCGGTGAGTGACGCGCGGCGCCGTGGGGGCACGCGGCGCCTACCTCTACCTGCGGTGAGTTGGAACCGACACTGGCAGCTCATATCTAAATATATAACAGGAAAAGGTGACTGTCTGGCTGTCAACTGAATTTTAAAATATTTATTCCCAACAGATTGAGCTGAAATTTAGCATACACGTTTAGTTTGGATGATAATGCAGGCTAGCTAAGTGACGTCATTCGGAATCCAACATGGCGAACTCTCATTGATGACAGACTAGTTATTTCCACGTCAAATTAAAAATGGCAGAAGTTAAAAGCTTGTTTTTGGAACGAAGTTTTTATCACGCGTTACGAAAGGGGGCTAGGCGGAAAAAATTAAGACCAAAAGTTGTAACGACACTTTATTTGGTTGCTATGACTACTTGTGTCGTTGACTTCAAGTTGTTGAAAATAAAAAGGCGAAATAATTTTAAAGAATTGTTTTCAATAGTTACATAGGCTAGTTATTCGTTCGCGAAGTTTCTTTCTATTAATTAGTGAAGGAATTGTAATAAAATTTACACAGAGAAACTTGCGCACGCCGCACGGCTTACAACTATAGCAAAAATGGTCGTTACAACTTTTGGTACTTCGTTCTACGGGTGTCCCTTGACACCTCTCAAGTTTTTTTTTTTTAATCTCACCTCAAGTGATGATGCAGACTAAGATAGTCGCGGGCTAGCCTGTTAGGGGCATGGCAGTTCTATTAAACCCATAACCCTAATCGGTTTCTACACGGCATCGTACCGGAACGCTAAATCGCTCGAAGCCTCCCATCAGGCCAGACCATAGAAAAATCAGAAATTCTAAATTCCTCAAGCTACTCTGCCGGGGCAGACAACAGCGCTCAACGCCGCGCCAGGGAGGTCGTCAAACGTCAACGTTGTTCTTAATAATAATACAAGACTCGTTCGTATGCAGCAACAACCTGACCATCCTGGAGGGTGTTCAGCTGTTCGGCGAGGGCGAGCACCCCAGCTTCGAGCTGGCCGGCCGCCGCCCCCACCCCCACCGCGCCGCCAAGCCCTTCCTGTTCGAGGTGCGTTCACTCACTCGCCCCCGAATATTGACTTTCAGCAAGCGCTGGCGACACTTTGTAGTTTATGAAACGGTTGCATAATACTTGTAGACTAAGAGATAGCTGTACTTTTGGTAACTATCGCTAGATGATCCATAACTAGAAAGGCTGATTCTTGTATAGTAGTAAAGTATGCATAGTACCTATGTAAACAGTATAAAAAACTGATGCTTTTCATTGGGCCTTTCACTAGATATCACCTCTCAAAGACGTTATAAACTATAAATTACAAACTATAAATAATTATTAGCAACTATTATGTCGTCACGTTGAGGCGTAAATTACGCCTTCATAATTTTTAATAGCATCATCTCGTCATTTTTGGTAACCATAACACGTCTTTGGGCGGCCATATTATCTAGTGAAAGGTCCATTAGCATGCGGGCAGACTTTCACTGTCGTCATCAGTGGAGAGCGTAGCACCCACATATTACTGAATCAGTCTTTCTAGCGATAGTTACCAAAAGAGCAGCTATCTTCTATAATATTAGTTATGTAGTATACACTATATACACTACTTAATCTGAACTCGTCTTAAAATGATCAAATCCATAAAATATTTGTGACATACGTAATAATTAATTTGTTGTAAGCTTTGTTTCATATTGTTCCCGTATGTTGCAATGATGTTTCTGGAATGTCAGATAAAGTGAAAACTTCCGCACCGTCGCGGTCGTACAAGATTTAACACTATGTACTTTTTAAATACTGAGTTTATTGTATGGGTACTCCCTCTTGGTTTATAACGTTATTTTTCTTCATTTTATTAATTTCATGTTCATCATTTTGTTCTTATAGCAGCTATAGTAATACTCACTTTTTTAATTTATATAATATATATAATTTATATTTATTAATCAAATAATTTTACATTTTACATTGCATTGTTGCAAGATCAAGAACTGGCTATCCTAGCTAGATTTTTTAGACCTGTGTTAAGGATAACCAGCCCTCTCCCTCGTTAACCAAATGTGTGCACAAGCTCATAATATGTTTTCAACTATAGTTATTTATGCATTCACTTAAAAATACTATAAACTATATAATTCATTATATATATATTATTGTACGTTACAATTTAACTTAAGCAATGTGAACTAGTGAGTAGTGTGTGTGTGTGTGTGTGTGTGTGTGTGTGTGTGTGTGTGTGTGTGTGCGCGTGTGAGTGTGTGCGCGTGTGTGTGTGTTTATGTTTATGTACGTGCTTGTAAGTTCTTGTAAATAACAAAATGAAAGAGTAAATGTGACTGTATTTATATGTATAGGTAAATAACATTATTGGTTTTGTTTTCAGAAAATATAATAGATTATATATCAGATTGTAAGAAATCTTCCGTTTCTTCATAAGATTTACCCAGCAAAAAAGATGTAACTAGTTTTTTACATTGAGTAAGTGGCAGATTAAAAAAGGGTAATTCTGCATTAAGCTTATTGTATAAGAATGGGCCGAGATAATAAAAGAAACGTTTTGTAAAAGCTAGTTTAGGCGCACGCAGAGTACAAATTTTGTCTTTGCGGCGTTTTGCAATAGTTCGATACGGAGTTATTTTGTGCTGCTGTACAATCACATTTAGAATAAACAGCTTTCTAACACTAAGGACGCCACAGTCTTTGTACAACAAGGTGGTAGGGAAGAGTATAGGCCTAAACGTTGCCACCTTTAATATGGCCCGCTGAGCAATTTCAAGGGGCTTGAGTGTAGTTTTAGCGGTGCCACCCCAACATGTGATGCAGTATAGGATAATGGATTGGCACAAGGCATAATAAACATTACGGATTACATGGGGATTAGCAACGCTTCGTAGGTTTTTGAAGATAAATATTAACTTTCGGACCCTGATTGTTAGCAGATCGATATGGTCTTTAAAATTCAAGTTTTGATCTAAAATAATGCCTAGATATTTAATTTTATCAGTAGAAGCTATGGACTCACAGTTACAGTTCGAGCTAGTCCTATCAGAGCAAGAATGAACTTTTAGGGTTAAGGACGGATGTACTGTAATAGGGGGAAACATCCTTTTCTGTTCCGACATTTTAGTATAGCAAAAATTAAAATTTCATTATCGAATAAATACCATTCGCTACTCATTGAGATATAGTATGATGTAATTAAAAAAAGTGGTCAAAAAATCGTATAGTAACGGCAGAAAATTATTGGGAAATTCATGGAAATCTCAAAAAAGGTCTTATCGCGTTCCGACTATTGTGATTTAATTTGAGACATTATTTAGACAAAAGTTATTTTAAATTGATCGTAAAAGATCAAAAAACACTTTAAATAAATAATATTTTCAATAAAACTTATAGTTTTTTTACCATCTGGTTCCAAACATCCCTCATTTTTACAGCACGAATTTTTCATACAAATTTAGTACGGGCGCGCGCATCACAAAATTTCGTTATATATTCATGAAATACGGCAGTCATTTCCCATACGCCTGCGGGCTCTCAAGGCGTGAGGTTGCGTCCCGTTGCTCCTGAACTGACGTTTGTCACTGTTAGTATCCGTACACAAACGTCAATGCATCCACTACCATTGAACAAAACTAATCATCGATATTTATACGTATAAAAAAAATGTAACTGGACGATTTCTGTATATAAAATATTTATTTTGAAAATTTAATTGGTGGTTATTTTATTATTCACTGAGCCCAAAACGGTATTTTATTATCTGTCTTATTTTGCCTGTTTTGTGCACGAACTCCACTAAAACTAACTTTGAATGGGTATTTTGGTTCTTATAGCTCAGTCTAAGTAGATTTTTTTCTTTTATAACAGTCGTCCGAAGGGGGAAACTGGCGAAATATCAATTTCGGGTCTATGGGGTACCTAATGCTGATGTTCATTCTGTTTTGGTCTCGCAGAAAAGGGCTGTTCGTGCCATATACAAAACTAAATTCAAAGAAGTTGAAATTATGACGGTCCACGACCAATACATAATTGAAAACTGGATGATGCCCGCGACTTCGTCCGTGTGGACTTTTGATTCCCGCGGAAACTCTTTAATTTTCCAGGAATAAAAGTACCCTTTATCCTTCCCCGGGTACCCTATGTGTTATTCCAGACTATAACCTAGCCCTGTACCAAATTACATCAAAATCGGTTGAACAGATGGGCCGTGAAAGCGTAGCAGACAGACAGACAGACACACTTTCGCATTTATAATATTAGTATGGACTGAATGATGCTAGCGACTTCGTCCGCGTGGATTAAGGTTTCTGATTTCCGCAGAAACTCTCATTTTCCGGGATAAAATAACCTATGTCCGTCCCCGGAATACAACCTACTCCTGTACCAAATTTCATCAAAATCGGTTGAACGGATGAGTCGTGAAAGCATACAACCAAACAAACAAGCAACCAACAGACACACTTTTACGTTTATAATATTAGTATGGATTATGGATATTATGGATTAAGTGTAATATGTGTGTAGTAGGTCTGACGACCTCCGTGCGGCGCAGTGCTTTGCGCAGCCTTAACGTGCGGAGGTCCCGGGTTCGATCCCCGGCAGGGTTTGTAAATTTATAATTTCTGAATTTCCCTGGTCTGGCCTGGTGGGAGGCTTCGGCCGTGACTAGTTACCACCCTACCGGCAAAGACGTACCGCCAAGCGATTTAGCGTTCCGGTACAATGCCGTGTAGAAACCGAATAGGGGTATGGGTTTAATATAACTGTCATGCCCCTAACAACTAAAAACATCAATAAATTCAAGAATGAAAAAAAGTAACCATTCAAGAAAATATATGAATTTTTAGTGCTTCTAGACTCTGTAAAATTAGTTAGGTATTCATTTGTCGGTAACAGTATGCGTTTTTATAATAACTCCCAAAAGAAATATTTGAGATGCCAACAAGTTCAAAGTTTTTGTAAAACGTCAACTATTGAAAAGTCCTATTACAGTGTAAAGGTGAATGATACCTACAGGGCGCGTTTGGAACCCTCGTAGCTTTGATACCGTTGTCCATCACGTCTTATACTTTGTAAACGTGACGTTCAGGTGTACTGTGTAGGTACCTACTTTAATATACTTAATATTATAAATGCGAAACTTTGGATGGATGTATGGATGGATGGATGGATTGAAATTCAAATTCAAATTATTTTGAATTTGAATTAGTAACCCGCTACAATCTAAGACTGCATCATTACTTACCATCAGGTGAGATCGGAAACTAGGGCTAACTTTGTAGCAGTACCTAAGTATATAAAAATATCCATATCCATACTAATATTATAAATGCGAAAGTGTGTCTGTCTGTCTGTCTGCTACGCTTTCACGGCCCAACTACTCAACCGATTTTGATGAAATTTGGTACAGAGATATAGGTTACATCCCAGGGAAGGATATATACTTTTCATCCCGGAAAATTGAAGAGTTCCCGCGGGAATCAAAAAAATGTATCTGTTCAACCGATTTTGATGAAATTTGGTACAAGGATAAGGTGTATCCCGGGGAAGGACATAGGCTACTTTTTATCCCGGAAAATTGAAGAGTTCTCGCGGGAATCCAAAAATATGAATCCACGCAGACGAAGTCGCGGGAATCATCTAGTTCTATATAAATATTTTTGGGGTCTGTATACATAATAAACATTACTCCAAAGATTTATCATAAGTACCTATATAGATAGATAGAATGAAACATAACTTAAACAAAACAAAAGTCCTCATAAAGGCACAATTTTTCCAATCCTCTCTATTGTTTTGTATAAAACAAAGAAACGTGCGCACGCCGCCTAGCTTCATCCAATATTTTACTGAACGCGCAGAACTTGCTTCGCAGTTTTCAGTCGCACGTAGGCTGTCAAAATAGCTTCGTCTGATCTGAAGTGATAATCTTGCTTTCTGTCGAGTACAAAAACAATTTACTTCTGCAGTGTGTGACTATTGTAAAAAAGTAAGTATAATTTGTTTTATTAGTTACCTACAGTAATAGTCAGTGTGATTATTTGTAATATTTGAAATAAAAGATCCCTTCAAAAAAAAATTAATATGGCGTCGGCCGCGGTGATTTTCGTATTGTTGCGCTGATTGTTGGGTTTTGTATCATTGTGTGATTTCAAATTTGACGTTTGTTGAAGTAAAACTTTTACAGACACGTCACCACGTACTTTTACAGCCAGCGCATAATATAATGGAGAGTGCAACGCCAGTAAAACCCATGTACCGACACTTTAATTTTTTGACATAATGACGTAAACATACCTGAGGCTTTTATCAAAGCTCAGCAAAGTTCATCAGTCCATGTATTTTTTAAATTATCTAGACATGATCTAGAATGATTTATTGTGATTCATTATTTTTGCAGATGGGAAAACATAAAAGAAGGTCTGCCTATTATAAAAAAGAAAATAAGCCGTTGCATTGGAAAAAAACAAACAAAAAGTATACTCTTATTTCCTGAAATCTTGAAAGCTGTCATCCCATATCACTTCCACATAATATCACATGCAGATTGCAGAGAAGAAGCAAATAAATGCATTAGTTACCTACATAATTTCTATACAAGTTTCGCGCTTTATCGCAAAATGCAATTATTCGTTTCTCAATACAAATCAACTAAATTTTCATTTCATTGTACCTACAACACTTTTCCGCTAATTATCATAGCATCAGAGTTATACCATTTCATGTACCTACTCTCACCATAGTCTGTACACTAGTAAAAAAATATTAATTTATAATTAGTAGACTATACCAACAAAAGACATTCATCTTTCCTATCTAAACATTTTGGTTATTTACGTATTGCAGCTTTGAAATTCTAAACGATGATCAAGTTATAGAATATAAATTGGAGAGCTCTGAACAGCAAGGTAAAAAGCATTCGGCAAAAATAACTAAAAGGTAGGTAAATTACAAAACTAGGTATAAATCCTTATCCTTACTAATATTATAAACGCGAAAGCTTGTGAGTATGGATGAGTGGATGTATGCATGTATGTATGTATGTTTGTTACTCTTTCACGCCTGAACGGCTGAACGGATCTGGATGAAATTTGGCACAGAGATAGATTATAGTCTGGAATAACACATACTACTTACTACTTAATAAAACAGCTACTTTTTATCCCGGAAAATTAAGGGAACCAAAAAACCTCATTTTTTGTTGTTGTTTCCAAATTATATCTGCCGGTTTAGTTGATGGGTAAAATTACAATTATAAAGGTTTGAAATAAATAAAAGATTACCTTTTATTTATTTAAAACTAGCTGCACTATTGGTAACTATCGCCAGGAAGGCTGATTCAGTATTAGGTAGGTGTAGGCTCTCCTCTTATGACGATAGTGAAGGACTGCCCGCATGCTGATGGGGTCTGACTACTTATCGCCTCTCAAAGACGTCTTATGGTTGCCTAAAATTAACAATGACTAGGAAGGCTAACACATCTTTGAGCGGCCAAGTCTAGTGAACGGCCCGATGAATAGCGTCAGTTTTTATACTGTTTACATAGGTACTGCGCATTTAATACAGTACAAGAATCAGCCTTCCCAGTTATGGTTCATTTTTGGTAACCATAGTACGTGTTTGAGCGGCCATATCTAGTGAAAGGCTGATCTGCATGTAGGCAGACCTTCACTATCGTCATCAGTGGAGAGCCCTACACCCACCTAATACTGAATCAGCCTTCCTGGCGATAGTTACCAAAAGTGCAGCTATCTCATAGTCAGTACCTACATGATATTATTATAAACGTTTTTTTGCTGTCATAAAACTTCGGTTTGTCAAAATGTGACAAGGATAATTTTTATTTATATCAATTATATTAGGTACTTTATAAGTTAATAAACTTTATATTGTAGTAATAAATTGCGGTTTTATTTTCCATTTCAAAGTGCTATAAAAGTTTCACATCAAAAACTAAATAAATAATGGAAATAGGTTTTTTAGGATGAGTTGTGTCATTTATGATGAATCAACGGGACTTTACCCAGCTTGAAAAGGAGATTCTACTGAGGAGAGATAACAATAACTCAGCAGTTTATAAAAAGAAATAAAATTGCAATAATGTACCTAGAAAATAATACACAATATATAGGGAGCTACATAAATATATGTACATACATAATGTATCAAGTATTACTCTGATTTAGTGGGCTGTTAGTGGATAGTTTCCATGCAACATTAGGAAAATCATCAGTTGATGCTACGTTAGTTGTTACGGATATGTCTCAAACCCACCAGCATCAATTGATTTTCATAGCTTAGCTCTAGGGGAAAGGGGTTCAACTAAGCAACGAAGTTTTTCACATAATGAGGAAAGGAAACACGTCCTTCTAAGTATTTATTACGAGAGAGGGAATGACAGCATGACAGTCACGCAGCTTACTTACGTCCATAATGTTCCCTACATTACACATTATACTAGTTGAAGTATGGAACACAGAAGCTGACTAGTTACTTCTCAAACCACTTCATCTACATCGCACATCTCAGATGGAAATGGAATCTCCTAGTGCTGTCTTACACCGTTTTTATACTATTCATGCAGAACTACTACTAATACTAAGCGCCATTATTAATTTAATTTATTTTTCTACCTAAGCATACAACCTTTATCAAATAAACACCTATCTTTACCTATACCTACTCATAGTTATAAATCAGTTAGCAGGAATCAGCCGGTTGGTATATTCAAGAAGCACCTCTATAACCCATATTATGATATTAAAAATGCCAAAGACGTGTAATTGAACGGCCCATTATTTCAACCAAGTTGGTATAGAGTAAGGTTACATCCCGTGGAAGGACTTAAGTTACCTTTATCCCGAAAAATTGAGAAATTCCCGCAGAAATAAAAAAAAATTAACGAACGCAGACGAAGCCGTAAGTATCATCTAGCTATCAATCAATAAATAATATTATTTGTGCCATAGTGAGATAGTTGATCGCATATTGTGTGCTCCCGTGGTAGGGGCTGAATCCTTCTATGTGTGCCTGCGTAGACTGTGGTTGTATGTGTATAGAAACAATTGACAGCGGCTGACAGCTACGCCTAGATGTCGGCCAAGGGTAGGACCCTTAACGGAGTCTCAGGTTGAGCAGCATTTCGTATTGAATATGTCATAAGTTTGGTTTTGGAGATGTTTAAAGTTAAAAAGTGAAAGCGGAGCCAATCATTGATAGTGTTGAATCCAAGTTGAGCAGATGCTACAAGTTCAGACCAAGATTTAGCGTAAAAGGTGATGGCGGTATCATCAGCGAAGGAAACTATTTGGGCGTTTTTAATACGAAGGTTGCAAAGGTCGTTTATGAAGACGAGAAAAAGAGTTGGGCCAAGAATGCTACCTTGTGGGACGCCATACGAGATTGGTAGCTCCTCACTCAAGTTGTTATCGATTTTGGTAATTTGCGTTCGATTAGTAAGGTAGCTGCGGAAGAAATTTAGTTGATTACCACGTACGCCAACTCTTTCTAGCTTATCTAAGAGAGTGGGAATAGGTACTGTGTCGAACGCTTTTGCAAGATCTAAAAATACTGTAAGGACTTTATTACCATTATTCAGGCGGTGAATAATATTATCAGTTAGTTCCAAAACAGCATCATTAGTACTTTTTGTTTTCCTAAAGCCAAATTGTTGTGTAGAAAGTAATTTAAAGTGTTCAAGATATTGAACAAGTCGTTTGCAAATCAATCGCTCAAGAACTTTTGACAGGGCCGGGAGTATAGCAATCGGTCGGTAGTTATTAATTAATTTTTCGTCACCACTTTTGAAAAAATTTATATTTAAAATTTCATACATAGGGGTTAAAGAATGAAATTGCCGATTTGTACTGAAAAATTGGAATGAGTTTATTTTTTTAATTTAACATATTTATTTAATCAAAATAATTACCATTATTATCTATATACATTGCTGCCATCTAATAGGAATCTGCCATCTAAAGGAATCATTTATGCCTTTGCTATAGAACTCTGGTGATTTAGAGTCGACAAACTGTGTGAAAGCATTTTGTACTGCCTCCTGAGAAGAAAACTTTTTATCACGTAGAAAATTGTCCAAATCACGAAAAAAATGGTAGTCCGTTGGAGCAAGGTCTGGCGAATACGGAGGGTGACGAATGGTTTCTAATTGCAGTTCCTGTAGAGTTCAAACGGTTTTTCGTGCTGTAGGAGGTCTCGCGTTATGATGGAGCAGTAATGGTGAAGATTGATTCATGAGTCGGGGCTGTTTCACTGCTAGTTTTGCTATCATTGTTCGGAGTTCGGCACAGTAGACATCTGCCTTTATAATGCTTGACCAGATCGGAGAAAGCTATAGTGAATAACACCATGCTGAGACCACCAAACAGTTACCATTACCTTTGTATTGGTAAGCTTTGCTTCAGGACACTGTTGCGGCGTTTGACCTGGGGTCAACCATTGCATCTTTTCGCTTACGGTTATTGTAAAGAATCCACTATTCATCACATGTCACAATTTGATCCAATATTCCTCCATTTCTGTATCGATTCTACAAGGCAACACAAGTTTCAACGCGCGTTTCTTTCTGCAGATCAGTCAAATCATGAGGCACCCATTTGTCATAATTTTTTATTTTATTGATTTGACGCAAATGTGTCAATATTGTTGGTGTATGTTAAGGCACACAATGGGGCAAATGAAACACTAACTTAACCCATTAGAGGTCACCATACTCAATTGAGTACAGCCATATAACTAAGTGTGGTTTTTATATTTCAAAGAATTGACGGTAGTTTTCTTTTTAGTTTATATCATTACAATACTGTTCAAACCTATAGATAAATATAATGTAGGTAATGTGATTTTTATTGAATAAAAATATCAGTTGAAGTCGTGTTACGGCAGAGCTGTGCAGGTAAGTGAATTCTTTAGGAAATAATATAATAATTACGGAATAATAATTGATTTTCACATTCAATTTCCCTACAATACATGACAGCGTATGTTATAAATAACAACATAATCAAATAGCTATATATACAACGAAACTATAGCCTTATAAATATTGCTGTACTCGATTGAGTACAGTGACAACATACATAAGTAAAATAACTTTTATTTCTTCAGATTTCTAATAATGAGCAAACAACATTTTTTGATTCAAAACAGCTACAAAAGACTTTAGGAAGCGATTGATGTTATTTTATATGATAGTGACGATGATAAT
Organism: Erebia epiphron; assembly: GCA_963932025.1. NCBI lineage: Eukaryota > Metazoa > Arthropoda > Insecta > Lepidoptera > Nymphalidae > Erebia > Erebia epiphron. The sequence goes on from OZ009946.1 coordinate 34,930,986, forward strand.
TTTCATATGGCTATCATACCACCTGATTCAAGTGCATTGACTGATGAAGAAGAAGCGTCCAAGGAGGACGCCATACCATACCGTCGTCATTCATACCTAATTTCCGCCTACTATTGAGAATCATGAATCGTGAGGTGGTAACTGGTAACGAAGACAGTGGTTGTGATGATAGTGACGATGAACCACTGGCGTCGAAAAGACAGAAGACAAGATGTTACCCGTCGATCAATCCCAACCTTGCAAATGCCCCCTTCTTATACCTCAACTTCCCAGTGTACTTCCGAAATCTGTGAGATAAGACAAATGCCACTCGTGAAGTACCAAGGGGTCTAAACCCTGTACAAACATTTGAAAACTCTTTGATGAAGATATTTTGAATAACTGATGAACTGGATCAGTCTCTCTTGGTATATAGAATTATTTTTCATGGTAAAAAGTGTTGGTGGGTATTATATACATAAATAAATGTTGGACATGGTTATTGCTGACTCCTGGCGTTTGCATGCAATGACTAATGATGCTCCCTTGGATCAACTCATGTCCCACAGTCATATTTCACGATATTATGAACGCCAACGTGAAAAGAGAAAATCGTGCCAGTCTGCATTAGTGGTTCCAGAACTGTCTCAAGATGAAATTGGACACTATCCCACCAAAATTGAAAAACAGCTTCGGTGTCTTTTGCCATTCAAGAGTTCGCTAGCAATTTAAGAAGTGCCTAAAGAACTTCGATGTTTCAATTTTTTTATATACCTAGACTGTCAGTGTACTCATTTGAGTACACTCCTGTAATTTCCTGAAAAATATTTTTTTTAATTTTTTTCTTTGATTTTATGTTTCTTTGTTCTTATTTTAACACATAAATAAAGTTTATTCCAAAAAAAAATTGTACTTTTCATTTGACCTCTAATGGGTTAAGCAATTAGTGATTTAATGTGGATCCGTCGATGGATGTAAAACGAACATTGCATAATAAAGTTAAGTACAGTGTTGACAAACGCCTGTTAAAATTTTAGAGCAATTATTGTATGTGATGAACTAGGATTGCGAAGTGACCGGGCGTCTGCGCCGGAACATCTTCCCCCCGGTTGAAATAATGATTTCAACTCTTCAGATCATCCGCCGTGGGTAGAGGGCAGAGACGAGTAAACGTGCGACGCACGCAGTCTTTGGTAGTTTTGACGTCCGCAATTCTTGCCACTCCATCAGGTCCAGGGATAAGTCGCACCACTCGACCTAAGCGCCAGCACAACGGGGGCGCACAATCTTCAGACAATAGCACCATATAACCGATGTTGAGACGAGCAGTATTGATCCGCCATTTGGTCCTTTGCTGCAATTCAGACAGGTATTCCCTTCTGCCACCGTTGCCAGAAATGATTTCTAATGCTCTCCAGGCGCTCATAGCGTTTTCGCTGACTGTCAGGTGTTGACAGGTGCTGGTGCAGGTAAAGCAGTCAAGGGTCTTCCGATGATAAAATGTCCTGGAGTTAAGGAAAGGAGATCACCGGGACAAGATGAGAGGGGACACAAAGGGCGGCTATTAATAATTGTCTCGACTTGTGCAAACAAAGTTGAAATTTCCTCAAACGTTAAATGACTGTTCCCAATGACACGTCTTAGGTGAAATTTTGCGGATTTCACACCAGCCTCCCAGACCCCTCCGAAATTTGGAGCGTAAGCCGGAATGAACCTAAACTTAATACCTTGTTGACTTGCAAAATCAGATAGAGGCTCTAGATTTTGCTTGATAAAGTTTCCGATCTCTTTAGCGGAAATCCGGATTAATGCGCTGAGCAGGTAAATCACCCATTTTAGGACACAAGGTTTTGCCTCTTACACGTCTGCACCTCACACAGATATTGGCTGTTCGTCTTGCTAACTGTCTGCCATTAATCGGCCATATAACCTCTCGAACGGTAGCCAGGAGCAATTGTGGGCCTGCGTGCATGCTATTTATATGCTCTCTTTCGAAATATAATTTACTCAATCTATGCTTTATATTTATATACATATTTTAATCTATGTTTGCCATGCAGCAGAATCGCGGGTGCTTCTTTTCAAAAGTAAAATTTGATGCTTCTATGTGTCCGCCAACACGCATCAAATTGTCTTTGTCGATAAACGGAGAAAGCATCAAGATTTTCCTTTTATGAGCAAATCGTATTCCGCAGGAAAGGAATCTCGTTGAGCCATAATACAAAGTAAATGAAATTACTCGCGCAGCTCATCTACGGATAATATGCCTACACGTTTATTTCGAGGACTTTTTAGGTTAAAAATGAACCTTAAAACATATGCATAGGATCTTTGAAGTCTATTGAGTGACGAGTTTTTATCAAAATCAATAAACGGCGCGATTATTGTGGCTGAATGCGACTTCACCTCAGGTAAATTGTAATAAGTCGGCTTTGCGATTGGCCACTCCGTCTCATTTTTACTCAAAAAACCGGGGCCCGACCACCAAATGTCCATCGACATCAACCTTTTAGCATCGACCCCTCTGGAAATCAGATCTGCCGGGTTGCATTCAGTAGGGACATAACGCCACGATGAGACCCTTGTAGTTTCCATTTCGCCAACCCTATTGGCTACGAAAGTTTTTAGTTTGGTGGGATCACCATTAAGCCAAGCAAGAACCACCTGGGAGTCACACCAATAAAAAAATTCGATCGGGGGTATACCTAATTGAATCGAGGACCGATTTAGTCAATCGCACTGCGAGCAAGGCAGCACACAACTCCAGACGTGGTATGGTAGTGGGTTGTAAACGGGTAACCTTAGATTTCGCACACAGGACCTGTACCGTTGTTTTATTATCTTGATCCACAGATCGAACATACACGCATGCCCCGAAAACAACTTCCGAAGCCTCACTAATAGAGTGCAGCTCTATAGTTACAGGAGAATCGCATATATAGTGCGTCGCGGAATCCGTATCTGTGAAAGATTATTTAAATTGTCATCAAATTTATGCCACTGAATTTTGATATCATCTGGGACAGGCTCGTCCCAGTCAATTTTTGCTTTCCACAGCTTCTGCAACATAACTTAGCCTGAATGATACATGTACTCAGCAGTCCTAGTGGGTCAAATATTTTGAAAGAATTGGACATGATAGTCCTTTTAGTAATCCTTTGGGACTTAGGAGACAGTTTTGTCGGGAAATGAAGTGTATCACTCGACGGGGTCCAGCCCAGTCCGAGCCTGCTCGATGATTCGCTTATAGTATTTTCTTAAATTAAAACAGCCAGACTTTAAGGCCCTATCAACATATTTTTGAATATAGATTAAATCACTTTCATTATCCGCTCCGGTGATTAAATCATCGACGTAAAAATCATTTTGTATGACATCCCTGATGAGCTTATCGTCTTGCTCCTCGCCAAGCTGCCAGAGACAGCGTGTACTTAAATAGCTCGCACTTGCAGTACCGTAGCTTGCAGTAGTAAGTAAGAGTATTTAGTTTAAATATCTGAATAGGTAATGACTCATCATCTCGCCATAGAATGCGCTGTAAATCGCGGTCTTGCGCGTCTACTAGCACTTGGTGATACATTTTCTCAATATCACCAGTGAATAGGAATTTGTATTGCCTAGCGCGAATCATCAATATGGCGAAAAGAGAGTCTTGAAGCTTTGGATCTACCATTAAAATGTCATTTAGAGCAAATCCTGACGATGAAACCGCCGAAGCGTCAAAAACTACGCGTATATAAAATAACAACTGAAAGTCGATAATCGAATGTTGCACATTTTTTTTAAAGAACTACATAGGTACCATGCGAAAAAAGTAACTCAAAAATCTCAAACCATGAAGGTTCTATGTCAATTCGAAGTACCTATTACAATAAAACGGCAATTTCATACTTTAACCCCTATTGTTAACTTATTGCGGTTCAAGAGATACCGAAAAAAAAGCGGAAAAAAATCACGTTTCTTCTCTTTATTTTCTAATTTAATTTAATTTTGTATATTTTCTATTACATCGGCAATTACACACTCTGTGAAATTTTGAACTGTCGAGCTATTACGGTTCATGAGATACAACACTCTGACAGACAGAAAGACAACAGACAAACGGCCGGACAGCGGCGGTGTAGTAATAGGGTTCCTTTGGCACCCCTTGGGTATTAACTTAAGTTCACATTTTGCCCTAGAATTACTCTACCCTCCATGCCTAGAGTACAACTTTTATTCAACAAAAACACAGTAAATAATAAAATATTGCAAAGTAAATGTGTATATTCCACCGCGCCACGTCACCCAGTGCGACCTTGTGGCAGGTGAAGGAGTGCTCGTGGGGCGGCGCGGAGGGCGCGGAGGGCGCGGGCGAGCGCGCGGTGTGGCGGCGCGTTGTGGCGCGCAACCCGGGGCGCGTGGCGGCGGCGCTGGCGCGATGGCGCGTGGCGGGCGCGGCGTGCGCGGCGCGCGGGTTCGCCGTGCGCCCGTGCGCGCCGCTGACGCTGCCGCCCAACGCCAGCGCCGCGCTGCGCCTCGCCTTCGCGCCCGACTACACGCTCGCCAGGCAGGCGGCGCCGCTGCAGCTGCACAGCGACACCGGTCCCGCGGAGTTCCTGCTGGTGGCCACGATCCCCGCCAAGGTGCTCGCGCAGTGCGCAGCCACGGCGCCGCGCCCGCCCTGGGACGCTGCGCTGCGCTCGGGTGGCGTCGCGCTCGCCTTCCTCGCGCTCGCCGCGCTGCTGGCCGCCGCCGCGCTCGACGCCGAGCGCCTGCTGCGCCGCGCGCGAGCCGCCCGCGCCGCGTCGCAGCCGCGCGCGCCGCTCGACCTGCGCGCGCTGGCCGCGTCCGCGACGCCCGCGGCGCCGCCGCCGCGCGCCGTGCCGCGCCGCAAGCGAGCCGCGCGCCGCCCGCCGCCCGCGCTGGACCCGCGCGCCGAGCGCCGCGCCTTCGAGCGCTGGCGGGCCGAGGTGCTGCGGCGCGGCGACGACGACTCCTCGCGCTCGAGCGACGACGATGACGAGCCCACGCCGCCGCCGCTGCCCGCCGGCGACGAGCCCGCGCCGCCGCCCGCCGCCGACGAGGACGCCTCCACCGGCTCGGACGAGTCGCTGCCCGCCGACGACGAGCCGTACGCCGGCGACGTGGAGGGCGACGCGCCCAACGAGCCCGCCGCCGCGCTCGACGACGCGCCGCCGGAGGAGCCCGCGGCGCGGCCGCCGCGAGCCGCCACGCCGCCGCCCGACGCCGCCCGCCCGCTGCGCGCGCGCCGCGACGCCGACGCGACGCGCCGCACGGAGCGCGCGCGACACGACTCGGAGCGACGCGCCGCGCCCGGCAGGCACCACGTGCGGAAGGTGACTATACTCGCTATTGTCATCTGTCTACGTTCGCATGTCCGGCTCTGTAACAGCTTTATTAAATGAACATGATACTGCAAAATCTCAAACACTCAAATTTGGCACAGAGATAGATTATGGTCTGGAATAGCACATAGGCTACTGTACGGGTGGTAAGGTTCAATTTTGCTTGGCTTACGTCTGTATAATGAAATACGTCTTGTTTACTTGATCGTTTATTTGCGACTGACTAGATGACGGTAATCGTGCGTTACATATACAAAAATGCAATTCTACATTAAACATGCCGGCCCCCAAAAGGCCATTAGGGCCTTTTCCAAACCTTAATAAATATTTATGTACTTACAAGTTACAACAGTAGGTAGTTTGAAGTATAAACAACAAAACATTGAACGACTGATTCTAACTCAACATTAGGGTAGGCAAATAATTCCATTGATACAATTACAAACACAATACATTTCGATTAAGGAGGGCTTACATGGTGGCAAAAATCTAACATGATTTTTTATTATTATAACATAATTTTGTTTCCTTAAATTAACATTTCCTCACATTAAACTTTGAAAATAACATTTTTTTTATACACAATAGGTACACATACACACGATCACAAACTCTCACTAGTGTTAAATGATATTGGTATGGAATACAATCTTGAGGTAAGTGGTTTTATTTTACTTTGTATTGCTTTTGATATTATTCCTTTTTCTATAAGTACTAATATTTTCTTTCTTTTTTATTTCTTTCAGGTTTCCAGGATTTTCTTCACTTTAAGGTAAGTATGCTGTTCCTGTAGGAGTTTCTAGGTAAGTATATTTCCAAATAAAATTATTCTTTCTAATATGTTTTTTATTTTGACATTGTTTAAATTTTATTTTCTTTTCAGCTTTCTCATTGATTTCTACTTGGTGATGAAGGACCAGTATAGATTTCTCCAGCAAGTTTGTATCGAGCTCGCCGAACAAGATCCATCCCAGGCTGGTTTCTTGTGCACATGGAGAACCTGGTGGACCCTTGATTAGGGATTGTTGCACTATTTGTGCGTACTCTTTAACTCCTAGAAGTAAATCAATCTGGCCTGGTGTATGGTAGCTTGGATCAGCCAATTTGAGTCCTTCTAGGTGTTTCCAATTCTTAATCTTTACAGGTTGGGATGGGATGGTTGTGGTAAGTTGGTTGCACATTACATATGCATTTACGTTCATCTTGAAATCGGCATCGTAATGAGATCCAATTTCAAGTCTTACCGCGTGATTGACCTTTGTCCTTGTAGATCCCACTCCAATGATTCTACCTTTCGCTTTCTGCTTGGTAAGTTTGAGCATTTGAGCCGCCTTTTCTGTTATAAACGCTGACTGAGAACCTGGATCTACTAGAGCCCTCAGGACAACCGTGTGATTTTGCTCATCCCTTGCTATCACGGATGCTGTTGCTAGCAGTGCTGTGCCTGTGCTGGATTCTTGCGTGCTACTTTGATGTGATGCTATCATTGCATTTTTTTGCTCTTCTACACAGTGATATGATGCCTCCGGTGTTATGGATCCTGCTTTAACCGAAGTATCATCGTTCTTGGACCTGTGTACGAGTGAGTGATGCTTCTTCTTACAAATGTGACACGTGACTCTTAATCTGCACTGATTGGCTGCATGAAATGGAGCCATACAGTTGAAGCACAGGTTGTTACCTTTTAAATATTCGCCTCTTTCAACAGGTGTCAGTTTGATGAACTCTTTACAATGGCTTAGAGTGTGGTTTTCTTTACATAAGACGCATGTTTTCTCCTTTGATGGTGACGTGGATGCCGTAGCCGCTACATGACATGTTCTCTCTTTTACAGGTTTGTCACGAGATGCTGATGGTGTTGTAAGCTCAAGAGTGCGGAACTTTGACTCAAGAAACTTCTTTAGGCTATCCCATGTAGGCATTTCTTCAGAGTGATGTTCGTAAGCATATTCTTCCCACTGCTTATGTGACTCTGGGTCCAACTTCTGTACAACCAGAAATATTATTAACAGATCCCAAGAATCCGTGGAAATCTTTAGGTTCTCTAAGTGGTTTAAGCACTCCGTAGTACTATCTAAAAGTAATTTCAGCTGACTTGCGTTTTGAGTGCTCAATTTCTTCTGATTAAAGATTCTTTTGAGTAGGGAGTTCACTATCAAACGTTTATTTCCATAGCGATGTTTCAGCATGTCCCACGCTTGTGCATAATTGTCATCAGTTACTTGAATGTGATTTAGTATTGCTGCAGCTTCTCCACTTAAGCTGGTTTTCAGGTAGTATAACTTTTGAACTTGACTAAGTGACGAACTATGTACCAAAGTGTTAAATAAATCATGAAAGGTGGTCCATTCTTCATATTTACCAGTGAATGTAGGTATCTTAATGGGAGGTAGTCTTACTTGTGAGCAGCATGAGTCCTCAATTGAAACACTCCCATGATGATGTACGTTGGGTAATTCACTGACTCTGACCTTTGAATCTAACATATCTTTTATGTCGCCATGTAAACATAAATAAATTTCTTCTTGTATAAAAAATTCTTCGTTTACAAAATATGACATTGTACCTCTCTGATCTCGCGTTGTGTTCTTGACTAAAGTTTCGTGTGCGTTCTTAAACGTAGTCCAATAACTTTCTAACATTTTAATTCTGCTATCTAAATAACCCGGTGTCATTCTTTCTTTGGGGCAATTCTTCCAGTTTATTTGTGTTTTATTTAGTATAGCAGCTGTATTTTCGAGAATATTAATGGCTTGATCCGTAACAGTAGTCATTGTTTATATTTGGTACACAACTCTTCTTCAAAATGCGTTAAAATTAGTATGTCACTTGTTTCCCGCTTGAAATGATGCAAGATTCATTGAAACTTTAAATATTGCAATAACTTGCGTATCCTTATCGCTTCGAATGCGCTTGCTATTGTTCTCAACCGGTTTGTAGTCTTTCGATAGCTCACTGTGATCCGGTTCGAAGGACCATATGTACGGGTGGTAAGGTTCAATTTTGCTTGGCTTACGTCTGTATAATGAAATACGTCTTGTTTACTTGATCGTTTATTTGCGACTGACTAGATGACGGTAATCGTGCGTTACATATACAAAAATGCAATTCTACATTAAACAGCTACTTTTTATCCCGGAAAATTAAAGAGTTCCCGCGGGAACTAAAAAACCTCAAACCACGCAGACGAAGTCGCGGGCATTCGCTAGTATAAAATAAAGTTTTTTATCAAATAATAAAACTAAGGATCTGTTGTATTTTTTTCCATACAATTGAAAAGTGCAATTAGTTTTTAAGCATTATTTGAAAATTTAAACAAATTATTAACATTTAGTAACAAAAAGATGGTTGCAAAATTCATTTTTTGATTCATCCAATTTATCAGCATGTTTCTAAATTTTTTTTCTTCCTATTATTGAGTACCAGTGAGGTACTCATTTAACTACGATCTAGCCTAACGAATTGGCTAATGAGTAGTTTAATATTTACCTAAACTTATAATTTATCCTATGTACTCGTACTAAGAAATTGTCCATTGACGCATCTTAGTCTTTCTTGATAAACGTAAACACTGTGTTCACGTGTTCTTTTAGCACTACACACTACACTGTCACTTATCACTATGCACTAACTCAAAAGGTTTAGTCCTTTTTAGTCTTCTGACTAGTTTCGTTACGTCGAGCAGCTGGATTGCCTCAACGTTAACGTGATGATGAAGCCGATGGTCGTGGGCTTTGGCAAATTTGGTTATAATTTGATCGACGTATTCGATATTAAGGTCCCGATGAATATCGTCTTTTCTGATGTACCAGGGCGAATTTACTATACTCCTGAGTACTTTATTTTGGGACCGTTGTATAATTTGGGGCAAAACAACTAGGGCAGAATGGAAATTACCCGGATTCGAAAGTAATCACCCACTTACAAAGTTACAGAATGATAAAATGTACCTATCTAGGGAGATAGAATAAATACAAGTTCTTTGTTTCAGGCAAACTTTACTGTTGGTATATATATATAGTACACCTTATTGTTAAATCTTAATAAGTAACTTAAGGCTACTTAATTAAACACCCTAGATACACAGATACTTAAGTTAATTGAAGTTTCTCGTGGACGCTTGGGGTCCAGATAGATTATTATAAAAAAAAACCTTGAATTTACTATTTTAAAGTTTCATTAAAATGTTTATTTAGCTCGGCGGAAAAGGGGGTTCACGGAATCTGACTCACTATTTTGAGAACACTGAATTTAAAACCACTAAATGTTCGGAATGGAAAAAAACTAGAAGGAAGATTTCCTTACTTGCTGAGTGTGAACTTGGGGTCACTTGAATACATGGGTCAGGAACGTGGTCTACTTCCAGGGAACAGCCTCGTCAGTTCACCAACCCAAATCCTTGGAATGCATTCATCATGAGAATTCCCAATCTCGGAAATATATGGAAGATATCAAAATATAAAATGAATCGTCTCAGTAGTAAATTAACAAAAGGAAACATAAAACGAAAACAAAAACCCAAGGACATCCTGCAAATTGAACATTCCAGGATAGTCCGCCCATCCCAACCTTCTTCAAAATAATACTGGATAATATGGGAACTGGAAAAACAAACAAGACTAATTAATTATAATTTTTCCTTAGCTACGTACGCCATCTTGAGAAAGATGTCATACGTGCAATCGAATATCGAATTTCCTATCACTCACCAAAATTGATGTGGGAAAATAGGCAATTGTTAAGATGACTAAAACAACGGCATAATTGTTAATCCTCCAGGCGAAGCCATGGAGAAAACGGGATCCGAGACATCGGCCACCACATCCTGGGCGTTCGACCGAAATCTGCTCTGACAATTCGGTGTTGCCATAGACCCACAGCGAGTGTGGCCGCATTCTGAAATGCTCCACCATAGACTAACGTGAATTCCAATAATTAAAAAAACTCGAAAAATACATAATAAAACAATGTTTTAACAATAAAAAAAATATTAATAGAGAGAAAAAAAAATAATATCATCGTGTTCTTATGACCAAAGACAACAAGCGCCATCTATGGGGAACTCCTGCGCATCGACACACGCACGTTCTGCGCCTTGACACTAGATGTCGCTAAGGTACTTTCAACAATATTAAGGAATACAATATAATCCAAGTGATATTAAAATCACTACGTGACAACATGAGCTCTCGCCAGCGTAGCTTCACGTCAAGGGTCATCCCAAGATATTTGGCTGTATCCACGTAGGGAATTTTTTGGCCATTGATGAAAACAGCGTGGTACTTCGTTGTATTATTTGTAAAGTCAATATGGACTGATTTTGTTTCATTTAACTTTATTCTCCATTTTTTAGTCCAGTCATACACTTTATTTAGCGCTGTTTGTACTTTACCCACTGCCTCTTCGTATATTCCTCCTACAGCCATAATAGCTGTATCATCAGCAAAAGTGGCAATGGTGTTACTTTCGAGTTCTGGAATGTCGCAGGTATATAATAGGCAGTGGCGTGCACAGGGTTTGGGCTTAGGGTAGGCATTAGGGCACTCTTAAATGTCATACATTAGGTATAAGACGCAAGAAAAACAAAACAAACTGTTGGTGTGAACACAGCCAGTTAAAAGAATCATACCTACTCTTTTCTTTTACTACTTTTTTTTGTGATAATATTGTAACAAAGGTACACACCTCCCATTGTGAATAATATCTAATTTTTCATTACAGGGAAAGGAAATAAATGTTTAGTATAAGTAACTTTTACACACAGCGCCTATACAGATTTCGCAAGAATACTCTTCCATTTTCCAAATAATAATTAAGTAAGTACGTTCTATGAATAAACCTTTACACAAACTTTCCAAGCACAAATCCGATAAGTTTTTTATTTACTTCACTAACTTATTCCCGCAAAAACATTATAATTCACAAATGAAATCAAAACACTGAATTGGCCTTTGATTAGGTATATAGAGAGGATGTGTTACATTTTACTCAATTATAGTTATACGATGCATTTTGTTAATAAAACATGTACTACTATGTTTTGACTAGTCTTACTTATTGAAAGCTACGTTTTTAGAATGAGACGTGTATTATGTTATTGCGTGAACGTGTCAGGCAATTGTCATATGACGTCATCAAATTTTGCTATTGAAGCCAATTTTTTTGTACCTTTATATGGCGTCTGTATTGCTTCCGGTGTTTTGGTTGTGGCTAATTACCAGTTTTGTGAATAATTTCATAATATTTTTGTGTTTTTGCTTAGTTTTGTGCAGTTTTGTGTAATCAACAATGGTGAAGTGCTCAATTGTGGGGTGTCGTAATAATAGTATTGTAAAACGCCCAGGAATTTCATTTCTTAAGTACATAGTTGTTTTTATTTTTCTTTTTGTGGCGACTATTTTAAGTTATTTCAACTAATTATAGCTTAGTTTCTTCTTTACTGAATCCAAAACACGTAAATTTTTGCGCTATCCACGAAAATTTGGATTATTTCATTAGTTTTTGTTTGAGTGTTTATATAGTGTGGGGATTGTATTGTTTACAAATAAATTGAGTATCGATAAAATTAAAATTTCATATCACGTTTTTTTTTTTTTTTGAATCCTCTACAAGTTAGTCCTTGACTGCGATCTCACCTGATGGTAAGTGATGATGCGTTTCACTCTTACTGTTTCTCACTCAGAGGGGTAGAGAGATGAAATTGAACAGTCAGCTTCTACTTATAATATTGCCAAACTCATTTAAGCTGTAGCGATGATAACCTTGTGATTAAGACACCCGATCTTCGTGATGGTGTCTCGTATTCGAAAATTACAGTGTCTATTCAAGTGGTTTTTGGTCCCGTCATTGCAGTTATTGTGTACCTATCATTTTAACTAATTACTATTTTTGACTGCCTCGTTGGTCTAGTGGTTAGCATAGTCGACTGCGGATCACGAGGTCCTGGGTTCGATTCCCGGTCAGGCATAAAAGTTAGGTATTGGGTTTTCAATTAAGAAATTCTCAGTGCCAACCCGGAGTTTTATACAAAATTTCACCCCCTATTTCACCCCCGTAGGAGTGGAACTTTGAAAAATCTTTCCTTAGTGAGCGCCTACGTTACAAAAGGAACCTACTATCAAAATTTCAAGTTGCTAACCCCAGCGGTTTAGGCTGTGCGTTGATCCCTTAACGATTTAGTATAGGTACTTTCACTCCACTCTTCTATTTAGTATAGGTACTTTCTGAAATAAACACCTCCATATATTTTTTCTCCGAAAAATTATGGAGAGTTCTTCTTTAAAAACAAATTTTGAAATGGAACCGCACCCGCCCGCGTAGACCGCGCGGCCCACTGTCTACTTACTTGCTCTCCTTCTATCCTAGTGTTTACTGCCTACGTGTTCTGAAGTAAACAACCCACTGCTATGCTAGCGAGCACAGTGGAAGCACCAGAGTGCCACGCGTCCGATAGACGTAAAAAAAATTCTAATAATAAAACATAAAACAGAGACCCCTTAAATATCTAAAAGGGCCTTTTAATGTAAATAAACTTTCCAGACATGCATACAGTGTAAGAGACCGTTGAAGTAAAAACACAAAGAAACCTTCCTTAATTGATTAATATCAATATCATACCACTGACGATCGGGTACCTTTAGGTGCCATTGAACTTCGCCATCTTGGCTTTCCTAACAGCAAACCGACAATTCTTCCATACAGAACAAATCTTGTAAAAAAACCGCATCGAAGTCTTGCATAGTTCTACACTTGTAACCCTCTTCAATACTACATTTTCTATGGAAAAATAAATTCCGCCATCTTGAATTTTTTCCTGTGACCTTCATGTTCTGATCATCTTTTGCCAAGAAACCACTCGTCCATCTTTTATACTCTCCGAGATAGACACTGACGAAATTTGTATGGCGGCCATCTTAAATTTTTTTTCAGCACACTGTCAATTGGATGAAGTTTCGAGTGACATTTGGTGGACCACACCCCACCTATCTTGAATACCCTGGCTGTGCTCTTCATCCGTCTTCGAAATCCTCAATCATCAGCTCTCTCCGTATTTTTCCTCCGAATGAATTTTTGTCTTCTATACGAAACGATGAGTAAAAAATTTTTTTTTCATACAAAAAACCTCAATTCACGCGGACGGGGTCGCGGGCATCAGCTTGTTCATTATAAAATACGAATACTAGTGTATTTCAAAAATGTTTAATTATTTATTAATTATATTTTGATAATTTTATATCGAGTATATAAGTATTGACATAATCAAAGGTATCGATAATTTCAGCCCTAATGCCCGCATTAAGCTCCGCCCATGCGCCATTTTAAGGTTAAAAGAAGCTTCAATTTAAATATGTTAGGGCACATCCTCTCTATATACCTAATCAAAGGAATTGGCACGAAAGTAAACAATACGTGCATAGACAACTGACAAGTAATACGAGAATACAAATATGGCGTAAAAAAGTTACTAAGGTCTATATTTGAGTCAAAAATCACTTTTAATAATTTTTTAAGATCTAAAACCGTACTTAAATTTACGGAAAAAATGTGGATAAATTAATTAATTTAAAATAAGTTTATAATTATAAGAAATCAAGCTACTTATTATTTGGATAATAGAAAATAAAACCATCGTTTGTTTTAAACTTTCGAACTTCGCGCGATTTTAAAAATTCAATTTAGACGGCAGACGCTTACGGCGGCTTGTGATTGGTCAAGGGTGAACCCTAGCGATTGACCAATCACAAGCCAATAAGCTCTGCCTCTTGCGCGTCATTCCTTCATGATTCCGAGTAGAATCATGAATGAATGACGCGAATAGAGTAAAGATATCTGCCTACGATGACGCGCAAAAGAAGCAGATAGTTCGTAAGCTTTTCGGCTTCGCGCGATCTCTCCTAGAGATAGATGGCGTTCATCGGTTGTCGCTTACCTGCGCGAGTTACGCCGTGCGGGAACTATATGAACTATTTGAAGGAGTGGGCTTAGAATTAATTTTATTTTCAATATTTTGTAAGGGGTATAATTTACTAGGGTAAGCAGTGCTTTTATGCCTGTATGACCTGCACGCCACTGATAATAGGTACAGGACTGGACCTAAAACACTCCTTTGCGGAACTCCAGCTTTTATACATTTAAGCTCTGAGTAAGCAACTTCTTGTCTCACTCTAAATGCTCTATTAGTAATATATGATACCAGGATATCTGCGTATGCTTTAGGTAGCAGTTTTCTAATTTTATAAATGAGACCTTCATGCCAGACTTTATCAAAAGCTATTTCAATGTCTAGGAACACTGTAGAGCACACTTTTTTTCTTCAATTGTTTTTTCTATGGTAGTGACAATTCTATGTACTTGATCAATAGTTGAATGTTTCTCTCTGAATCCAAACTGATGATTTGGTATGAGATTTTTGCTTTCTAGTATTGGTTTCATCCTCTTGAGTAAGAGCTTTTCAAATAATTTTGACCTAATACGCAATAAAGAAATAGGCCTATATGATGTCGCTTCGTGGGGAGGTTTTCCTGGCTTTGCTATCATTATGACCTCAGCTATTTTCCACAGATTAGGCACATACTTAAGTCTAAAGGCAGCATTTATTAATGTGGTGAGCTTAACTAAGGCTTTTCTTGGAAGGTTTAATAAAATTTATTTCGTGATTAAAGCAGGTTTCTAAATGGGGACTGTATTTTTTGTTATTATTTCCCAAGAAAGTATAACTAAAGACGAAAAAATTGCGACCTGAAAGAAGTCTCTACGAAAATTTTTCAAAGGAGAATTTTAATTTGGAAAACTTTTTTTTGGGCCGAAAAACGTGATTATCTCGGAAGACTTAATATTTTTATCTGAAAAAAATTGTGGATATTTCAGACACAAAAAGGTATACTTTCACCAAGTTTCGTCAATATAAAATTATTTTTGTGTAAATGATAAATAAAAAACGATAAAAGCGGTTTATCGCATTTTACTCGGAGATTTTGAGGTTATGTGAAAAAAATAATTCATACAAAAGTTGTAGATCTTTTTATAATCTACAACTACTAACTTCTATTGTACACTTTTCTCTCCGACGTCAACTTTCGTCTGAAATCGCAATAATCCAAAATTTCACCCCTTTTCATCCCCCAAATATATCTGGAAACACCCCTGCTCACGCATTTTTTTTTACCTTTATTATACGCCACTTTACCATTTCCAACTGTTCCCATCCTGTTAACAATTTTGTTTTTATTCGGTTCAAAATAAGTTAATTCGACTGGTCTACTAGTCGCGATAGTGATTTGCGCACTGATTTATTGTCAGATTGAATGTGTAATGAAAACTAGGTTAAAGTTGTTGAAGCAAATTGTACGGTTGGACTGTGGACCGTATAGTAATCGATGAACAACAACCGAAAGGCTGACTTTTTACCGAGAGCACATACACTAATGCAATATACGGTACCGGCAGGAGCGCGCCGGCAAGCGCCGCCCGCCGCCTACGCCGCCGCCGCGCTCGCCCGCGCCCGCGTGCGGCGGCGCGGCGGCGGCGGCGGCGGCGGCGGCGGCGGGCGAGGCGGGCGAGGCGCGCGGCGCCGTGCGCTGGGGCACGCCGTGGAGCAGCGTGGTGGTGGGGCGCGCGGCGCTGGCGCCCATCGGCTCGGACGTGCGGCGCCGCGAGCCCGAGCGCGCGCCCGACCACTCGCTGTTCTACTTCAACGGCGCCGCGGACACGTGGCGCCCCGCCTTCGTCGCGCCCGCTGCGCCCGCCGCCCGCTACCTCGGTGAGTAGACTCGTCTGAGTTATGTAGGGAAGCAGGCGAGGGTAACTGCAGAGTCTTCATTATGAATATTCAGTCACTTTATCACAAATGTTAATTTCCACGGGGACCTATTACCCTATGGTCACTCTCTAGGTCCTCGACTATACTCATGCAAAAAATCATGTCGATCCATTCGCGTCGATCTGTTGCGGTATGATTGCAGGACAAACCAATAAACAAACACTTTCGCGTTTATAATATTAGTATAATTAAGTTCCTAGATTTATTCAAAATAAATAAATAAATGAATACAATTATAAGGAGAAAAACTATATTTCAATTAAAATTTTCTATGGCAGCTCTAGAAACCTCAACTGTAACTGTATCTTAGTTTGCAAGTGTATGTTACTCGCGCTATGGTATAGCGCAGTGCAGTGCACGTCATATCACTATGTGGTGCTGACCGAGTCTCCCCGCGTTACAGAGGAGGCGCGCGCGCTGGGCGGGCCGGCGGCGCCGTCGGTGTGGGGCGCGTGGGGCGCGTGGCCGGCCGCGCCCGTCCGCCCCCCGCCCGGCTTCGCGGCGCCCGCCCCGCCTGCGCCCGAGCCCCGCACTTACGACCCCTTCCGCTCGCTCGCCTCCATCTGGGCGCCCGCGCCCAACGACTGGCGCGTCGCGCCCGCCCCCGCGCCCGCCCCGCCCGCCACCAACGACGACGAACATCGCGACTAGACGCCGACACCACTCCACCGGGCACACGGGAATGCTCCGGGACCATCGCTTAGCTCGGCTCTTGAAATGTTTTACATTCTAAGGTTGCAGTAACGTTTAACTCTTTAAGTGTAATGTCTGAATGGTGGAAATGCACACGTCTGCGCTCCACTCCGCTTTTCAGTCCTAATTGGTCCATCCATTAAGAGGAATTGCCAGCAACAGGAAACTTTAACAATTATATTGCCGTTGCGCTGCTCCTCGAATAGAGTCCCATAACACCCGATAGGGGTAACTGCAGCTTGGACCAATTATACCTATGAAAAAAAGACGAATTCTTACTCTCGTATTTTCCTGTTTCCTCCTCCAAATTGTTTCGATTTAAATATTTTTTTCAAAATTAATATCCTTCTTATATTATTCTATGGCTATGTTTGTATATTTTTCTTTTTTTTAAATTATATTTGTCAAATTTATTTGCGGGGTGTCTGATGATGGCGCGAAAACTAGGCCATTTTTTGCAATTTTTGAAGGTTCCATGTTCTTAAAATTATTCATTTATTGAAAAAAGCAAAACATAGGGACATGGCACGGACAGATATAGATTTTATGGTGCAAGAATAATTTCTCTATTGTAATTGTCCACGGAGAAAACAGATGAATATGTTTGTATGGAGAAACTACTGTGCCATTTCGCCTTGAACACTACAATGCCACTCAAACTTATAATACTCCTCCTTTTGTGTTGGAGGTTAAGAAGCATTCAATGAGCTAAGCTATGGAAATGAAGTGATCCTATAGATACAGCACGCGTAGCTGCATCCTGGTGCCCAGCGGGGAGGCAGCCCTGAACCTGATTCACATATATACTGCTGGATCAGAACTTACTTCAATTCCATTAAGTCAGTTACAGTACAGTTAATAAATTAGACACAAATAAGTACTTATCCAAGTAGCGAAGTTCTAAATTTGCTTCCGACAGATCAATGCATCACAAACAATACTACTGTCGAGTGTGGATACAAAACTTCTCTTTGATGTTAAAACAATTAATTGATCCATAATGTTCCATTGTACTTTATTTGTGCCTACCAAAGCTATAAGTGTCATTAAAATAATGGAAACTAGCACTGTCAATAAGATCCAGCATTGGCAAATGTGCTTCCATCCTTGTTGTAAATTGTGTTGATAATAATAATCTGTGAACTGGGTCTATTGATTTATGTTGCCTATATGGAGCAGACCTGTGTAACCTTCAGTTACCAATGATCCCATGTTATGTTCAGATTAAAACATAAGTATGCAGTAGTCAAATGATCAAAAGAAGGAAACCTAATCAAATGCAACGGAAACAAATTTATGATAATATTGTAACTTTGACTCTGTGCATCAGTATATTGTGTATCTTGCTAGGAAGTCTGTCTACATTGTTCTAATTGGCCACTTTTTGGTGGTATCGGTAATAGCAGATGTTATACGATGCACGTCAGTGAAAGTCTTAGGTTTGTGACTCGGTCGCAGCGGCGCTAGTCACAGTCCCTCGCCGCCGCGACTCCTCTTCCCCTGTCTTCGGCCCATCCAGTACATGGATACTCTATGCTTAAGTTTTAAGTCCTTTTTGTAACAAGTGATTTTTTTAATCTGACAAAGTACTATTCAAGCCTACTTTGTTGTATGAGATCTGAAGTAAAGTAATGAACAACTCAATAATATTGTCTTTTATTTTTATTTATCACAACTTAGTCAATTATTCACAAATGTAGATATTTTATCTAAGCAATGCTCATCCTTGTTTACAGACAAATCACAATATTACACTAATATTATAAAAGTGGTGAAAGTGTGTTTGTTTGTTTGTCCTTCAATTATGCTGCAACAGAGCAACTGAATGACCCAATTCCTTGCATGGGAATAATTGAGGACCTGGAGAACACATTGGCTACTTTTAACCCTGGAAAATTAGAGATCCATGCTGTTTTTAAAACCTAATTCTACTCAGACAGTCACGGGCATTGTCTATGTCTAGTACTGTTTTTTTTAAAGTTTTATGAAAAACAATATTTTGTCACCACCACATTGCCCATATCTCTGGAGCAATATTTAAAGATCGACAACTGACAGAGCAAGTCCTGAAGCATGTTAGCGCCAGCTCAGTATCGGTATTTGGTGGAGTAGTCCTTGGGCGAGACGACGAGACCGCGGCCCTTGCGCGCGCCGCGGTACACAGTCTCCACAATATCGATCATCTCTTGCTTGTCCTCGAGGGGCCAGTTGATCTTATTGTTGTTGCCGGTGCCTAGATCTATCATGATGTGTTTGTTGCGGAAGAAGAACATCACCGTACAAGGATCGTACAACTCGTACCTGCAACACAGAGCGTGCTCTGTTAATAGCCTTGACATCAGCTTTCTTCGCTTGCCAATGTCACACTCATCAACTAAAAGCACTAGGTCAATGGTCATTCCATTGTAAACAAAAGTAAAGTTAGCCTGAGGTGAAAAACAACTTCTGTTAGCATTTTAGTTATTTAATGCAATGGGAGAAATAGGGTGGAAGTCATGGCTTAGAAAGGCCTGCTCAGGCTTAAAAATTGTTGCATGGTGCAAACTGGAATTAAAATAAGTTGTCTTACATTTTATTGAAATCAGGAACTTCAGTGATGTCCACCAAGTAAATGACAGCAAAGTTCTTCACCTTCTCAGCAATACTGTACAGCACTTCATCCATCTTCATGCAGGTTGGGTCCCAATCATGGCCAAATCTGATGACCTGCAGAGGTTAAAGCACTTCTTTGGGTAAATGGTAATGTACAACTCTGTAATTAATGTCCTTTTGATTGGCTAATGTTCTGCTACTATTACTGTGACTATAATAATATCAAGGATACCCTAGCCAGTGATAATCACAAGATTCTAGAGCAGCAAGCTTAATACCTTTCAAAAGGTATGTTCTCAAAATAATAAAGCATTAGAATTATATGAAGGATAGAAAACAAATCACGTTAGGTTCCAGTTTTCCTAGCCAAGGCAGAAACAATAGTGGAGGACGGTCACGGGAGTTTCCAAGTTGTTACGTTGGAATGGTGCAAGATTTTACCTTTTGAGTAGGTAATACGTACCACAACTCTATCCTCTTCGGATAATATGGCTTGGTCCACTTGCCACCCATTGTGTAAATGCCCCAACATGTAACTCATTTTGATTTTAGCTAATAACCAGCCTGTACAGTGTACGGAATTAGAACAATTAAACTTCAATGCCTGTGCATAAAAACACCACAAGATTTATTTTGAGAAGATTCTGAATTTCTGGTGAATAATTTAGTAGGTAGTTTGTTTTGTTTGACTCAGAAGTTTGACTTTCGAGTCGAGACTCGAGCTAACCTTTACATAACCTAAAAACAATATTGACATTTGACACTGACATTGACATGAAACATGATGGAAAAGCGTGGAAAAGCCCTTTGTAAGGTATTTAAAGAGGATGTGCCCTAACATCATAGATAATACACTATACCTCTAACATATCTAAATTGAAGCTTCCTTTATCCTTAAAATGGCGCATGGGCGGAGCTTAATGCGGGCATTAGGGCTGAAATTATCGATACCTTTGATTATGTCGATACTTATATACTCGATATAAAATTATCAAAATATAATTAATAAATAATTAAACATAATTTTTGAAATACACTAGTATTCGTATTTTATAATGAACAAGCTGATGCCCGCGACCCCGTCCGCGTGAATTGAGGTTTTTTGTATGAAAAAATTTTGTATGAAAAAAAATTTTTTTACTCATCGTTTCGTATAGAAGAC
Source organism: Erebia epiphron (assembly GCA_963932025.1). Taxonomy (NCBI): domain Eukaryota; kingdom Metazoa; phylum Arthropoda; class Insecta; order Lepidoptera; family Nymphalidae; genus Erebia; species Erebia epiphron. The sequence continues at coordinate 34,951,579 of OZ009946.1, forward strand.
AAAAATTCATTCGGAGGAAAAATACGGAGAGAGCTGATGATTGAGGATTTCGAAGACGGATGAAGAGCACAGCCAGGGTATTCAAGATAGGTGGGGTTATAGGGGTCAGCAATATAGAGTCACCAATATAGGGTGGTGTTGACCGCCTATGTTATGTGGAAATAATAAACTTGATCCACGTTTATATGTATATTAATATGATACAATATAGATTATATAAAACTGTACAATAGAAATATATCAAAAGATGCGTTGCGCTGGACGTCCAGCAATAGAATGGTATGTCGTCTGTTGGTACAGCGCAGCTCCTGCGCGCAGGATGTTCCGAATCCAAAAACATTCCAAAAGAAAGTTCGAATTCCGAACGCGTAGCTTGTGTGCGTTGCCAGCTAGCAAGGAGGTAACGCCACATCACCCCCCTGCGGAGAGAAAAGAAAACAAGGGGAGAAAAATAAAATAAAATTAGGCAATAGGCTAAAAAGGAAACAAAGACCATGACGAAGCGACTGAGGCGAGCTAGCCACGTCGGACAGTTCGTGCAGCGTTGGGCACGAAAAGGCGTCGAGACGTGCAGAAGCAGCGCAGCATAAGGCTGAGCGCGAAAAATCGCCAGTCGATAATCGCATAGCATATCGCTAGTTGCGGAAGGGGCGTCGGTCAGATCACGAAGCGAATGGGCGCGACCGTTTCCAAAAGCTCGTGCAGCTTTGGGCACGAGGGGCGTCGCGTCGTCGGTCGGGTTGAGTCGTGCAGCGATGGGCACGGAAGAACGTCGGAAGAGTCACACAGCGTTGGGCGTGAAGGCGTCCGACGGGGCGTCAAGCAGCGCAATGAGTAATGCGGCGACGTCACTTTGCAGAACCGACGCGAAGAACACCCTGAGCAAAGAAGAGCGCGACTGATAAACCCATCAGGAGCTTACAAAGCCTTAATCTGCTTCTTGTTTTCTAAAATTTTGAAAATTGCTGTGGCGCTTGCTAACTTGGCTTTAAGAAACTCACTATTCGAACTGCTGCATAAAATCTAAAACGTTACCACATTTATCACCATAGCTAATCTACTATATAAAAATAAGTCGGGTTTTCCTTCCTGACGCTATAACTCCAGAACGCACGAACCGATTTCCACGGTTTTGCATTCGTTGGAAAGGTCTCGGGCTCCGTGAGGTTTATAGCAAAGAAAATTCAGGAAAAATTTCAACAGAAAAGCGGGAAAATCTTTTTAGCGGGAAAGCCATCTGGTGGCGAAACGGAGTTCGCCGGGTTTGCTAGTCTGAAATAAATAATTAAGCTGAAATGAAAAGATAAATACACGGAAAATATTACAATGTTTACAATGTTGGATTTGTCTGTCAGTCATTGTCAAAAACAGAAAACAAAACCTATTGAAAAATAAAAATAATAAACTATCGTCCATAAAAAAAATCTTTCACGAGTATTCAATTTTTGAACAAGCTTCTTGCAATGTCACATGTCATCCAATATTTACAACGTTGTTGTTTATCCTTTTGCAATAAATAATTTCGAATGCTTGATCGACGAAATATCACAATATCACTGGATATAATGCGTCATTCCTTCATTACTCCTCCATAGGGTCCTTGCATAGAGATAAGCAGGATCCAGGAAAGATAACTTTAAAAGCCGGGCAAAAAATTAAAAATTGCACGTCGGCTGCTTGTTTGCTCGTAGGCTAAAATGCACTTCGTCGTCAGCAATAGTTTCCGTATGTATTTCTTACGTCGGGCGGTCCTTTTGATCACGTCGGGGTCACCAATATAGGGGTCAGCAATATAGAGTCACCAATATAGGGTGGTGTTGACCGCCTATGTTATGTGGAAATAATAAACTTGATCCACGTTTATATGTATACTAATATGATACAATATAGATTATGTAAAACTGTACAATAGAAATATATCAAAAGATGCGTTGCGCTGGACGTCCAGCAATAGAATGGTGTGTCGTCTGTTGGTACAGCGCAGCTCCTGCGCGCAGGACGTTCCGAATCCAAAAACGTTCCAAAAGCAAGTTCGAATTCCGAACGCGTAGCTTGTGTGCGTTGCCAGCTAGCAAGGAGGTAACGCCACAGGGTGTGCTCCACCAAATGTCACTCGAAATTTCATCCAATTGACAGTGTGCTGAAAAAGAATTCAAAATGGTGGATTTAAGATGGCCGCAATACAAATTTCGTCGGTGTCTATCTCGGAGAGTATAAAAGATGGATGAGTGGTTTCTTGGCAAAAGATGATCAGGACATGAAGGTCTATTTAAGGAAGGAATTTATTTTTCCATAGAAAATGTGGTATTGAAGAGGCTTACAAGTGTAGAACTATGCAAGACTTTGATGCGATTTTTTTACAAGATTTGTTCTGTATGGAAGAATTGTCGGTTTGCTGTTAGGAAAGCCAAGATAGCGAAGTTCAATGGCACCCAAAGGTACCCGATCGTCAGTGGTATGATATTGATATTAATCAACTAAGGAAGGTTTCTTTGTGTTTTTACTTCAACGGTCTCTCACACTGTATGCATGTCTGGAAAGTTTATTTACATTAAAAGGCCCTTTTAGAAATTTAAGGGGTCTCTGTTTTATGTTTTCTTATGAGAATTTTTTTTACGTCTATCGGACGCGTGGCACTCTGGCGCTTCCACTGTGCTCGCTAGCATAGCAGTGGGTTGTTTACTTCAGAACACGTAGGCAGTAAACACTAGGATAGAAGGAGAGCAAGTAAGTAGACAGTGGGCCGCGCGGTCTACGCGGGCGGGTGCGGTTCCATTTCAAAATTTGTTTTTAAAGAAGAACTCTCCATAATTTTTCGGAGAAAAAATATATGGAGGTGTTTATTTCAGAAAGTACCTATACTAATGGAAGAGTGGAGTGAAAGTATACTAAATCGTTAAGGGATCAACGCACAGCCTAAACCGCTGGGGTTAGCAACTTGAAATTTTGACAGTAGGTTCCTTTTGTGACGTAGGCGCTCACTAAGGAAAGATTTTTCAAAATTCCACTCCTACGGGGGTGAAATAGGGGGTGAAATTTTACATGAAACTCCGGGTTGGCACTGAGAATTTCTAAATTGAAAAACCCAATACCTAACTTTTATGCCCAACCGGGAATCGAAACCAGGACCTCGTGATCCGCAGTCGACTATGCTAACCACTAGACCAACGAGGCAGTCAAAAATAGTAATTAGTTAAAATGATACACAATATCTGCAATGAAGGGACCAAAAACCACTTGAATAGACACTGTAATTTTCGAATACGAGGCACCATCCCGGAGATCGGGTATCTTAATCACAAGGTTATCATCGCTACAGCCTAAAATGAGTTTGGCAATATTATAAGTAGAAGCTGACTGTTCAATTTCATCTCTCTACCCCTCTGAGTGAGAAACAGTAAGAGTGAAACGCATCATCACTTACCATCAGGTGAGATCGCAGTCAAGGACTAACTTGTAGAGGATTAAAAAAAAAAAGTGATATGAAATTTTAATTTTATCGATACTCAATTTATTTGTAAACAATACAATCCCCACACTATATAAACACTCAAACAAAAACTAATGAAATAATCCAAATTTTCGGGGATAGCGCAAAAATTTACGTGTTTTGGATTCAGTAAAGAAGAAACTAAGCTATAATTAGTTGAAATAACTTAAAATACTCGCCACAAAAAGAAAAATAAAAACAAATATGTTACTCACTTAAGAAATGAAATTCCTGGGCGTTTTACGATACTATTATTACGACACCCCACAACTGAGCACTTCACCATTGTTGATTACACAAAACTGCACAAAACTAAGCAAAAACACATAAAAATATTATGAAAATATTCACAAAACTGGTAATTAGCCACAACCAAAACACCGGAAGCAATACAGACGCCATATAAAGGTACAAAAAAATTGGCTTCAATAGCAAAATTTGATGACGTCATATGACAATTGCCTGATACGTTCACGCAATAACATAATACACCTGTCTCATTCTAAAAACGTAGCTTTCAATAAGTAAGAATAGTCAAAACATAGTAGTACATGTTTTATTAGCAAAATGCATCGTATAACTATAATTGAGTAAAATGTAACACATCCTCTCTATATACCTGTACACTATGTACTGTAACATGTACTACTATGTTTTGACTATTCTCACTTATTGAAAACTACGTTTTTAGAATGAGACAGGTGTATTATGTTATTGCGTGAACGTGTCAGGCAATTGTCATATGACGTCATCAAATTTTACTATTGAAGCCAATTTTTTTGTACCTTTATATGGCGTCTGTATTGCTTCCGGTGTTTTGGTTGTGGCTAATTACCAGTTTTGTGAATATTTTCATATTATTTTTATGTGTTTTTGCTCAGTTTTGTGCAGTTTTGTGTAATCAACAATGGTGAAGTGCTCAGTTGTGGTGTGTCGTAATAACAGTATTGTAAAACGCCCAGGAATTTCATTTCTTAAGTGAGTAACATAGTTGTTTTTATTTTTCTTTATGTGGCGAGTATTTTAAGTTATTTCAACTAATTATAGGTAGCTTAGCTCTTCTTTACTGAATCCAAAACACGTAAATTTTTGCGCTATCCCCGAAAATTTGGATTATTTCATTAGTTTTTGTTTGAGTGTTTATATAGTGTGGGGATGGTATTCATGTAACATATATTTACCACAAGTTACAGGAAATTAACTATAAAATAAAATTTTAAACTAATCCTTAAATATACCTACTAACAAAAGATAAAAATAAAAACCTAATCAAAAATACCACCCCTGGTTGCCCCTGGACCAAAGGTACCCATCAAACTTGCAGCATTGCCACGCTGAATGGCGATGGATAACCTTTGAACCAGGTAGGAACCAGAACGTGGGTCACAGCCCCTTTCCCTCAAACGACGGCCGATCTCTTTTATGAAAGTTTTTGCTTTTTGTTTTTGGGGATTGTATTGTTTACAAATAAATTGAGTATCGATAAAATCAAAATTTCATATCACTTTTTTTTTAAAATCCTCTACAAGTTAGCCCTTGACTGCGATCTCACCTGATGGTAAGTGATGATGCGTTTCACTCTTACTGTTTCTCACTCAGAGGGGTAGAGAGATGAAATTGAACAGTTAGCTTCTACTTATAATATTGCCAAACTCATTTTAGACTGTAGCGATGATAACCTTGTGATTAAGACACCCGATCTCCGGGATGGTGTCTCGTATTCGAAAATTACAGTGTCTATTCAAGTGGTTTTTGGTCCCTTCATTGCAGATATTGTGTATCATTTTAACTAATTACTATTTTTGACTGCCTCGTTGGTCTAGTGGTTAGCATAGTCAACTGCGGATCACGAGGTCCTGGGTTCGATTCCCGGTCGGGCATAAAAGTTAGGTATTGGGTTTTTCAATTAAGAAATTCTCAGTGCCAACCCGGAGTTTCATATAAAATTTCACCCCCTATTTCACCCCCGTAGGAGTGGAATTTTGAAAAATCTTTCCTTAGTGAGCGCCTACGTCACAAAAGGAACCTACTGTCAAAATTTCAAGTTGCTAACCCCAGCGGTTTAGGCTGTGCGTTGATCCCTTTACGATTTAGTATACTTTCACTCCACTCTTCCATTAGTATAGGTACTTTCTGAAATAAACACCTCCATATATTTTTTCTCCGAAAAATTATGGAGAGTTCTTCTATAAAAACAAATTTTGAAATGGAACCGCACCCGCCCGCGTAGACCGCGCGGCCCACTGTCTACTTACTTGCTCTCCTTCTATCCTAGTGTTTACTGCCTACGTGTTCTGAAGTAAACAACCCACTGCTATGCTAGCAAGCACAGTGGAAGCGCCAGAGTGCCACGCGTCCGATAGACGTAAAAAAATTCTCATAAGAAAACATAAAACAGAGACCCCTTAAATATCTAAAAGGGCCTTTTAATGTAAATAAACTTTCCAGACATGCATACAGTGTAAGAGACCGTTGAAGTAAAAACACAAAGAAACCTTCCTTAGTTGATTAATATCAATATCATACCACTGACGATCGGGTACCTTTGGGTACCATTGAACTTCGCCATCTTGGCTTTCCTAACAGCAAACCGACAATTCTTCCATACAGAACAAATCTTGTAAAAAAACCGCATCAAAGTCTTGCATAGTTCTACACTTGTAAGCCTCTTCAATACTACATTTTCTATGGAAAAATAAATTCCGCCATCTTGAATTTTTTCCTGTTCATCAAGTAGACCTTCATGTCCTGATCATCTTTTGCCAAGAAACCACTCGTCCATCTTTTATACTCTCCGAGATAGACACTGACGAAATTTGTATGGCGGCCATCTTAAATCCGCCATTTTGAATTCTTTTTCAGCACACTGTCAATTGGATGAAATTTCGAGTGACATTTGGTGGAGCACACCCCACCTATCTTGAATACCCTGGCTGTGCTCTTCATCCGTCTTCGAAATCCTCAATCATCAGCTCTCTCCGTATTTTTAAACGCTGAGTAAAAAAATTTTTTTTCATACAAAATTTTTTCATACAAAAAACCTCAATTCATGCGGACGGGGTCGCGGGCATCAGCTTGTTCATTATAAAATACGAATACTAGTGTATTTCAAAAATTATATTTAATTATTTATTAATTATATTTTGATAATTTTATATCGAGTATATAAGTATCGACATAATCAAAGGTATCGATAATTTCAGCCCTAATGCCCGCATTAAGCTCCGCCCATGCGCCATTTTAAGGTTAAAGGAAGCTTCGGGCACATCCTCTCTATATCTATAAGGGGTAGAGTATCATTGATGATTTTAATACACTGACATTAAAATCGAATATCGATAGGTGACTCGAGTCACTTGGCTGACTCCTTGACTCGAGTCGTGTTTCTCTGGAATCGAATCGGCGCGGCGAGTTGACTATAGTGTATTATCTATGGGTACAACCTTGCAGTCAATTATTTTTTATAATAATTATTAAATAATAACCTTTCCAGGAACTCCGCGACCGCGTAGAGTCTATCACCGAAAAACGAACCGAATTTGTATTGTGGTTGCTATCGCCGATATCCAGCAACACCTGAGACAAAGAGAGGTTTCGTAGTTCAGACTGCTAGTACTTACCCGATATTATAATCAGATTCATGTACAAGAAAGTATTCATTCAGTACGCGTGAAAGAATGAGATCTAGAATGCTGAATGACATGATTTTTGGTCAATCATCGCGTGCCGCCTAATTTCAAGATCGTCGAACTCGGAGCTGAGCATACCTATTTGAGAAAGTCAATAATTTACTTTCCCTTTTGGTACATACATATAGTTCAAGATGAATTATCTTTCTACGGGAAATTATTAGACTTAAAAGTCCCCGCCTATCGCACCTCATGAACTGTAGTAAAGGCTCGCGTACCTGCATTAACAACGGGCCACACCGCATCGCATCGCATAACAAAAATCCTCCCACATCACTTTCGTACATTTCTTGTCGAACTATCACACACTTCAGGCGGGCCGCAGGCCGCAATGGTCTGCATCGCAACGCTCTGGCGGATAATAATTAAAGGCGTATTTTTGCGGCTATGGTATGCGATGCGATGCGTCTCGAGCTCGTCTCTCGTTCGTCAGAACTAAGTAACTATTGTAGTTATCCATCGCTTTGGACTACCAACGGGCAACGGCTGACTGATTCTATTCTATTTTGTAGCGGTGCGCTGTGGCCTGTCGCTGCTGTAGTGTGCGCGCGTCCGGAGTTACGGAACGGTGCAGATAATTGTATTACTTGGGTCTTGGACATCAACCCGACTGAGTTTGATGTGGACTTTTCTCAGACCCTGGGCGCGTTTGGAATTCCCGTAACTTTAGTGTAAGATACCCTAAAATAACATCATCACGTCCAACCAATTGTACTACCTTGAGTAAAGTATAATAATCTGATTCATGACTTTCCCTAATCCCAGGCGCAATGGTGGTGGTGGTGATGGTGTTATTATAAGTGTGGATGTCTCGGGGTCCAATTCCCAGCTGGGTCAATTTGGGAATTTATAATTTTTGAATTTTCTCTGGTCTGGTCTGCTGGGAGGCTTCGGTCGTGGCTATAGTTAATCAGTTACCGCCCTACCGTTCAAGACGAGCCGCCAAGCGATTTATCGTTCCGGTATGATGCCGTGTAGAAAGTAGAAACCGACTAGGGGTATGGGTATGGGTTTAATATAGTTGACTGCCATGCCACTAACAGGTTAGCGCTGCTCTGAGACAAGCTGAGCTGAAGCTCGAGTTGCGTTAAGGTAATTTGATTTTCAGCTACCTATTCGTAAGTAGGCAATTATTGATTTTCAGTTTTGTAGTTGCAAGTCACGTAAGCCAACGCGCGCAGTTCAAAGCTCGAAGGCCGTCGAAGACATTAGGTAGGTACCTACAATACGAGCAGTGTACTAATGTCGTGGCGACAGCAGTATCCACTTGTTTTGTTTATCGTCAGTTCGCAGCGTGTTTGTTTACGGCGGCGGCGGCGGCGGCGGCGGCGGCGGCGGGGAGCGGGTGGCGACGGCGGCGGGGCGCGGGCGGCGGGGGCGGGCGCTGGCACCGCGCCACCGGATCGCGGTCACACTCCAAAACATGCAGATTTCTCAGGAAAAAAACAAAAAGAGTTGATCGCGATCCGAGTTCGCAGCCGCGCCTCGTACGTTAAACAATTCTCAGCCGAAATATTCGTTGTTGAAATGATTTGAATGCGAGCATTTATTGAATGTGTCAGCAAGTTCAGCACTCGGCGGTTTCGCGCGTCGGTGCGTCACTGTTGAAACACATAATATAAATTAGGAGTAAGGTCGAGAGCGGCGCGTGCCGACTGCCGGCGCCGCCAGGGGAGGAGCGTCAGCGCACTCACTGTGTGTGGTGTGAACAGTGAACACCCAGCGACCACGCAGTTTGTGATATCGCAATAAATTATTGATGAATTAGTGCCGATTGCTGTTCATTACGATCATGGGGTAAGTAAGACATATATTATATGCTTTTGATGTAAGTATTCTGCGATTTCTTTGGATGTACCTACTATCTTTATTGAATCATCTTCCTTCAACGTAGGTACTTGAAATGTCTGAAAACAAAACTCTGAAAGTACTATAGATTGTAAGTGCCGTATCCCTTAGTTGGCCCAAGTAACGCCTATACCTCTGTGGGTTAGCTCGTGGCCATCTTAGTCTGCATCATCACTTACCACCAGGCGGGATCGCAGTCAAGGGCTAGATTTTGGTGGAATAAAATAGAACTCTCACATTTTGTGTATGTCGCGAAGAGCTTACAATAGAAATGATCCTATGAAGTAACTAGTAGGTAAGGTATTAAAAAATAAATACTTATGAACCTACATAACTATATCTAGGATTAAAAAATTCTAGATCGCCTTGACTGTTAGCTTAATTCCAATCACCATCAAAAGCGGGAAAATTTAAAAATACTCCTATCACTTGTTAAGTCTTCCTTGTGTTTGAGTTGTCAGCATTTTGCTGCCAAGAAACTACGAGTAGATACTTATAAATGGTTTTATGGTAATTTAGGGCAAGTACGAGTAGAGTCTATAGGTACTCTATAATAGCGCTAATAATTTATGCTCGTTTTTCTCGATAAGCTCTTTTTAGGAATCACCTAAGCCCAATATTATGACATTTTTTCACCTTGCTCAGCCTTGCTGTTACCAAAGGCGGTCCCTTTTTAGGGATCCTCGTCGAAAGCAGCCTTTACTTAGTTTCGATTCAAGCTTCATCAACAGTGTTGCACCATCTACGACTATTGTTTAACACTTTCGCTGCGTTACGGCAAGTATTTTGCCGTATTTGACGGTCAGCCAGTGCGGCAGCTAGTTTTCCTTGTTTTGCGCACGGTGCGGGGGTGATTTATCTATGTTCCCGTACGTGTAGGAAAGAGACAGTGATTTTTTCTATATGGTTGCTTTTAATATAATGATATTGTATACTAATAATGTACGGCAAAATAGTTGCCGTAACGCACAGCAAGGTAATTATTTTTATTCAGTGCGGTACGGCGACTATCTTGCCGTACCCCCCCAACCCCGCGCCTCACTGCATGCGTCCGCGCGGCCACGCAGTTTGCATTAGTGTTGGCCGTAAGTGCTCGATATTTTTTATGCAAAAAACTACGCGACGAGACTTTCACGTAAAAAACATGATATGAGTAAGGGAATTACCTACTTTTTAAAATTTATTTTATTTCGTTAAAGTTCCTAATATGATCTCATCATAGATTAAAAATAAAAAGTAATTACTAGTGGTTCGCCCCGAACTGAGACCTCGCGGTTTCACAGAGCGCCATATATTGACATCAGTGTGAAGTTCTGTTAAAAATATCATCATCATTAAAAATTAAATAATTTCGTTTCCTTATAATATTTATCTAATTTTAGTATTTGTTGTTCAAGTACAGGATATAATTCAAATAATTGATCAAGTTTCAGGCTTGAGAGTTCAGAAAATTGAGAGTTCTGAGGTCAACTTTGGACGTTAGAAAATCGCTACTTTGAAAGCCTCCCATTTCGTCAATTTTAGGGGAAAAATTCAAAAAAAAATATTTTTGGACTCTATTCTTAATTATCTTTAAAATGATATACTGCAACCCTATGTAACGCTATAAAAAATATTTTACTTCGCATTCGCTTCTATGAGAGCCCCCCTGAAATAAAGATTTTTAAAACTTTTTAAGCCATATTCGGCGGGAGGCCATCGATTTACATATTATATTTAAATTTGAAGTAATTACGTTCAGCAATTCAGAAGTTATAAGCCTCTGACAGACGGACGGACAAGTGCCAATTCACCCAAGTAGACTCAGAGACCTTCGCTTCGCTCGGTCAATAATAATTTGGTACCCTAATATGAATCAAAATTTAAAAAACCTATTTGTATTTATTATTATTTATTTATTAATCAGTGTATTTGTACTAAACTTACATGAGTGACTGCTTTTTATTTTAATTTTTTTTATATTTAAATATATTTTTTTAAATTGGCGATAGGTACTTGTAAGAGTAATTATTATGTTGACTAATTATGAAGAATTATGTTGATTTATACACTTAAATTTGTTGTGTCTTTAATAAAGAATATCTTTAAAATATCGATTGTCATTTCAGAAGTAAACCCATCCCTAGCAATTTTTTAACTTCTATGCTATACGGCATATATATTGCCGTAAATGACTGATTTTGAAAAATCTCTGTATCTTTCGAAATATCATAGAGAACCCGGGGCTACCGCAGCTAGGTATACACGAGGATGTAGCCTATCGATTTGTTCAAAAAACCCATTGATATGGTGAGTTTCCACGTCTCCATGGACTTTGAAAGTCAGGTTCCGGTACGGCAAAATAGAGGTCGTAACGCATATCAGGAAATATAGATACGGGCAGTATTTGTCTCGTACCGCACGAGCCGTAGGTTTAGGATCCAATGCTGCCGCAGCGAATGTGTTAAAGCCCTCGGTGGTATTTGAGCTTGGTATTGACGTCTGGCAGCCGGCGGTGGGAAGGCGGAAGGGAGTGAGGCGGAATCTTACACAGAACCACCTAATTTGCATTTCTCAAAGCAATAAACAACACAGATTGGCATGAGCTCTTCGCAGTGTTGGATAGTTAGGGAATCTGTACATAGTCCGTGCCTTGTGGCGTAGCTAGTGGTCGCATGTTTATGCAAAAATTATTGTATAGAAAATATGATATTATTAGTTCCACTAATTATCGTGAGACTTATACACGGAGCTACATTCTGTCGGTCGGCAGCGAGGCGGGCGGCGGCATGGACGCGGTGTACCCGGCGGCGGCGTCGGCGCTGGAGCGCGGGCGACGGCGGCGGCGCGCGCCGCCCCGCCAGCGGCACCGCACCGTGCCCGTCACCTTCGCCGAGATTAAGGTAACTGACTAATACACTACTCTGACGCGTTGCGTCGTGACTCGTGACTCGTGACGCGTCAAAAAGCACATCGGTTTCACACGTCATGTAGTTAGTATGTCGTCAGAGATGAAGAGTTCTTGGCACGAAACACGTCCCGCGGCAATAAGCTAAGCTATGCGACCACAGCGCTGTATCCGGGGGACTTCTTTCGTGAAAAACACTCTATCCGCGTACCCCGGGACCCCGCATTGCCGGGACAGCTCCAAAAGGAGTCCGTGTCACGAAAGAATTCCCGCGGAAGTTGAACTTATACATATTACCTACATACAAAAATTGCATAAACATGCGACTGCTAAAGCCGCCTAGATACGACACTTGTTTTCGTGACACGAACTATTTATTAGTGAAAGCACATGGACAGCTCTAGCGGTTAATCTTCGGGCCACATGCACGCACCGATCGAGCAGTCTTTGTAGTCGACCGTTGCACCGAACGTTGTCCCTATACCTATTACCTATAGTCCGATTCAAACTTCATGATTTCTCATTGACATCAACGTAGGTACATCGTGCGTTTCGATGCACAGAATACAATATTACGTACCTGCGCGAAACTACACTCGCGACTGACTACTGGGTGCTAGACGCTAGTTCGGTAGGTATGCAATTGCAGATTGAAGCGTTTTTTAAACATTACAATATAGGCTTGCGCTTGGCGACAATAATATAATTATGCTTATGAAAAGCAATGACGAGGTGTAGGTTGGAGCCCGCTTGCCAGAAGGTGCCTGTATTAACCCTCGCACGCGCGCTCGCCCGCAAGTTCAAGCTCGTTTATTTGAGTCAGTTGTTGATTTCACCGGGACAGAGCGGTCTTAAAAATTGCCGAGGTTTGTAGGTTAAATAATTGAGTTTTTTCCATTGCTAAAACCTACCTAGGTATATGATTATTAATTTTAGAAAAACTATGTACCTTTATTTATATATGACTAGCTGATGCCCGCGACTTTGTCCGCGTGGATTTAGTTTTTAAAATCCCTCGGGAACTCTTTGATTTTCCGGGATAAAAAGTAGCCTATGTCACTCTCTAGGTCCTCAACTATGGCCATGCAAAAAATCAAGTCAATCCGTTATTCTGTTGCGACGTGATTAAGGGACAAACCAACAAACAAACACACTTTTGAATTTATAATATAAGTAAGATAGTAAGAAGGAAGATTAGTAGGACTGTGCATAACCGAATTAACACTATTAACATTTTTACACCAAGAAATTAATAAATAAGTTAAGATTTATGAATATTTGAAGTTTATTGATGCTAAAGATAACTGCTAATCGATATGCACATTATACCTAAACACAATAAAAAAAATTTTTATACAAAGCAGATGCTCATGTTTACATAACTATACATTCGCAATTTCTTATTTAATGAACTTAAATTCATTTTAATTATAATTTAATTTCATCTACTTAATTCAATTCAATTCTTCAATTGTTATTCCGGAAAATCATAATCTATACGGTCTATACCTAGGTTACCTATGCCTATCGCAACGAACGACGAAAGCTAAATCTGTGCCGAACGTTAAAAAATAGAGCCAAAATATATACCTAGTGGTTCGAGACATGAAAAGATAACACAAAGACAGACACACTTTCGCATTTATAATATTAAAAGATCAAGTCAAGCTGTGCCTGCGACTTCGTTCGCGATCGTTATTCTTGCGCTTGCAGTGGCGTTAATAAAATAATTAATTATCTACGAAAATTTAACTAAAATAGGCCTTGCTCTCCACTATAACATTAAAACAGTAGCCGAACCGCGGGCTATAGCAGCTGGTGGTGAGGTCTACGCCCGCAGTGCGCAGTGTCTGTCCTTGCGCTTTATTTATTGTCATGGCATTGCAGATACTGAGAGGAAACTGTACGCGTTTGAAGCAGAATGGAAAGTTGTTGGGTATTATAGGTATTCGAGGAATAAAGATGCGTTCTCCGACTCCTCCGCTTCTATAACGTTGTGCTGAAGAGTCGTCACTTTTAGCCGGGTGCCATTGCATAATTTTGGTGGGCTTAGGTATCTCAGCAGAATTATATGCACTCCAACTTTTAAATTCCATGTGTGCGATGGAAGCCCGGGGGCAGATAACGAATTCAAAAATTCTATGGGGTAATCTGTGGCCGTCTTGATCTGCAACCCGATTGATGGAGCTATACTGCACATTGTCCCTATCAACACGCGTCAATATGGTGTTGTTTATTGTAGCAGCTTGATTTTGCAGCAGTTTCGAGTGGTTAGTATAGCGCACTCACAGAACCAAGAATTCTCTCGAACTGTCAATTTCTCTGTTTCATCATACACTAAAACGATTATGTCTGTCAGTAAATCTGTCAACAGCCGTCAGGCTCTCGACAGATTATCTCTTGGTCGCAATTTTTTCAATTCAATTCAATTCCCAGATGATGGCTTTTAGGTATGCCACAGGTTGTTTCGCCAGTGTCGAGTATTCGCAATTTTTTATAATTAATTTTGTTTCCTTCAAACGCCACCAAGAAGATATTATTAAGTCCTAATCAAGTGAATTGCTGTTATCTGTTGAGGAGTTTTGTCCTGTATATCTGATAATATTTAACAAATCTTCACCAAAATTGGGCAAAACTTACCTGATGACTAAACTATCCTATATATTGACTCGGAGTATCAGCTACCGCTATAATAAATTTCATTTAAGTCCGTTCATTAGATTTCGCGTGATGCGCGGCCAGACAGACAGACAGACAAAAATTAAATAAAAATCTGTTTTGTTTTGGGCTCAGTATCAATAGTAAAGCATACCCCGATTAAAATTTTCAGAATATATTATAAATGTACAGAAATCTTCCAGTTACAGTTTTATTAAAAGTATAGATTACTTAATAACTTTGATCGACTCTGTCAAAACGCATACATAAGTTTCTTTATCCATCACCCGATCGAACGACTATTCACTTTTCAGGAGGTGGACGAGGACGCGCCGAGCGAGGAGGTATGCGCGGCGAGCTCCACAAGCGTCAACAGCGTGGCAGAGGAACGCCGGCGACGGCCCGACTTGCTCGACGAGCGGTTCGGCGCGCAGCTCGCCGAGAGCCGCCGCCGGCGAGCCAGGCGCACGCTGCTGCGCGAGCCGGACGAGCCGCCGCCCGCGACGCGCGCCGCCGCCGAGCCCCAGCGCGACGCGGGCCCCGCCCCGTCCTGAGCACTCTGACGCCGGCCCTGTCACTAGGAAGTTGAGGTGTATCTACTATAGAAATAATATTATTATACTCTATGGTATCTACTTACTTCGCGCGCGCCCGTCGCTGCCGCGTTTGTATCGCATTTATTTTAAGCCGAATCGCCACGATATGAACTGTTTGAAGATTGGATGTAGGTGATGAGACTGTTTCTTGTTTGTGAAAAAATATATTATTATAATATTTTACGGGGAAACTAAAATATAAATAATTTTAATACTAGTATAGATAATTTTAATGAATCTAGTGAATGTGCGAATAGGTACTAACTACTAAACAAAATGAAATGGTGGGTAGACTCATCCATACTATCATATTATAAATGCGAAAGTTAGGATGGATGGATGGATTTTTGTTACTCAATGATGCCAAAACGGCACGGAGGTAGATAGACTGGAATAGCACTTTTTATCCTGGAAAATTAAAAAGTTCGCGCGGGAAACCATAAAATTTCAATCCACGCGGACGAAGTCGCGGGCATCAGCTAGTAGGTACGTCACACGTTTGTCCGAGTCTGCTGTACCTAAATTAATTCCTAGTTTGTATTATAATTCAATATGTGACATAATTTGTTTACAACTGTACTTAGGTACCTACTTCATAGGTTTTGTATTAAGTAATTTGTTTGTATAATGGCTATAAATGGTGTAAATAAAAATAAAGTTTATTATAAATTTATTTAAATAAAATAAATAAATAAATTACATTTCCCAGAACACATCAATAAATAGACACTGCTCCAACAAACTTCTGCATCGGCTTAGAATATTATCATCTCAACAAACAAAATAATATGATCTAACATTAATATTATTTTTATTCATTATTAATTAGGTAGGTATACATAATTACGTTGTGGTCATACAAATTAGGCTAATAATAACAACAGAATATTTACTAAGGTACTTAGTTAAACATTCGAGTCCATAATAAATCTATTGTAAAAGGCGGTGATAAATCAAAATTTTAACCGTAATAACTACCTACCTATTAACAATTATTGATACTAAATAGACGACTATGGCAGTTTCATTCAACACTTAGTAGGTAAGTAATAACATAAAACAATTGTAATTTATACGTATAATATTAAAATTTTTGGACATAATAATATTGTTATATAATTTATTATAATATCTGTTTTCTGCATTTTACAGTAATGTAAAAGTTTCGGACAAGTTTCTTACAGACTAGCTATAAACTAGGTAAAAGTTATATGAAATGTCTATTTTTAACAAGCAAATAGTGAGGTTCATGCCACGTTTTATTTATTTAGAATTTTAGACGGATTATTTAAGTACTTACGAATACCTATTACATAATAATACCTATTGCTTTGCTCTCTATTTGTACTGGCGAGTGGCGATCTAGGGGTACGGTTGAAACATTTTAGCGTTTTTCGTCCATTGCATCGGGATTAGTAAAGCAAGCGCTGACGGAAATATATTAAATAAAAGAGCATGTATCTGTCTACTAATGGGCAATGTTATTTGGGATCACTGTATTATATTTTAAGTGTAAAATCAAATAAAAAAAGTAATTGCCTGGGGTCAATTGAAACACTTGCAAATAATACAATATATAATAATAACTGAACATGTTTTGTTCATCGTCTAATTAATTTATATATACCGTGCATATATATCGTGCTGATTGACTCACTAATTGATCACCTCTCCTGTAAAATTTTGCATGAAAAAATTTTTTTTACTCATCGTTTCGTATAGAAGACAAAAATTCATTCGGAGGAAAAATA
The DNA here is from genome assembly GCA_963932025.1 of Erebia epiphron. NCBI lineage: Eukaryota > Metazoa > Arthropoda > Insecta > Lepidoptera > Nymphalidae > Erebia > Erebia epiphron. The sequence goes on from OZ009946.1 coordinate 34,968,498, forward strand.
CGGAGAGAGCTGATGATTGAGGATTTCGAAGACGGATGAACAGCACAGCCAGGGTATTGAAGATAGGTGGGGGGTGCTGGACCAAATGTCACTCGAACCTTCATCCAATTGACAGTGAGCTGAAAAAAAATTCGCCGGTGTCTATCTCGGAGAGTATAACATGGAAGAGTGGTTTCTTGGCAAAAGATGATCAGGACATGAAGGTCTACTTGATGAACAGGAAAAAAATTCAAGATGGCGCAATTTATTTTTCATAGAAAATGTATGGCGAATATTGAAGAGGCTACAATTTAGTGTTGAACTATGCAAGACTTTGATGCGTTTCCTTTTCTAAAATTTGAAAGCGATGATGATCGAGGGTTTGAAAGATGGGTGAGGAGCACGGCCAAAATTTCATAGGTGTCTATTTCAGAAAGTATACTAGATGGAAGAGTGGAAGTAGGAAATATGCATGACTTTGAAATGGTTTTTTTACAAGATTTGTTCTGTATGGAAGAATTGTCGGTTTGCCGTTAGGAAAGCCAAGATGGTGAAGTTCAATGGCAACCGAAGGTACCCGATTGTCAGCGGTATAATATTAATATTAATATTAATCAACTAAGGAAGGTTTCTTTGTTTTTTTACTTCAACGGTCTCTTACACTGTCTGCATGCATGACTGGAAAGTTTTATTACATTAAAGGCCCTTTTAGATTCTTAGGGGGGTCTCTGTTTTATGTTTTCTTATGAGATTTTTTTTAATGTCTGTCGGACGCTTGGCACGCTGGCGCTTCCACTGTGCTCGCAACACTAAAATTCGTGTTTAGACTTGTCGCCCGCTTCATTCTCCCTTTGTAACCCCTCACCTCAGCACGTACGGTGTCGAGATATTCGCTTTGTTTCAACCGTCTACCGTTTCAACCGCACCCAGTCTCCCCTACTACAACTGCATATTTATGTTGATCGTAGGATTGGGGCGACTGTCCCGTGACCCGTCGCTAGTAACGTACAACTGGTAGTGATACCTGTCACTAATCTTTTTTTCAGTTCAATATTTTTATTGTCAAACATGATCGGTTTATCTTTTTATGTAACTTACAATCATGCAATAAATGAATAAACTAAACTTATTCCATCGATGTAGAATTTCAGTAACTATATGTTTATTCACTCTGCCAGTAGGTACCTACTGAACCTTCCCTACTCAAGATGGCGGAAGGCGATCTTCGTCATAATACAATACAATATGTATTTCATTAATTTATTGTAATTAATATAGTCTACTGTCAATCGAGATGAACAGTATCGATGACACTATTGAGCACTGCCCTCTAGCGATCTGCGATAGTCAACTGTATCATATAAAATCTAGCTTAAAGTAAACGATATCTATCTTAAGCGTAGGTACAAATAATATATTAAATAAAATTTAATATTTAACGAGTAAGGTATACAATATAGTAATTATCTATACTGAAGTCGAATACTGCTCAGTGCTCGCGCTGTCATATTATACCTACCTACCTACTTATATATACCTACTTACGTATTTTATTGTAAAACATCAACCGTCATAATTAATTTAGGTAATTGAGTAATTATTAAGGTAACTATCGTCATAATATAATATCAACCAGGAAATTCTTATCTTACGTACCTACCTATTTAGTAAATTTTACTAAATATAAAATATATTGTTATCTACATAATATTATAACGATCAAGTCTCGAGCCGCAACACTCGTTCAACTGTAAACTCGTCATGGCGCGTAATACTGTACGAAACTACACTACACCATCGTCTGAGGCGCCCGCTCGCGGGCGGGGCTAATGGACGGCACTATAAGTCGCTCCGTGCGGCGGCTTCGTTGTCGGCGGCGGCGGCGGCGGCGGCGGGTCAGCGCGCGTCCGCGTCGTCGGGCGGCGCGTCGGGCTCGGCGGCCGACGGGATGGTGTGCAGCAGGCGCGGCGGCGGCGGCTGAAGCGCGCCCGGCGACAGCGGCGGCTCGTCGGCCGACACGGCGGGCTGGCGCGTGAGCTTGGGCCGCGCCGCCGCCGCCGCCGCCGCCGCCGCGCTGCCGCCCGAGCGCGACGTGCGCCACGTGCCCGTGGAGGCGGTGGCGTTGGAGCCGGACGAGTCGTTGCGCGACGACGACAGGTTGGAGTCCTGCGACGTCTTGCGCGCCACCAGCCACGAGGCGGCGCGGCGCGGCGGCGGCGGCGCGCGCCCGTACAGCCGCCACGAGTCCGAGCGCGACGACGAGAACTCCACCGACGACGACACGGAGCCGGCGCGCTTGGGCGGCGCGCGCGGCGCCGGCGGCGCGGGCGGCGCGGGCGCGGCAGCGCGGCGGCCGCACGCGCGCAGCCAGCGCAGCAGGCGCGGCGGCGGCGGCGGCGGCGGCGCGGGCAGCAGGCGGCGGCACGCGCACGCGGCGCCGTGCGCGCGCTCCGAGCCCGCCAGCGAGCTGGTGTTGGCGGGCGTCTGGCGGTTGCTGAAGTTGGAGGAGTGGCGGCAGCGGCCGATGCCGCGCGTGACGCGCGACTCCTCGATGGCCTTGCACACGAGCGCGCAGTCCTTCTTGAACTGCTTGGTGAGGATCGCGTACAGGAAGGGGTTGGCGCACGAGTTGAGCGGCAGCACGAACACCGTCAGCACCTTGGCGACGGCGGGCGGCACGAGGCGCGCGCCCGCCGCCGCCGCCAGCGCCACGGCGGCGGGCGGCGCCCAGCACAGGAAGTCGGTGAACACGAGCAGCGCCATGCGCTTGGCGATGCGCGAGTCGTTGCTGTTCCACGCCTGCGAGCCGCGGATCGCGCAGTACATCTTGAGGTAGCAGCCGAGCAGCACGAGGAAGGCGAGCCCGTTGGTGGCCAGTAGTGCGGCCACGTAGCCGCGCGAGGCGGCCGAGCCGGTCTCGAAGGGCAGGCACACGGCGATGGCGCGGTAGTCGCTGACGCCGACCAGCGGCAGCGCGGCGGCGGCCAGCGAGAAGGCCCAGCCGGCCGCCATGACGGCGGCGGCGTGGCGCAGCGACAGCCGCTTGTTGAGGTGCATGGCGTGCGTGATCGCGTAGTTGCGCTCCAGCGTGATGACGGCCAGCGTGAACACGCTCAGCTCGGCGGACAACACGGCCAGGAAGCCGGCCAGCCGGCAGCCGGCCGACCGCTGCCAGGCGACGGCGTGCGCGCGGAACTCGCCCAGCGTGCCCGCGTCCACCACGGCCAGCAGGCCCAGGTACACGCCCATGCACAGGTCGGCGGCCGCCAGGTTGGTGACGAGGAAGCGCGGCACATCGAGGCGGCCGCGGCTGAACAGCAGCACGAACACCACGGTGCCGTTGCCGAGCAGCGCCAGCAGGAACACGGCCCACACGCCGCAGCGCAGCGTCCACCAGTCGAACAGGTCCACGCACGGCAGGAAGGGGCCCGGCCGCGGCCGGCAGCGCGCGCGCCGCCGCCGCAGCGCGCCCGCGGCGCCCCACGCGCCCCACGCGCCCCACGCGCCCGGCGCGCTGCCCGCGCCCGACGCGTTCACTGCCGAATAAATACTCTGCTGAGGATCGAAATAAACATTGTCACTCTACGAGCTCCATCAGAAACAGCGGCGTATCAGTAAACTTCCAGAGTACTGTTGCCTACACTGATAGAGCCGGACAGTGGCTTTAGGAATCTGCGGAGCGTATAGAACTGTTTCTACTGATGTCGTACCGGTGATAGCGGGGCCGATACCTATAGCCTAGCTAGTTAAGGAGTGAACCGTGCTATTTGAAAGTAAAGAGCAGACGCTCTCAGAAGTACGGGAGAACACCCTGAAGAAATGGGAAGGCGAATGGTCTGGAATAGGAAAGGATACCTGGACAAGAGAACTTGTTACTGACCTGAGGAAGTGTCACACAAAGAAGTTCGGAGAGGTGGACCGTTAGATAACGCAGGTCGCAGGCACTCAGCGGTCACGGGGTTTACACTTACCTCTTCGCAATCGGAAAAGTGCAAAGTTAGAACTGCTACTTTTGTGGAGAGGAAGACACTTCGAGACATGCAATGCATAAAGAAAAAAAGTGCCGGACAGTGGATCCTAATGTAGGTGGAAAGTGTCACAGGATCCATCCAGTAAAATAGTGGGTCACAGTAAAATCCAAAGTGTTATTTTATATCCACCGGTAGATCTTAGTGAACTGAGGGTTTCAAACTCCATCCTGCACGAGTCGCGACAGGCCGTACGCAACACACTCACGGTAGTGCGGCCAGATGTCGGTGGCGTTGGCCCAAGCGGCGAGGTCGACGTGCGCGGGCGGCAGCAGCACCAGGTCGCTGAACTGCCCCCGCTCCTCCCCCTCCTCGCCCTCCTCCTCCCCCTCGTCCCCCTCCTCCTCCTCCTCCACGCCCGCGCCGCCCTCCGTCAGAGGCATGAACTCGCAGCAGTGGTACGCGTACGACAGCACCAACGTCTGCAAAATATGTACTAACAAAGTCATATCAAAAATCAATACTACGCGGTCGCTTAACATTGTTTGTTGATTCTAAAGTTCATTTCAAATGAATATTGGAGGCTAGGTACTGTGTTCCCTCAAAACTACAGTATGGGACTATTGTGAGGTGAATTTGAAAAATGCCGGACGTCTTAGTATACTAACAAGGTATACAGAAAGGTTTCCCAGACAATAAAATACCCTAAATACTTGTAGAGTAGCTACTAGCTACGCTATCAAAATCTTGATCTTCGACCGAGGAAATTGCGAAGGCCCTTCGTGAACACGGCGCGGCGACGATAACGTCCGTCACCCTTATGGATGACCGAGCTAATCGCTTTATGACTTGCCTCATGCGATCCCTTAACATTATGTACCCTACTGGTACTCGATTGAATACTGATTTAGTAAAATAAGAATTCCACCATCTTTATAACCAATTTTGTGTACTAACACGAAAAATGTGTTCCCTATTTGCCACTCTCTTCAGAAAATTGGGGAACATAGTATTGTAATTCAGCAGCAGGTATCCTAAATCCTTTAACCTCTTACTACGAGAGGGAGGGATTAGGGTTTTATTTATGATTTTTCTTTTCATTAATTTACCGCTCAAGGTGAAAGGAATAATTGGATAGCCGAGAATAACATCTTGTTGTAGCACCGAGTTAAAAGTGACAACTCAGAAGGTGTTATAACTGGAGTGCTCCTAAAAGATTATCACTTAACTTATTTTAATAAATATTGTAGACACGTGTTATCAAGTTGACGGATAGGTTAGCACTGCTGTTCAGCACGCATGCATGAATATAACGTCCGTCCATCACATGCATGAGACAAAAAAACCTCAATTCACGCGGATGAAGTTGCGGGCTTCCCAGACTTCATCCGCGTGGATTGAGGAGGTTTTTTGATTTCCGTGGGAACTCTTTGAATTCCCGGGATAAAAAGAAGCATATACGTTGTTCCAGACTCTATCTCTGTGCCAAAATTTATCCAGATCCGTTCAGCCGTTCTGGCGTGATTGAGTATCAAGCATCCATCTATCCAACATTTCGCATTTATAATATTAGTAAATTTAGTATAGATTGTGTGTGTTTGTACAGCGTTAGGTATAGAGTATAGAAGTGCGAGGGGCTGGGTAGTGGGTACCTGTATCCGGGGGAAGAGCTCCGGGGGGTGGAAGCGGCGCAGCGCGGGGTTGTTGTGCGCCTTGAGGTGCAGCAGCCGCTGCAGCCCGCCGGCCGGCAGCACGGGGAAGCGGTTGTTGCCGACGTTCCTGTGACACACGCCGATACACACCATCGAACTCGTTGAGCACGCACCACGCTCCTCGATGCGTATGCGTATGAAATATGAATGCAACGCATACCTACACGCTAAACTTAAGTTAAAGTTATCGTTACGCAGTCGTAGCTTGATGGTTAGAGATGCGCTTGAGTCTCGATACGCCAGGGAAAAGGAGACACTACTTAGTTTTGCTCTACTCCTGTCCGCCAAGATTGTGTTATTCTTTCTTTGGCTCTGTGAGTTCTCAATATTTTCCATTGGTCAATCGCGTCTGTTCAGTTGTAGATTTCTCTGCAGTCCCCTAGGAAGTCTAGCTTCCAAAGTGCAACCGAGCATTTTTGCCAATAGTACGAGAATCTCATAGAAACATCACAGATGTCATCTAAATTTTCTGTGGAATATTTTGTGTGCAATTGATAAGAAATAGGGGAGCACCTTCCTCCAATTTAGATTGAACATAACTTTCTATAGGGAGTAAAACCAGGAATCCTCACAGTTTCGACCGTTTAATAGTAGGTTGTATTATAAGGGAGCAAAATAATATTTATACGGCGAGGGCGCTTTTTTTAATCCAGAGCGAAGTGAGGGATTCTTTAGTAGTATCCTGAACGTAGCGAGGGATTCAAAGTACGTCACCCGAGCCAAAAAAATTTGCGCCCGAATGATATACTCTACTTTTCATCGCCCTCTATGAGAAAATAAAACTACAAATCCATCAGACATCCTCTTCAGATACGCTATTAATTTCGAATATGTGTCCAGTTTTACGTCGTTATTAGAACTGACTGTTGATTTTAGCATTGAGTAGGTACTCCAAAGAGTGGAAGGTTGTTTAGTTTTAGTGTTTTTAGGCTAAGTAGGTACTGGAAGTAGGCCAAAACACAGATTCTGAACAATTCTTGGCGCCTCTTGCATTTCCCCATTCAATAAAATTACCATAGGCTTTCATATATTTCTCCCGGGATTTTGCAAGTAATAGAGCACATTTCTTGCGTCAGTTCTAATTCTTTCAGGAATTAATTCTATACTTTCACTGTCATTTGAAGAACGTATTTTTTTAAATAAAACCATGAATTTGCAACAATCCGTGAAAATTTACGAAAACGCGGCCTGTAGTTCGCGCATTTTTACGCAACCGTCCGTCGTACCATTCAGTCTCTATTCAAACAATATTTGCGTTCGATTTCTTTAGCGCTGAACACTAAGATGTTTCAAATTAAAAAAGTGCGCGGAAAAGATAATTGCGGCGCACTTTTTTAAATAAAGAGGATTATAAAGTCATTTCTGCCCGCTAAAAATTTCTTATAGAAAACACCACCTTTGGCTGCACTTAAAGGCGAACCAAGTCGTCCTTTTCGAATAGATGGGATGAAATAGGTAGGTATTTTATTTATAACCATTTCTAATTTATTTCGGTTTCTAGCATCATCGTTCGTGTGTACCGTCGTAATAATGGCCACCAGTAGAGGCAGTGTAACTGTAGGATCTGGGCAGGACCACGATCTTCAGTAATAAATGAACTAAGTACCTACCGGAGAGTTAAAGGGAGAAGTTAAAAAAAAAATTGAAAAAAATAAATTACGAATAACTTTAATTGTTATTAGTGAGTATGCTTAAAATACGTTCATAAATTCTAAGAGAAGTGTTACGAACGAAGTACCAACACGTACCAAGTACCAACTTATTTAGTGAAGTTTGATAAAACTGTACTCACAAATCTTCTAGTTTAGAGATGGGAACGAATGTCTCCATGTCGATGTGCTCTATTTGGTTGTCCTCGAGGTCTCTGCAACGACAACAACATGCGTTCATCACATGAGCTCTCCAAACAATGCAACTGTTGACTCTCCATGCACACAGTCTTAATGCTAACATACAATTAAGGCTAAAACAACGTTTCCGATGGCGGCAACGCGGCTTTAAGAAGTTTTAAAAGGAAACTGGTATAAAAATTAAAATCGATCAGTGTGCAGCCCGTAAAAGTGGAGGCACCTCGATCTTTTGCAGGTAGGTATACCTACCTACTATAGACAACGGATACCATGAAGAAAAATAGAATTTCTAATGATACATTTAGCAAGATTTATCAGTATGCTCCTTCATTGTAAAGCTTCACTCGGGTTTTTATTAAAATCAAAGGTTGTTGCCCGGGATTAAGCACACGAAATAGATTGTACTACAATTAAAGATCAATGGGATCGATCCACGCCTGAATCATCAGCCTTTAAAATACAATAAGTAATTTAATACGCAAGGCCGATATTTGTTTGCAAGAAGCATTAACTTAATGCAAAAAGTAATAAACATTATCCGGTTCTTCGTAAATCTAAAGAGTAAATTACTGTTATTTAATATCAGTGTCAAAACACCAATCTACCGAGTCGCTCTTACAAGTTACAGGGTAGCGGTCTTCGTTGTGTACAGTTGGCCGCTCGTTAACGTGAGTTAACTACAATAAGTTTACACTTAAAATTATGCTGATAGCTTCTTTTGTCGTGAGAGGGTCATGTCATATAGATTTTAAGATTTGTTTAAAAGATAATATATATTATAATTAATTCGAAATTTTGCATCGACTGTGCAATGTAAGTAATTAACTTGAAAGTATCTTGATTTATTTATTTTATGGACCATTGAATAACATCGGAGTTCATTGTACTGGACAGAAATAATTTAGATATATACTTACAGCCCGTCAAACTTATCTGACCCGGTGGTCAAAATTGGAACTGTAACAAACATAACAACGGACCGTTTATCAACGCCGAATACTTTCTCACTCACACCCCAACTAGGTACCTGTACCGTTCAACGCTACGTCATCGAGTCGTCACCTACGCAGGAGCGGGGATCGACGGGTATAATAAGCGGCCGCGCGGCGGAGCAACAGCGACCGGCCTTAGAGCGATAGCTTCTACAGTCCTCAGACCAGTCGGGTTAAAGAGCGCGATAGCTCCCTGCAGCCCACTCTGAAGTCTGACGACCAGTCGACGGGACGAACGCGATAGCTACCTGCAGTCCGTTCATCCACCTCAGGCTTAGGATCGTTATTCATTTGTTTTAACGTGCTATAATTATATTTAGTAAAATTGTGTTTGGGAAGCAATATAACTGAGAGTTTAATCACAACTCCCTACAGAACTAATTTTTATGCCCGCAGTTAAGTTTTAGTTTTCATTATCCGAGCGAAGCGAAGGTCTCTCTCTACTTGAGTGAATTTGCACTTGTCCGCCCGTCCGTCTGTCCGTCTGTCAGAGCCTTATAACTTCTGAATTACTGAACGTAATTACTTCAAATTTAAATATAATATGTAAACCTATGGCCTCCAGCCGAATATGGCTTAAAAATTATAAAAATCTGAGGAAATTCTGCTAACAAGGATAGAGCATTCAAATCCCAAAAAAGTATTAGGTCTATTTGTCACCTATTTCCAAAAATTAAAAATACTTCCTTGTCCATGTCTATCTTTGAGGTTGTAGTATTCTTTAGGATGAATGAAAATCTGTTTAAATTTTCTGAGAATGAAAGAAGAAAAAACTTTGCTTCACTCAGCACTCATCCGCGAAATTTGGGAAAAGTATAATAAATATTGCACCTAGAATTTATAAAGACATTGTATTATCTTTATTTCAGGGGGGCTCTCATAGAAGCGAATGCGAAATAAAATATTTTTTTATAGCGTTACATAGGGTTGCGGTCATTTTAAAGATAATTAGGAATAGAGTCCAAAAAACATATTTTTTTAATTTTTCCCCTAAAATTGACGAAATGGGTTCCAGAGACTCTGTTGAGCTATAGTCGCGACTCACAGCAGCTGCAGCGCGGGCGTGTGTCGGAAGGTGTCGGCGGTGAGGCGTCGCAGGCGGTTGCGCGCCGCCGCCAGGTCGTGCAGCCGCCGCAGCACCCCCCTCCAGAGACTCTGTTGAGCTATAGTCGCGACTCACAGCAGCTGCTGCGCGGGCGTGTGTCGGAAGGTGTCGGCGGTGAGGCGTCGCAGGCGGTTGCGCGCCGCCGCCAGGTCGTGCAGCCGCCGCAGCACACCCCTCCAGAGACTCTGTTGAGCTATAGTCGCGACTCACAGCAGCTGCAGCGCGGGCGTGTGTTGGAAGGTGTCGGCGGTGAGGCGTCGCAGGCGGTTGCGCGCCGCCGCCAGGTCGTGCAGCCGCCGCAGCACTCCCCTCCAGAGACTCTGTTGAGCTATAGTCGCGACTCACAGCAGCTGCAGCGCGGGCGTGTGTCGGAAGGTGTCGGCGGTGAGGCGTCGCAGGCGGTTGCGCGCCGCCGCCAGGTCGTGCAGCCGCCGCAGCACACCCCTCCAGAGACTCTGTTGAGCTATAGTCGCGACTCACAGCAGCTGCAGCGCGGGCGTGTGTCGGAAGGTGTCGGCGGTGAGGCGTCGCAGGCGGTTGCGCGCCGCCGCCAGGTCGTGCAGCCGCCGCAGCCCGCGCAGCGCACCCCCCTCCAGAGACTCAATCTCGTTGTCCGACAACTCGCTGCCACCAGGGAAACAAAACATTAAATTTTTACCATTGAAAATGGTTATCAGATGCAAATCGCCTGAGACGTATGGCCACAGCTCCGAGGATTTTGAGTGGATCGAGATGGGAATAGTACCAAGAGTTGAGAAATTTACCGAGACACGTGTGTGCGTTTAAATATTGAAAATCAGCTGGTAACTTTTTTTGGAATTTTGAAAAATGAAAAAAAGTCGGATTTTTTGGGGGTGTTTGTATACTAATTTGTAAATATTTCGGAAAAACCCGACTTAAGAAAAGAGGGTCCTTAGCTTAGCTACAAAATGGCGAATTTTTTTTGAAAATCGTTAATAATTGGGGCCTGTAGCCTGTAGGTGGTAAGCCCTTTAGATTTGGAATTGTAGACAAACGGGTAGGTATTTCCGTATATAAAAAGTGATGTAGCTTCTATGATTTTAGTGACCGAGCGTCATGGTAATTGTGTCAAAAGATGCGAATGCAGGCGAGAAGTGCATTCGAGTTGGAATTTTGAAAATCGGTTGTTTAATTTTTGAAAAATTTTCAATGCTCCGATTTTTGCGGGGACTGCGAAATCTGTGATTTTTTTCTAAAAGTATAGTGGGAGGTTTTGTGTATTCTATCGCGTTAGAGTTAGCTACCATTCATATGGAATTGCTCGAGCGCCCGCTGTCGAGTGCTTGACAATTCCATAAAAATAGTAGTTAGCGTTGTCGCGATCGATCATCGAACGGGTAGAAAATGTTCCACTAGGCTCTGTCGCGATACTCACAGCACGCGCAGTTCAGAGCACTCGTGCAGTTCGGGAACACTTCGCAGCTGGTTTCCGCGCAGGTCCCTGTGGAGATTTTCAGTGCAAATTCAATATCACATTGCTACAATTTTAAATTATGTGATCGGCTGAATTTATGGTAGGTATTCTTGGTGTGACAATGCGTTTTGACCAATAGAGTAAGAGTGGGAGCCAATTAGAGGCAGTTGCGATATTAGTCATAAGCTAGCCATTGATGGTGCGTCATTTGACTTCAGCCACGAGACACTACAGCCAAAATTTGATCGTGAGTGCGAAATCTTTGAACCATCTCGTCAGAGGTCCCATCGATCGAAAAATTCATTTTTACTGATGCAGTGTGTGGGTAAACATTTTGGCGTCACATAAGCTGCTTGTCTTAAGTCAAATGACTTACCGTTAGTGGCAAGCTGTACTGTCACTGTCAACCGCTCTCTTTGATAAACGTACGTCAGCGCAATATTGAAGGGAGACGTGTCCGTCAAAATATCGTGATGCAACCACGGCTATGTGTGAAACCTGTGGTGAAACCGATATGCTTCTTGAGTAGTGTTATAGCTGGATGCACACTCACAGCGCGCGCAGCTGCGGCGCCTGCGCGCAGAGGTCGGGCGGCGCGTGCGTGAGGCGCGCGTGGTCCATGCGCAGCGTGCGCAAGCGCAGCGAGCCGTTGAGCGCGGGCACGCCGCCAAGCGCGCGGCACTCCGACAGCACGCTGCACACACAGACAACACACCCCTCGTGATAACAGTCACCGTTTGATCGCCATATCGCCATTGCCGAACTGTATGTTTCTTATGTTTGTTTTTACTGCAGTGTTAGTATAGCTATTTATGCAACTGTATCGTAATGAGGGTCATTTTAATTCGAGTGCTGTTTTTTGATACGAGGCTTGCCGAGTATCAAAATAGGATAGTACGAGAATTAAAATGACTAATTACGTACAGTTGCATACAAGATTTTATCTACGACAAGGACGTCTTTATAATTTTTTACTTTATAAATTAATAAAAAAGTCAAATCAATCAAGTGCCAGAACCCAGAGCCGCTAAGCTATAGGTATCCTATTTATGAAGATAACCATATCGATACAGCTACGACTCTTAACGATACAGCTCCCATACAACGAACTGTATCGAGAGAAGCAAACACGAAAGAGGGTTCAATTCGATATAGTTGTCAAATTCGAAATTGGAACTTTTCGATGCTGGAGTAGATAAAGTATCTATCGAACGATGGCGAAAAAGGCATTTTCAAGTTCCTTAAGCAGCCTATTGACATACTACATACATGTATTGAGCATACTAACATTACTCGAAAATCTGATTGTATCATAGTTTCATAGTATCTAGTGCACAAATTAAAAATACCTACTTATCACAAAAGCAATTGTCGAGTCTACGCTATTAGGTATTTATTTGACAAAAAAAATATTTTATCATTGAAAAAGTTGTTCGATGTTTTTGAAGCAATCGACTTTGCGTCTAGCGTCCCACAGGATATGTTGTATAATAATAATTACTTAAATTAATGTATGTATGTATTAATGAAACATTTTGCTTGGTGAAAAGAGCAAACGCTGAGTTTCATGTGCCGGCCCTTCTCAGTAGAATCTTCTATCCAAACCGGTGGTAGAGTCAAAACAAGACGTATCGTAAGAGACACCTGTATTTACTATATGAGATAATTTTGAGTTTGATTAGGGACAAGTATAAAGTAAAGTAGAACACGTAACGAAGTTACAGTCACATGAGCACGTGCAAAAAATACGATTTATGTCGTAGCCGAGCGCAGACCACGCCTTGAGCCTGTTTTGTTTTGGGCAGACGCGTCTCGTTGTTCTCATTAACAGTCGCTGCACTACCCGTGACCCAATATAGCATAATATTGCTCAATTGCCGGTCTCGACTATCGGCACCCGCAGAGCGCACCTCGCGAGCTCTGCAGGTCAGCGCTGACATTATCTGTAATTGGCCTCTCCGCGCCGCGTGTGTGTAGCGTGCACTCGACCCGCCCCCTCCCCTGCACATGCCACTAGGGCTACTAGACATCGAGATTTCTACGCACCCAGTTATGTGTCGAAATTCCGGTCGAACTTAGTTATAAAATACGTAAATTCACGCAAAGTCCCACTAACATCAATATTTTAATTTATCTACATTGAACAATAAATAATTATTTAGTTAGTTAAGAAAGTTAAGTTTTCCTAAATTTGTATATAAGAACATATGAGTAGATAAAATTAAAATCTAAATTAAATCTAATTTAAAAACTAAATTAAAAACTAAAAACTAAACATTAAAAATATCATCCATCCCGCTGCAATGAGGCAGTGTGCCCAGAACGCTGGCTGCGTTATCTATATTTAACCTATAAATTCTAGAAGATATGTGAGAAGTCAGGACATTCGAGTTAAACTCCAGCTTCACATTGGAACTTTTAATTTTAAGTGGCGAGAGGTGACCCTACCCCCGTTGTCACCCCCCCCCCCCCCCCCCCCCCCCCCAGCCCCGCATCCGGCTGACCTGGTTCTGCCCACCTCGCAGCGCGGACTCACAGCGCGTCGATGCACAATGCACCCGCGGCGAACATCCACAGCGAGAGCGTTACGCACACGAGTTGCGTCACTGACAACAGAGCGTACTGATTGAGCACCCGCGGAGACATATTATAATTATTACATAAATTATGTTCTGCTTGATATGTACCCGCTACATTGTTGAAATATAATGTGTGTCTACTTATCTTGCTTGAGTAGTCTACATTAAGGCCCGTATTAATAAACCGACATCAGTTGGGAACAGGTTTTTAAGCAATCAATGGTAAAAACGGTTATTAGCATAGATTGACCGAGACTTGAGAACGTGTTCTTAACTGATTACGGGCCTAATTGAGGGCACACAGTTATTCATCATTGAATCATGTACGGTTGGTTCCCTTAAGAGGCACTGGTATCGGCTCTCTCCACGGGGCACCTAACTACTCAGGTGTTTTCCCTATGTTAATCTGTGGTGTAATCCAAGGTTTTATGACGAAGAATAAATATGGGGAAATCTATCTATTTTGGATACACGAACATTACAGTGGAATTCATAAACGCTTGGAACGCTCGCCACCGAGACGTTTCAAGCGCTATGTGTCGAATTCAAGCTTTTTGCATTTCATAGTCGAAAGAAACTCTCAATTTGGCCGCTAGCAGCGGCCGAATACTGGTTCGCCGATTTCCGTTAATCAGACACTGCCAAACAAGGCTTTTGCTTGTCATGAGTTTGAAAACATTATTTTTGTATATTTTGTAGGCTATTTGTGCGTAATAAAATGTTGATTTTTAATAAGAATTTGAAGAAAAATGTGATTTGAGTCGTATACAATATGTTTTTCTATGTTTGTACTGGTGGTAAAACCAATATATCCACCAATAATCCAAAATGTAGTGTAAAGCGAATGATGGCTATACATTGATGATGAAATCGCTAATTACGGGCAGTGCATATAAAACTACGACGATTTATGCTGTCCTGATGCATACTGGTATTTCCGGCAGTTTCTCTTCTCGTTCTGAGAAGAGGCACGTGCTCTGTATTTAGGCAGTGGGCTGGGGAAGAATTGAAACGATGGCAATAAACTATTGCCAGAAGAAAGAAGTGCCGCATGAGGATGCACTCGTGAAAGACGGTACAGTCGGCTAGCCCACATAAAGACGCAAGGCTAGTAAACGCAAAGGCTAATTGATGGTATACAGAACTGGGTAAACAATAAACCAGCTTCACTATTTTTTATGATGACTCAGTAGGATGTTGATGAATAATACATATCGAGCGCAAAATAAAGGAACTATGTACACTATGTACTACACAGTATCTATTGACGATTCCAGAACATACGCTGTTCTAATATCCTCAGTTTGAGCAAAGATATCTGGATTGAAGAAGTTAGAATAAAGGTTGTGGATTAATTCATTTGGTTGGATGGCCTCATAATATGATCATGTACATTGCTTAAGGCGAAAAGGAAGTGGCTAGCAATACAAGAATCATAATAGTAGATTAATTTTCTTTTTCAGCCTGGTATATCTGTTTAATTGTTAAAATAATATTAAATGGATTATAATATTTTGTAGTTTTCTTTATTACTCATTCATTAGCAGTTCCAATGAGCAGCAGAGATTTACAGCATAAGGTATCATGTTTGGTTTCATAAGTATAGTCTCCAAACAATTATTTATTTGAATCAGGCAACTATATTTAAACATAATATTATGATACCACATAAAATAACACAATACAATTGAATTCTTAAAATACTATAGATATAATTCTAAAAATAAGTATATTATAGTCTTATAAAACAGAAGAAATTCTTATTCTCGCTTCCCTGTAGCAACGGTATACTATGTCCTCAGGCCAAAAGTCTGCACTGATGAAAACATCTCTGCACCAGGCCGGAACAGTTAGGACGTATGAGCTGAAGTAAGTAGTTTTACTGGGAGTTCAGTTTGTGGAGAGCAAGCTGCACTTTTGCTAACTGTGAACAAACATATCTTGGCGATATTTTTGTAGAGGTGTTCCAGGGCGACTCTTATACCTATCGGATGTACCGAATAATGTGATAATGATAATATACAAATCATTATGTTAGGCATCACCGCTATCAAGGTGGTATCATTCGTCAGTGTTTTACCACGTAAATTTCGAATTCGCTTCGGTCTGCTTTCTCTTCTTCACTTAAATTGGAAACTATTGGAAATTGAAAACCGCGTCAATGTTTGTTTGTAAACAAACATTGACGTTCACTTGAGTGACTCAGTGCGTCAAAGTGGCATCCATAGAGAATTTCCACAGATAACATGTCAATCAATAGACAATATTCTGTACATCTCCATTTCTTCTCCATTCAGCTAGGCGATTGTCTAGCGAACGTTTATGAATTGCAACAAAGATTGATTCAACATTCAATGACTACGCGAATCGTGAACGGCATTTTTGCGGAGACTGGTTAACCAACGATTATGAATTCCACTATTAGGCATCTCTAACAATTCTGTTAAAGTTGTGTCCTTATGACTGCCTCGTTGGTCTAGCGGTTAGTGTAGTCGACTGCGGATCACGAGGTCCTGGGTTCGATTCCCGGTCGGGCATCAAAATTGTTAGGTATTGGGTTTTTCAATTAAGAAATTCTCAGTGCCAGCCCGGAGTTGGAAGTTGGCGGTGTTTCACCCCCGTGCCTCGGAGAGCACGTTAAGCCGTCGGTCCCGGTTAGTATCACTAACATGATAATAGTCGTTAGAGCCTGCCAACCCGCATTGGAGCAGCGTGGTGAGGCTAAGCTCTAATCCCCTCTCTCCTATGAGAGTGGAGGCCTGTGCCCAGCAGTGGGACGTTAATAGGCTGTAGTGGTGGTGGTGGTGGTGTGTCCCTATAGATGACGTGATGACTCCTTAGTGAGAATTGTCGTATTCCTCATTGCTAAGGGTCGTGACACTTATGTACCAATAACATAACGGTAGAGTTTCCTTTTGGGATATCAATATGGTGAGCCACGGATTTGTTCGCGATACAAAATAAGTCCAACGGACCTTAATTACAAACAATCAAATCATTTATTAAAAATTACTTACAATATAAAACATGATGGTGATAATCGGTTACGGTATCTTAAAACTAAAGCTTCGCGGGTTCCAAACGCGCCCTGGTCTGAGAAGAACCCACAGCAATTTCAGCTGGGGTTATTTTTTTTTATTGCTGTTAAATTAAACTTCACTCCGTGATTGCTTTTCTGTCGAGAGACTTGATCGTCCTTTACTTTATTAATTTCCCCGTTCACGACACAAGCAGCACTCGCCGGTGTCTGTGTGAGCTCCGAGCTGCACGAGCTGTGTCCGATACAGCGATAACAGAGTTCCATCAGGGAGAGAAGGTCGAGTGTCGCCGCAACTTGTCAGCGGCTGTACGAGTAGTACGACCGATGGACTCTCTCATAGGTTTTATAACGAGCATTGATTGTATGCACTTGCGGGGAGCGAACAGTTAGAGCAGATTATTGAATTACTTACACGATATTATATGTAGATTTAACAATGAGTTATTGGAATCGCGTCCTGGCGTCTTTGACCGCTCTAAAGTACTGAATTGGTGACCGCTAGGCTGGGCTAGGTTCCGCAATTTTTATATGTATTTAAATTTGTTTTGATATTTATTAAATCAATCAATATTTATTCATTCAATTGTAATTGTAACACAACACACAACAATTGTAATTGTTGTGTGTGTATCTAACACTGTATACATAATTACGTTCGACACTTATAAAATATGACGGTGATAACATGTGGCGATGGTCCGAAACGTATAAATAAATTACGGTATCTTAAAACTAAAGCTACGAGAGTTCAAAACGCGCCCTGGTCTGAGAAGAGCCCACAACAAACTCAGACATATATACGAGTACATGATATTCTAAAACAGACGTAAGTAAGTGGATGTTTATATTTGAGCGGGGCCCGTAAATGCAGATTAATGTGGTACAGTGGTTAGAATCTACACTCGAGCCCTAGCTAAGAAGTCATTACCCATGTTTCGCAGCCCGCGTCGCGATATCGAATTTTTCTCTGAATTGCACAATTTAAACAGGAGTTCCAACGCGCATCGGTTGTACCGGCAGCAGCAGTATACTCACAGCGTGGTGAGGCGCGGCAGCCGCGTGAGCGCGCGCGGGTGCAGCTGCGTGAGCTGGTTGTGGCGCAGCTCGAGCCGCGTGAGGCGCGCGCACGCCTGCAGCCCGTCGGTTGTACCGGCAGCAGCAGTATACTCACAGCGTGGTGAGGCGCGGCAGCCGCGTGAGCGCGCGCGGGTGCAGCTGCGTGAGCTGGTTGTGGCGCAGCTCGAGCCGCGTGAGGCGCGCGCACGCCTGCAGCCCGTCGGTTGTACCGGCAGCAGCAGTATACTCACAGCGTGGTGAGGCGCGGCAGCCGCGTGAGCGCGCGCGGGTGCAGCTGCGTGAGCTGGTTGTGGCGCAGCTCGAGCCGCGTGAGGCGCGCGCACGCCTGCAGCCCGTCGGTTGTACCGGCAGCAGCAGTATACTCACAGCGTGGTGAGGCGCGGCAGCCGCGTGAGCGCGCGCGGGTGCAGCTGCGTGAGCTGGTTGTGGCGCAGCTCGAGCCGCGTGAGGCGCGCGCACGCCTGCAGCCCGTCGGTTGTACCGGCAGCAGCAGTATACTCACAGCGTGGTGAGGCGCGGCAGCCGCGTGAGCGCGCGCGGGTGCAGCTGCGTGAGCGGGTTGTGGCGCAGCTCGAGCCGCGTGAGGCGCGCGCACGCTTGCAGCCCCTCGCCCACCACCACCACGCGGTTGTTGGACAGCGACCTGCGCCAACAACACAACACATTAATCCTGCTCCGATAACTGAGGCACGAACGCTAGCTGTTACAACGCATATCAGTCGATTGCGATTGTTAAGCAACATTAACCCAAGTCGGTAACTGGCACTTTGGCCTTTTCGTTTCCTCCGTGTCTTGGAGAGCACGTTATACCATCGGTCCCGGTTATTATCACTTAAAATCCTATAATGATCGTTAAAAACTTAAGAGTTTAAATTCTCTGTTGAGACGTATGCGGTAGGACGTGGGAACCCACCGCATTATCATCCTAAGAAAACTTTTACCATTATATGATCATTGGAAAGGGATCACAACCCTCAGTAATGAGGAATACGACGCAGAGAAAGCGAGAAAATCCTATTCAAGCAAATTTCTCGGTGCAAGCGGAGGAGGCGCCACTGCCTGTTAAAAAGTAACGTTGGGATGCCTAACAGAAATGCTTTCTGTTGTATTCTTTTGCTAAAGAGGTGCGTTTTAGTACCGTATTCGTTTATTTTTACTAGTTAGGTTAGTGTTACCCACCCCAAATTTACAAAAGACGCAGAAAGGTTAGAAACTATTTCAACCGCAGCTTTCATATTATCTGGCGGTTCAAAAAGTTGACAACTTGGACGAACAAATAACCGGATCTATTAATCTGCGTCAGAGATGAAAACTGACCTAAGAATAGGCTCTTTGGCCTCAACCACGAACGTATTTTGGTACTTTCTTTATCCGTAACGTACCTATACAGGCATAGCATAGCTCATGCACGGTTACAGTGTGAAATAACTTCTCGAAATCCATGTTACAGATTTATCTAATCTGATGACTTCAATACTAAGAAAGACTTCATCGTAAAAATATAATTGAATAGAGCAATGGACTTTTTGGATTAAATCTTTAAAAGTAATCGTACTGTCACACTTACAAGTCTTCGAGCATCGGCAACAGATGTATTGCGGGCGGCAGCTCGCTGAGCAGGTTGTCTTCCAGCCGTCTGCAACAATATACACTGTTTCACAACAAATAGTGTAAAACTTGTGTCAGCTACTTATGTGTTTAAAATTGAATTGAAACTTTGGAAAAGATAAAAGATTGTCGGCTGGTTTTTGAATTGAGAATTTCATGTTGAGTCTGTCTCAAAGACTATACTTAAGGACTAATTAAGCAAATTTTTGTTTTTATAATTGATATTGGACCGGTTTCTGAATTAAGCATTCAAGCAAAAACAGCAAGTTCCAACTCTCAAACCTTACACAATATCAATTCAGAAACTAAAATTTGCTTAATTAGTCCTTAAGTAGTCTTTGAGACAGACTCAACATGACATTATCAATTCAGGAACTCAATTGTTTAGTAATGAAGGTTTAATTAGGCGGATATTTGACTCATTCGATGTATTTCACTCGGTTCGTTCTTTGGCGGGGATACGCCATATTGGAATAATTAACATAAACATACCTACGAGTATTTTGATGTTTGAAAGTAAGTCTCCTACCGGCAGACTCAGCGATTTTTAAATACTTTTGTGTTTAGATCGCAATTTGATTTAGAGGTTAGCAGTAGCAACTGCAGTCTGATCAAATGATTAATTACTTGTTGACTGTTGTTGTGTTGCTTTGGCCAAGTTTTATACTTATCTGTTTACATTAAATCTCTCGTGAAACCGCTACACGTCGTGACCATTCGCTCGTGCAAGTTTTAAAGAGAGTACAGACTTATTTTCAAAGTAATTTTAATTATTTGCACACTTCTGGAATTACGCTCACACTCGTATCATGTACTTGAGTTTAGTTTTAGTGTCGAGGCTAGTGTGGTGTGTCTACTGTCTAGTGAGGAACGAGGACAAGAGGAGGAAAACCCCGAAAATTTGCGAAACACTCGAACACGGAAGGTCAATGGATTGTTTTTGAATTTTAAAGATTTCGTCAACGCAACGCCGAAGGCCTTTCCTCTGTGCCGTTTCGTCAACTAAATTAATTAAAAGAGATTACCTAAGCCTTTCATCAACCCGACACTCGTCCTAATTAATGTATTGTAGTTAGAACAAAGACTTTAATTAATGAGTGAGCTCAACTGTAATCTATCCAGGGCAGCGAATTAAATTTTTGTGTCTTAATTAATCTAGGCGTAGGAATTACACCGAGCCGAAACTTCCTAATCCTGCTTCATTAATTGTTAGATACAAATCCACCGTCCAACTAACTGACGACCTTTCAGTTATGTAGAGGGAAGGCTATAGTTTAGAATGCGCTGTAAGGGACCAACTATGTGTTGATTAAACGTAAGCCTACAGAAGGCAACTCTCTAAAAGATTTGTCGAGATTTCCATTTACTGATAGATACTCAATTATGATTACCTACATCTATGTTTGCTCAAGTTATATCATTCTCAGGTAAGGAACTATATATATGCATCTTAATGACTAACTACTTGGATCATATCTCGGTTAATCATTTACACGCAGTGGAATCCACCAACTAAACTGCTCCTTTTCAAATTGGGAGCAGCAGCAAACACTGGCGTTTATCAAACTCGGATATTGTTAACGGATAAATCCCATCGTCCCGGATAAATGTCGAGCTGCAGGCGAGTGTACCGACATGGCCGCCCACTCTGTTCCTCACTTTTTCATCTTACAACAAATAAATTAAATTCCTCATAATATTGTTACTAGTGACTGGAAACTTCTTGGAAATTTTACTGAGACTGTTTATTATTAGAGATTGAATTAGCGCAAAGGTTATTTTTAAGGTTTTTTATGTTATTAGTAATAATGTACCTATTTAATTTACCGAAATAAATCAATTTCAATTAAAAAAAAAAAACCGGCCAAGTGCGAGTCGGACTCGCGCACCGAGGGTTCCGTACTCAAGAAGTAGGTATAATTACCTGTGTTAATGAACCGCAAAACTAACTTTGTTTGTAGAGGTTTACTGTTAATATCAAAAAATTACGTTTGTTGTATGGGAGCCCCCCTTTAATATTTATTTTATTGATATTTAATTATTTATTTTGAAAGGTAATATACAAGTTAATATTCTGTGAAAATTTGAACCGTCTACCTGTTACCGTTTTTAATATTGAGCAAAAAAATACGAAAAAAACACGTTTATTGTATGGGGACCCCCCTTAATATATATATTTTTTAATTTTTAGTATTTGTTGTTATAGCGGCAACGGAAATACATCATTTGTGAAAATTTCAGCTTTCTAGCTATCACGGTCTATGAGATACAGCCTGGAGACAGACAGACAGACAGCGGAGTCTTAGTAATAGGGTCCCGTTTTTACCCTTTGGGTACGGAACCCTAAAAACGCAAATTTTTTGTCAAATCATGTTCCGGTGTTCCCGGTACATACTCCAGATCCTTTAGGATCCGCTTTCTAGATTTTATTATATTAAACATAAGGCTATTTTTGTTGGCTAGAAGTGAGGAAGCACATTAATCGCAGGTGAAAGCTTAGGCACACGAGTATATATCCGACCAGAGGGGAAGCTTCCTAACAAAGTCGAAAATGTATACCTATTCTGCTAGGGTTGTCACCTGATCCATGTCAACAATTTAAGGAAAAAAATAAAAATATTATATTATAGTTACATAATGTACTAGCAGACGCCCGCGACTTCGTCCGCGTGGTTTAAGTTTTTTTCCCCACGGGTACTCTTCACAATTTTCCGGTATAAAAAGTAGCCTATGTCACTCTCCAGGTCCATACTCATGCAAAAAATCAAGTTGATCCGTTGCTCTGTTGCGGCGTAATTGAAAGACAAACTCTTTATTTACCATCCTTGGGGATTAAACGTTCAAAAACTGCGAATCACGTATTTCTTCATTTCAAATCGAAATTCCAAATACCAAGTTATAACTTGAAAAATGATAGATTTTCGTACAAAGTTTCAGCCGCCATTTTTATCCTATGGGCGTAAAATTTTGAAAAACCGTGACACATATACTTCTTTATTACCTCGTAGCTTTGGTTTTAAGATACCGTTACTGATTATCACCATTATATTTTATAAATAACTGGACGTCAATAAGTGTAGTGTACTCTACCTACATTGAATAAACTTTATTTGACTTTGACTTTGATTTTAACCTGAAAGCCAAAATACCAAGTTTCGTTGATATAACTTGAATAATTTCTTGAGAAATGAAGGACTTTTATACAAACTTGCATCCCTTATTTCACTCCTTTGGGGCTCGAATTTTCAAAAATAGTGAAACACGTGCTTCTGCATACAAATGCGTGCGTGCAATGCATTTGTGGGTTGCTTTATCTCAAATAAAAGAGTTTATTAGGACAATCGTGAAACTTTAATAATTACACGCACACATATAAAAATAAAAAGGTAAAAATCTCAAGAATAACAATAAAACGCTAGGTAGGTATATAATATACGCGGCGAGTGCGTGGCGCGGGCGCGGGCTCGTATATGTATAGCTTCCGCGCCGGTCGGTAGAGTACTGGCCGATGGCTCGCTCGGTATCCAATGGACACCCTTTAAAACTAGCGTCTCTACGAACTCGTGCGTCGTGGCGTAGTACCTACTGTTTCCCGGAATAGGGTCGCTACACATTAAACTGAACGCCCAAATGCTACGTTTCATAGCTATAACTTGAGAAATGAAGGACTTTCATTCAAACTTTCAACCCCTTTTCACCCCTTTGGGGGTGGAATTTTGAAGAACTGTGACATACGTAGGAACTTCTTTAATTTTTACCGAGATCCAAAATACCAAGCTTCGTTGATATAACTTGAGAAATTAAGGACTTTTATACCAACTTTCATCCCCTATTTCATCCCTTTGGGGGTCGAATTATCAAAAACTGTGAACCACGTATTTTTTATTTTTTTACCGGTAGCTCATATACCATGGATGGTTCATGGATATAACTTTAGAAATGAAAGATTTTCATACAAACTTTCAACCCCTATTTCACCCCCTTAGGGGTTGAATTTTGAAAAATCCTACCTTACCTTAGCCTACGTCACAAAAGGAACCTACTGTCAAAATTTCAAGTTTCTAACTCCAGCGGATTAGGCTGTGCGTTGATATATAAGTCAGTCAGTCAGTCAGGACTTTGAATTTTATATATATAGATAATTACAGTTATATCCTGAAATTGAACAATAAATACTTAAATTAGAGAAATATTAAACAGAAACGAAATGATTTATTTTTTAATGAACATCAGTATTTCTATCATAACTTCACAATAATGTTAATAGATGGCACCGTCATTTACTATCGCAAAAACAGTTTTGTGGCGCTGTTTTTTTAAACTTTGGTACCAATTTCCTGTTTTATAATACCAGGGAGTCCTAAATATCGATTTTGAACGAAATCGGTTAATTAACAAAGTCTTTCAAAATGGCGCTGATTTTTTTAAACTTTGGTACCAGTTTCCTGTTTTATAATACCAGGGAGTCCTAAATATCGATTTTGAACGAAATCGGTTAATTAACAAAGAATTTCAAAATGTCGCTGATTTTTTAAAACTTTGCTACCAGTTTCCTGTTTTGTAATCCCAGGGAGTCCTAAATATCGATTTTGAATGAAATCGGTTAATTAACAAAGAATTTCAAAATGGCGCTGATTGTTTTAAACTTTGGTACCAGTTTCCTATTTTGTAACCCCAGGGAGTCCTAAATATCGATTTTGAACGAAATCGGTTAATTAACAAAGAATTTCAAAATGGCGCTGATTTTTAGAAAACTGTGGTACCAGCTGTTTCCTGTTTTGTAACCCCAGACAGTCCTAAATATCGATTTTAATCGAAAAATCATAAAAATAGGTTCATTGGTTTCCGAGAAAATCGTTAACAAGGTACTTACTTCTCTTTATCTCTCGGGTATGAAAAATAGGAAACATCCTTATTGTCTTTGGAACTTTTCAAGCAAACTGTGCAAATATTCGGCATTTTTGTTGAAACAACACTATTTACATAAATAAATCTAATAGTTTTATTTTTAATTCAAAATTAGATTATACGCTCGATCGTCAGCCCTTACGTTCGTACCCGGACTGAGGCGTCGCGTACCCAGACGGCGTGTCGGTGAATGTGTCGGTGAGAGCTCACGCACACATCGTTGCGCTATGTATGGGTGAAGTCGCCGCGAGCCGTTTGTATGAAGCTTCCCCTCTGTACGTACTCTGTGGCTTAGGTCCAGGCGTGAGGGGGCGCGGGGGCGCGGGGCGGGGGTGTAATGTCCCCGACATTAGGCGATTAAGCGATTAGCTGCCGAGCTCTGAAAGGCAAACGACTGTTCACGTGTGGGGGGGGGGGGGGGGGGGGTCACATTAGCATACATCTGTAGATATACCCACGGCCGCTGCGGGACGCCTCTCATAATAGAGACATTCAATATTACCTATTCCTTTTCATCGATTTCGTTGTACTATGTATGACGTTTTCGCTGAATTGTTTTTTTTTTCAATATACACCGTAAGATTGCAAAAACCGTTAGATTGTCGCATTATTTTTCGGTAGATTTTAATCTGTTAAGCAGGTATATTAACCCGATAAAACCTAATTTATGTCGAACCCTAACCTTACCTATAAGAAAGATACAAGAAAACGTAAATACAATGAATATTTCAAAAAATAATTTTTCCAATAAACCGACTTCCAATGCCACTGTAAAGTAAAAAATAATTTTTATTTTTACACACTATGTTGAAGTCGGGCGAGCCTGACGCGTCAACTATATCTATCTTTGTTATACTTTTTTTTGGAAGTCGGTTAAAAATTGACACTCAGAACATTGAACGGTTCACAATCTGTCGACCTTTTACAATTTCGCTAGTCAGATTACAATCTAACGGTTTTTGCAATCTTACGGTGACACATATTATACGATGTACTTTGATAACTGAACCTGTGTTTATTTGAACAAAAACAAAAGCTATACGCCTGTCGTGTTATGTGCGGTTCAGTGAACTGCCTGGCGCCAATGTTGAACAGCGTTACTTAGCTTCACTTTTGTATTTTATTTTTATACTTTGAAACGGATTTTCCCATTTTCCTTTAATGTCGTTCCCATTAGATAACACCATCGTGAAAAATAATCTCAAAGGTGTGTGAAGTCTCTGCCAATCGACTTTTCACCAGCATCGTTGACTATGACCTAAACACTTCTAATTCTGAGGGGAGACCCGTGCTTTGTAATTAATTTACTCGTTAAAAATGAAATCCTTCTATAGTTTAAGACATTTTGCTTTACTTCATTTAATACATTCTCCCGTGGCCGGCGGCCGCTCCGGTGGTGGCGATCGAAGTTATAAAGTGGTCTGTTTTAAACCGTAGGTACGTGCGCGCCAGAGTCCAGTCACACTCCGCAATAAGCCGTGAAGCTCACGTAAACGATGTTATCGCTAACCGTCGCGTCCAAGGCGGGGCGAACCAAAGAAACATTACAGTGTTCGAGGTCAGCCACCGATGGAGAGCTTCCGCTCTGGTTGTCTTTTCTGCTGTAATCTGTATCCTGTTTACGGTCGTCGCTATGCTTGGACCTAGATTTTATGTTTCATTTCGAATTCTATTCCAGTGGTCTACTTCCAACGAGTTGTTATTTTTGAACAGAATAATATTTATTTGCGGTTTTATTTACGACTAGCTTGTATCCCGCGGCTTCGTTCGCTAGGATTGAACTTTCAAAAATCCTTTTTTAGCGGATGCCTGCGTCAAAATGGCCATCCTGTGGATGTATGCCAAATAGATATCTTAGTCTAGAAATGCCAATCATATCTCTAATAGCTATCCTTTACCTATGTCAAATTTCAGCTCAATCCGTCCAGTGGTTTGAGCTGGGTGTTGATAGATCATTCCTTTTTCTTTCAGACCTTTTTTCTTTTAAAAATATTCAGATGAAAATATTTATCTTTGATTTAAAGATCCTACTTCTTATGTAGTAAAATAGCATAAAGACATTGATAGGTACTATTAGAATATTATGTTGCAATAAAATCAGTAACATTTACGTTCACTTTGTATTAATTATGATAAGAATTAATACTATATACTATACATACATTTGCATAATTTACTGCTGCAATCTCTGTTTGTCTGGTAACTATAGCGCTCACGAGATATCTCGTGGTAGGTACACACGTTTGAGAAATAGCACATTTTATTTATTCAGTGGGCACATTAGACGTGAGCGTAATAAAAGCAGACATTAATTAAAATGTTTCAGGTTTGTTGCGGCGCTCTACTGGGCAGTGGACGGGCGATGTGGTTTTCGAGCTGTCAGATATATACCAGCGTTGATTACATTCGAGATGAACATACGAGGTGCACTCAATTATATACAACGATCTTCGCATTGTTGGAGGCGGATCGAACGTGATGCTGGGTGACTGGGTGAGTGGTCTGTTCTCTGCGGCACAACGAGACTCGTGACATGATTACTACGTCCACACAACCATAGCACTTTGAGGAGAGAGCTTAATTTATTAATTGGTAAATCTTTTGGGAAAGTTAAGAGAATTTCAGACAACTCTAGAGTTTTTTCTGTTCAAATGCAACTGGCGAAAGTTGGCTCTTGTTTTAGTTCCATTTTACACTATTTCAAGTGCTACTATAGGTCAAAACTGAATCGACAACCTTTTGGATTTCAATATTCTCCTTCTGTTAGTCTAAAATCTAAATCGTCCTCATTCCCCTTATTGGGATTTTTAGACCTTTAGTTATTGTTAGTTATAATTTACTAATTTTCGTGATTAGGTAGCTTTTTTAAATTGCAAGATTATAGATTTTTTAAGAAACTCGAATTCTCGGATTCGGTGAGCTCCTATTCTCAGACTGATACAATTAGGCGCGATCTTTAACCTTCGGTCACCTTGAGCGGCCGTCGTCGAGCTGAAAACACAAATTATCCTGACGTTGAACTCCGCGGCTCCTCACCGCGACTCCTATAATTTTCACTTACTTGTGAGCGATGATTTATAGCCGAGAAAGGATTCGCCGAAGCTCAGTCCTCGAGGAACTTTAAAAGTTTCCAAACATGGGAAGACTCCTTTTGTATGGAAGCTTTGGTCTCTCTTGTTTACTTTCAATAAACAAAGAAAAGTAGAACACGTGTGTCTGCCTGCTGCGTATGTCTGGTATTTTAGCTGAAATACACAAAAACACTTAAATTGACGCCGACCAACTCGTACGTATAACTACTGCAATATCTCTGTCATCATCATAACGGCTCTGAACGATAAAAACAATGTAATTCTCATCATTTTCACGATGTCGATTTCAAGTTTCAGCATCATTAATCTCTGGCATTCTGTAATCGTAACTTTCATCATTCCGACTGGTTACGAAGTGGCAGTAAAACTGTCTAAAGCTAATAAAAGGGTCCCGATCTGCCGTACCGTCGAGGGTAACGCACCCACACCCTTCACGGAGACAAGACAACCGTTCAATTAATATCTTCATTCACAAAGCCGACTACTGACAACGCAGTCAAACTAGAGCAATAATGGCATAGGTAATTAAGTTGAATAAAATACAAGTCAATATATAACAGTATATCATCATCATCTCAGCCTGCGGAGTCCATTGCTGGACATAGGCCTTTCCCAAAGAACGCCACCACACCCACTCCTCAGCCTTCCTCATCCAACCACTTCCCGCCGCTGGAGGGCGCCCCGCACTACGTTTACTCGTACGCGTCTAAAACTTTCCGGCTCTAGCGGCCATTGCTCCTTCGACAGCCACTGCCACTTCAGCTCGCTAATGGTTTGGTCTATGTCAGAGACCCTGGTTCTCTTACGGATCTAAGACAGAAGTAGTAGTGTAACATATCAATATAACATGTAAGAATAACATATTATTATACTCATAAGAGTCTGCGAGTAACTGTATCAGTTTTTGTTAGGAAGAAAGTTCTGCTCTCCGTTCGTTGCGGTTTTCATTAAATTAACTAAGTAATTAAAGGCTGCATTCCAATATTTATTTAATCGAAGTGCTTCGGCATGCGACTGTAATTTATTTATTTATAGGGTCTCATTTAAATGGTGTCTTTGTGTTGAACCGTTCTCGGACGAAATCAACTTTTATAATGTCAAATTTACTTTGTTGGTTCTCGTGTCTTGTTAAACGTGAAACTTAGGTTCAGAAAATTTTCTGATTTAACTTGTATTCCGCCTGAATATTTTCAGTTCAACGCTCCCAGATGTTTCCTATTCCATCAATAGCTAAAGCGAAGCGTGCGCTACTAAATATAGACTTATGACCATACATCTGATACAAGCTAAAATAAACGGCCGTGACTTGATTAATATGAATAGCGCTCATATAGTAGTCTATGCTGATAATAACAACCGTTCGCTATCTGTAGTTGGGACAGACGTCTACGCCCTGCGACTGGGTCTAGGCACAGAGTATATAGTAGTACTATGCCTAGGTCACATCGGCGATAACGCTACGCTACGCTTCACATCCCATTTTGGTTCAAGACAAAAGGTTCGGAGACAGGATGTTGTCCAGTGAAGGACACAGGCGTCTCTTCAAGTCCACACAGACGAAGACGCGGGCATCTGCTAACGATATCTTGCAAAACTTCGTCGTCTCAACCGATAGACGTCCACTGCTGGACGAACGCCTCCTGTGTGGACGTCCGTCGTCCACAGGACACGGTATCGTGCCGCTTGTTCTCAGCGGCTCCCAGCTACACGCCAGAGATCGTCCGTTCATTTATATAGTGGGGGTCGTCTAACGTTGCACTTACAAGGCAATTTGTCTTTGAAACAATATTCAAAAACAAAAAAAAAATGTATATGACTATAATGAGTGTATTATGGCATTATGAGTGCAGAATAACATTAAATTGGTAAAAATCATAAAATAAAATTAACTTTTCAACAGGGACAATGAAGCAATGCTTTTGTTAGAAGACGTTTAAAAGTTAACAGTGACTTTTTTGTCTGAATTTTTCCGATTGGTGTTTGTTGAAAGAGACAACTTGGTGGGGCAGAGTGCAGTCTGTAAGCCGTATGTGACTCGTCTCGACGATGTTTTATGTAGAGCGTGTTATGTGGTGTTGTGTGGTGTGGCGCGAGTGGCGTGGAACGTGTGTGGTGTGGTGTGGTGTGGTGTGGTGTGGTGTGGTGTGGTGTGGTGGGGGACTCACAGCACGCGCAGCGCGGGCGTCCGCAGGAAGGCGCGCTCCTCGATGTACGTGATGCGGTTCCGCTTCAGGATCCTAGACAACAACAGACAAACACATCGATATATTACTACAATGTATGCCAACGGAGATATTAAAAGGCTACAGTGTAAGGTGAATCCGGTATGAAATAACCTGCTCTCTAATAATGTTAAACCATACAGATTTTATTTGGAATATTGAACTTCTTTGGTCTAGTCAAACAAGCAGATTCCTATTATTGTGGCTACGTAGCATGTTCAAATGCTGATCTCGAGGTCCTGGGTTCGATTCTCAGGTTCTGATTAAGTACCTATTGGGTTTTTCTGGCAAGGATCTCTCTCACTTCTCAGTACCAGCCCGGAGTTAGGTTAGGTTAGTCGGTGTCAGATTTAACGTTCCATCTGGCTATGAGAGTAAGGGAATAGAGAGTGAACCTGTTTTTTTTTTCGTACATCCTTATAATTTAAATATATACCCGGCACCTGCCGTGGCCTGTCGGTGGACATTACACTTCTCTCAGTCGTCTAGCACCAATAAAGCTTGGTAGGGTACTCATACGTATTGCGTATCTACTCATTATGCATGCAAGAATTATTAATATTTTTCTCGAGATGTGAACGTTCCGCACGATATTTTCCTCGAGACGCGCGTGATGAATAGGACTAATAAATAAGCTTTTGCAGAAATTCAGAAAAAATATCAATGTTGTAGTAGGTGAGAAGCCCGCGTGCGGGTCTCGTACTTGCGACTTTCTGTGAACACCAGGATCCTCATTCCTCGCGCTCTTCGTCACTCATCATAATGCATAGTGATTCCCTCTCAGACTGAGAAAGGTCCATAGACTTAAGGCTATAGTATCCATACTTCCATACTAATATTATAAATGCGAAAGTGTGTCAGTCTGCTACACTTTCACGACCCACCTGTTCAACTGATTTTGCTGAAATTTGGTATAGAGATAGGTTACATCCCGGGGAAAGACATAGGCTACTTTTTATCTCGGAAAATTAAAGAGCTCCAGCGGGAATCAAAAAACCTTAATCCACGCGGACGCAGTCGCGGGCATCAGCTAGTGGGAAATAAAACGTAGTGAACATCCGCGTCCCGCGTCCCGCGTCCCGTGACCCCCCCAACCCGCACCAACTGTTACAAAAACTAATATTTTCCGATCCGTAGGTGATCGTCCATTGATTTTTATGAGTGTTGGGGTCTAACTCGTTCGGTATAACGAGGGGTCCGTGTGGGGTCGCGGGCACAAGGGTCGTCCCTTCGTGTTGCTGGCAATAAACATCGCCGGCTAACTCGCTCACTACGACTGCTCACTGACGATTTGTATTCTTTATAAAAAGTGGTAGGTATAATAGGTTTGACCGCTGTGTACCTACAGTAGGTATAAGCCATGGGCGAATGCCTCTGAATGGAACCGTCAAAACAAGCAATTGGTGGGAGATCACAAGAGATGACCTACCCGATAACTGACTCGAAGCCACGGTCACTCCAAGGCAAGTGTGAACGAATGAGAAGAAGAATGATTTAAGTTGCATATAAAAATCCCAAAAAGGTTATAATCGGATACAAAAAGCAATGATGCAGAGCTCGCATCCCATCGCATCGCACGTGATGTCTCTCCACAAGCTGAACTCCGTCAGCCTAGACTTTGAGATAGAAGCCTACTTTGCCGCTATTCCCATAATACGTATTTACACTTATAGGGTTTCCTCAGACGAGTTTCTCTATCTAGGTACGTCTACCACAAAAGAATATTAAGTAGGTACTTATACCCTATTTAAACTAAGTAAGTAGGATATATTGTTGCTCCACTGATACTAGGTATACATATTATTGCTTAATTATTATTAAGTAACCTGTGGTATTCCGTATTACTTTGCACGCCTATTATTATTTCCCTAAGAACCGCATTGTAGTGCGTCCCTCTAGGATTATGATAAGATCAAAATGTTATCAATGTTAGTTAATACTTTAGGCTAGAGCCATATAATATATTTTAATCTGTTTTGGGCCAAATAAATAATATAAAATAAATTTGTTGGTCGACATCCAGTACTGAACAGTGAAGAGTTCCACAATCCGTGGCCTCGTCCGCCGCGTGCCTGCCAGCGCTTTCGACAATCTTATCTGCTTGTATCAGGTCTTCGAACTGATTGCCCAGTGCATTGCCACTTCAACTTCGCAACACATCGAGCTATGTCGATGCCCTATTCAATTAATTATTTTCTTATATTTGAAAACACTTTCAAAGTAGAGTAGATATGGAAAACGAAATAGAACTCTTCCTTGACGCTTATACTTGGAAAATGCAAATGATCATCGTTCACAATAATATATTCCGCTACTGCACAGATATTACAATGGGCAATGAATTGTATTGCGAAACTCGTGTGAGCCGATTACATGTTACGAGGTGATCGGTGTGGCTCCGAGACTGGTATTGCTCCGGGCGCTGTTCAAAGGGCAAAGGGCACT
Source organism: Erebia epiphron (assembly GCA_963932025.1). NCBI lineage: Eukaryota > Metazoa > Arthropoda > Insecta > Lepidoptera > Nymphalidae > Erebia > Erebia epiphron. The sequence continues at coordinate 35,000,510 of OZ009946.1, forward strand.
CCGGCCACTCTCGGAGGAGCCAGTCTTATTACTGTGAGGGTGGAGGGCGGGGAGGGCGCGTCATGTATCACTGCTCAGCCGACGCGTCGCCTCATCGCCGCGCTGAGGAGGGTTGCGGCGCTGATGCAGAGATAGGTGGCTGTGAAACCTATATTGATAATAATATGAGTGGACGCTGTGCTGATACACCGCGTGTTTGACGAACACTATGACAGTCCTCACTTACCGCCATGTGAGATCGCAGTCAAGGGAACTTCAACTGTTCCTGAGAAACAGGGCGTCGACAGACAGACAGACAGACGGACGACAAAGTGATCCATTAAGAGCTCCTTTACGGAACCCTAAAATCAAATTGAAAAAGCATCTCGCGAATTTCGTGAGAGGGATTCGCACCTGCGAAATGCTTACGAAACTGATGCCAAAGAGAACTAACTACCTATGTATAACCCAATCCAAATGCTATTAGGATAATAAAATAGGTTAAGGTGTCTCTTATCCTGTTATGATTACATTCGCTCGAGAGAAAAGTATATGTCACCGTAAGATTGCAAAAACCGTTAGATTATAATCTAACTCGCGAAATTGTAAACTGTCGAATGATTACAATATAACGGATTATTTTTCGGTAGATTGTAATCTGTTAGGTTTATTAACCCGATAGAACCTAATTTATGTCGAACCCTAACCTAACCTACAAGAAAGAGACAAGAAAACGTAAATACAATGAATAGGTATTTCAAAAATTGACACTTAAAACATTGAACGGTTCACAATCTTTCGACTGTTTACAATCTATCGAAAAAAAAGCGTTATATTACAATCTTACGGTTTTTACAATCTTACGGTGACATATATAATGCTAACTGTCATCCTAATAGTATCTGGATATGATAGTACTAAAAATTTAACATTAGAAATAGGTAGTTTCCACTCTACTGCATTGCCTCAGTACGAAGTGCAATAATAATATCATGTGGGAGTTGATACTGTAAAATTAATATAATATTAGTTGCCAAGCGGCAGTTTCCGTTCAACGACGGTTAAATTGTTTGGCAAAATATATTATTTTCAATGTTTTCAAACATTAAAGTCGGGAGTTTATTATTATTTCACGCAATATGAGCTATTTGGCGGGAATTGGCCCCATTCGCGTAAGGTCACGCTCCCACTGCGGTCTGCGACCGTTCGAGTGTTTCGATTCCGCGTTCCGCGTTTGAAATCACATTCAAAATGATACCGGAACCACTACCACTACAGCCTATTAACGTCCCACTGCTGGGCACAGGCCTCCACTCTCATAGGAGAGAGGGAATTAGAGCTTAGACCCACCACGCTGCTCCAATGCGGGTTGGCGGGCTTTAACGACTATTATCATGTTAGTGATAATAACCGGGACCGACGGCTTAACGTGCTCTCCGAGGCACGGGGGTGAAACACCGCCAACTTCCAACTCCGGGCTGGCACTGAGAATTTCTTTGAAATTGAAAAACCCAATACCTAACAATTTTTATGCCCGACCGGGAATCGAACCCAGGATCTCGTGATCCGCAGTCGACTACGCTAACCGCTAGACCAACGAGGCAGATACCGGAACATAAAATGGTAATTCATTGGCTGGTTTTGATTGTTGACACCATATTAATATTTTTGAAGTGAAAACTTGTTTAGGCTCGTTGAGCACTTGAGGATAGGGGGTAAAAATGAAAAACCGGCCAAGTGCGAGTCGGACTCGCGCACCGAGGGTTCCGTACAAACCTGTAGTAAGTTTTAAATTATTATTAAAAATATTTTTATTTTAAATATTTGAGTTATAGTTTCGGAAAAAAGTGGCTGTGACATACGGACGGACAGACAGACAGACAGACATGACGAATCTATAAGGGTTCCGTTTTTGCCAAATTTGGCTACGGAACCCTAAAAATGTGGAAACGCATGACCGACACCGTTCTTCTTAAGACAAAAGGTCTTAAGTATAAATATAGTACATTCGGTTTTAAGGTTTATATTATTAATAAAGTGCTGTGGAATCGTAACCGACACCTCGCGGTTGTTACGAAAACGAAAGGCCTTTAGTATAAATATAGTACATTCGTAGTTAAACTTTAATTCCTTAGTGTGAAGGTTTATATTTGAAAAATTGTTATTTATTTTTTTTAATCAGAAAAAATAATTAAATCATTTAAAAAATTATTTAAATATTTGTTTTCACTTCTATCGGCAGTCCCTATGACTGCCAATTTTTTTTTTTAATTCTTGGAACTGGTTGTTTTGTTGTTAGGTACTCTTGCTACGGCAAGACAGTGCGATCATCATTCGGTAATTAAAATAGGCTATAATCGACCTCCGAATCTATTGACCGTTGTAGTGAGGAGTTGGCGCGGGCGGGGCGCGGGGCGCCACCGCCGGAGGGTATTGTTTTTAATATTAAATTTCTGAGGGGCAATTTAGTATTCAAGATTAACTGTAGCAGGGAAACTGCTTTAAATAAATGAAATAAAATGATTTATTTATTTCACGTAGGACGTTTCACGTGTCAAAATTCTACCACCGCGTTCGGAAAACTGTTCTACTGAGAAGAAAACCCGTTTAATTGATACCCTTATTAAGGGATGACAAGAGATGAGACTACAATCTTCAGCAGACGCGTCTGCCTGCCGGCAGATCTCTATAGAGCAAACACGCGACTTGCGAAATGCGAATACAGAGTATATTGAAGATACTATCGAGCGAAATAAGGGCAACAAAGTGTTCGCAAGAGATCTGGCTATCGGACAGAGTCAGCTGACGCGTCTTAAAACTGATGATGGTAGTCTCATTTCTTCGAAACCTGAGATCTTGGGGGAGGTAGAGAAGTTCTATGCAATGTTATACACCTCAACACAAAAGCCTGTTGAAGATTTGGCGAGAGATCCCAGAGCCAAACTGACCCGACACTATACCGAAGATATCCCGGACGTCAGCCTTTACGAGATTAGTATGTCTCTTAAACAGCTTAAGAACAACAAGGCGCCAGGTGAGGACGGAATCACGGCAGAACTCCTGAAAGCGGGTGGAAAACCGTTAGTTAAAGTCTTTCAGCGATTGTTCAATTCCGTCATTCATCAAGGCACAACGCCTGAGGCATGGCTCAGGAGCGTGGTGGTTCTGTTCTTCAAAAAGGGTGATAATACCCTGCTGAAGAATTATAGACCCATCTCGCTGTTGAGTCATGTCTATAAGCTGTTTTCAAGAGTCATAACGAATCGTCTCGCTCGTAGGTTTGACGACTTCCAGCCTCCCGAACAAGCCGGATTCCGAAAAGGCTTTAGTACTATAGACCACATCCATACGCTGCGGCAGGTTATACAGAAGACTGAGGAGTATAACCGGCCACTTTGCTTAGCGTTTGTGGACTATGAGAAAGCCTTTGATTGACATATGTATGGAAGTTGAAGCCCATGCAAATAAGCATGAATCGCGGGACCTCCATCTAAAGTTTAAATCTATCACCCGTTCTCTCTCTTCAAAAACATGGGCTATAGAGAACTCTCAGGGCCAAACAGTTACAGACATAGATGCAATATCCGAGACTTGGAGGGAATATTGTCAGTCACTGTTTGAGGACCCACAATCACAGTGTTTCACCTCGACCGAACCCATGGATGAAGAAAAGGAGCCAGACATTCTAAAGGATGAAATCAGAGCGGCAATAAAACACTTGAAGACTGGTAAAGCCACAGGCAACGACTCAATTCCCATTGAGACTATCAAGGCCTCGGGAGAATATGGTGTCCAGATCTTCCATACGCTGTGTAACAAGGTATGGGAAACCGGCTCATGGCCGCAAGAATGGGCCCACGGTGTCTTCATCCCACTTCACAAAAAGGGGAACCCTTTTTGTCTATGTCGTTTGAACTATCGCCTCATTGCATTAATACCTCACGCAAGTAAAATCCTGCTGCACATAATAAACGAGCGCCTAAAGTCATACCTATCTAAGGAGATTGCGCCTGAACAGGCGGGCTTTGTTAGGGGGAAAGGTACCAGGGAGCAGATACTCATAGTGCGACAGATCATCGAAAAATCTCGTGAGTTTAATAGGGCAACGTACATTTGCTTTGTGGACTTCTCATAAGCTTTCGATTCTGTCAAATGGCCCAAACTTTGGGATACTCTGCTGAAGATGGGAACACCGAAGCACCTGGTTCATTTGCTTAGGTGTTTGTACGAAGGTGGTACCGCATCCGTAAGAACAGATGACAAGCTATCTGCACACTTTCATCCTAGTGCCGGCGTTCGTCAAGGATGCATTATCTCTCCCCTTTTATTTAACATCTACACAGAGCTAATAATGAGACGTACCCTTGAGGACTGGACGGATGGAATTACAATAGGGGGTCTGAAAATCTCAAACTTACGATACGCGGACGATACCACCCTATTCGCGACTAGTATTAGCCATATGGAAGAACTTCTTCAAAAGATGGAAAGCGTCAGTCTTGAGTTTGGCCTCAAAATCAACCGGACTAAGACTAAAGTTATGATTGTCGACCGCATAAACAAGAACTCGCCAGAAGTCACACATATAGCGAACTGTTAAGTGGTCCAATCGTACGTCTATTTAGGAGCGTTGATTTCGAATTACGGTGGCTGCATTGATGAAATCAAGCGACGCATGGCTATATCTAGGTCTGCCATGGACAAGTTGCGGAAGATATGGAGGAACCGAAACATCACCAAGGCCACTAAGACCCGGCTTGTCAGAGCGCTTGTATTCTCCATATTCCTCTACGCTTCAGAGACGTGGACCCTGCGAGAAAGTGAGAAGAAGAGGATAGATGCTCTTGAGATGTGGTGCTGGAGAAGAATGTTGAGAGTGTCCTGGACTGAATTCTGAACAAACAAGTCCATTCTTGAAGAACTCGGCATCAAGCAGCGTCTCTCCTCTATTGTACAGGCTCGCATTCTCACTTTCTTTGGTCATGTAACGCGACGATAACATCTCCATTGAGCGGCTAGTTGTTCAAAGAAGAGTAGAGGGCACCAGGGCACGTGGCAGATCACCCATGAGGTGGACAGACCAAGTGAGGGCTGCGATGGACGTCCCCTTACACGAATGTACTCGCAAGGCTGCTATCAGGGAAGAGTGGAGACGGATCGTTAAGCGTGCCACAACATCAAAGTGTCGACCACGACCGCTCTGACAAGAGCGATACGACGGAGAAACATCACTCACCTTCGGTTTGCCGATCATATAGTCATGGCAGAGACTCTGGAAGACCTCAATGCAATGCTCAATGACCTCAGCAGAGTTTCTCAACAGGTGGGCCTAAAAATGAACATGAGTAAGACGAAAGTTATGTCTAACGCTCATGTTCCGCTCCACCCAGTGATCGTTGAGAGCTCTGCACTCGAGATTGTAGACGAGTACGTGTACCTGGGACACACAGTGCAGCTGGGTAGGTCCAATTTCGAGAAGGAGGTCAACTGCCGAATCCAACTCGGCTGGGCTGCGTTCGGGAAGCTTCGAGATGTCTTCTCGTCCAAAATACCTCAGTGTCTGAAGACCAAAGTCTTCGAACAGTGCGTGTTGCGAGTGATGACTTACGGATCCGAGACATGGTCGCTGACTATGGGCCTGATAAGAAGGCTCAGAGTCACTCAGCGGGCGATGGAGAGGGCTATGCTGGGAGTGTCCCTACGTGATAAAATCAGAAATGAAGAGATCCGTAGGAGAACCAAAATCACCGATGTAGCCCGAAGAGTTGCGAAGCTGAAGTGGCAATGGGCGGGGCACATAGTCCGGAGAACCGATGGACGTTGGGGTTCCAAAGTGCTGGAATGGCGACCCCGCACTGGAAGGCGTAGCGTCGGCAGACCCCCCACACGGTGGACGGACGACATCAAAAGAGTCGCAGGGAGTCGCTGGATCCAGGCGACGCAAGACCGTGGCTTGTGGAGGACCCTACAAGAGACCTATGTCCAGCAGTGGACTTCCATCGGTTGACGACGACGACGACGACGACGACGCATAAAAAAATAGCTAGTCCTCTATCTTTGGTAGTCCACCATATTGGATTTAGGATTTGCTATTTAGTTAATTATGCATTGTTATTTACAAATTTTCAACTCAATTGGAAACCGGGAAGTGGAAGCGTAATTACAGACAGATACCGGGGACAGGTAAAATTAAATAAAAGTAGGTAAAATTTAGAATAAAAAACACAAGTAAAACTCGAGCGTGCGGGAATCCTTGTAACAGTTTGTTTTCTTTCGCGCCGCTCCGCACAATCCTATTAGCACAGAGTAAGACGTCACACATAACAAGATTTATTGCATGTAATTAATTATCCCATCGCGTCTGCATTCTGCAGGGGGCTTAGAGCAGCATTAATTTATATTGTTGACGCTTTTGTTTCAGAATTAATTGCTTTATTTTAGGATCGTCAAGGTACGTCATACAAAACTGCAATTTTTATAATACTACTGCTTTAAGCGTTGATAGTAAGCGAGCTCGAGCGACTCTAAATCAAGATTGAAATGTACGGAGACGGTACAATATTGAGTGCACAACTAATATTTGCGATCGACTCGTCTGCGTCGCGGAGTGGTGTTTACTTTTAATTGTTTGCTTGTATCTATTATATACCCAGTCACTGAAAAGCAGAAATGTATCATACGAATATTATTCCACATAAGGAGTTTGACTGTGACAAATAAAACGCGACGTTATCAAAGCGTTTTCTAGAAGACTAAATACCTATCTAACCCGCCCGGCGCCCCTTTACTTGGTTTGTGTTCTTATCTGGAGAAAACAGTACGCGAAATCTTAACTGTTTAAACTCAACGCGGTGCGACTTTTACTGTGTTTTGATTGATCAGCTAGTCAATTCATTCTTTTACATAGATACGGCGATTTTAACCGCGTGCATGGTTTTAAAAATCTCGTGGGGAAAAACAAACCAACGAACAGACTTTCGCACAATATGTGTGTCTGGCGAAACGTGTCTTCGTACGAAGAACAGTTCCGTGTATCACATCGCATATACGCACTGAAGCCGCGCGTTTAGTGTGTTTCAGTCTGAACAGATGTGTAAACAAAGAAGGCTGTCCGCTAGACGCAGGGGTCAGTGAACTGTGCGTGTATTTGTTTCGGCGGGGACACCCGGCGGCGCCCTGCGCAGCCCGAGCCGCCACTCCGGCTACACTGGTACAGATCACCGCGGCATCAGTTTAATTGAAATGTCCACGGAGCGGGGAGATAAGGAACAGTCACGAGGGGTATTTGTTCACGGAGACGCGTTGGGCGGGCGGGGCGGTGCGCGGGCGGGGGACTTGCTGACGTCACGCGGGCGGCGCGGGGCGGTGCAACCACTAACGTTATCATAGATAAATTATAACACTGGTTTATATATTGTCTTTGACGTTATTATGTAGTCGGAATCGTTTGAAAGTTCAAATGCCATTTACTAGATGACACCCGCGACTTCGTGCGCGTGGGTTTACATGAATGTCAATGATGAGTGTATAAACACTCATCATTGACAAGCAATTAGCTTCAGGGACTAATAATAGTTAGGAGAGCAACGCGTCGCGGCCCACGTTAACTTTGCAAGGAATGTCGGATTACGTCGACAGCTGCTGATAGGCGAATACATTTTATAGCATTATGATAAAGCCGATAAAGAAGTGTTTTTGCGTCATAAAGCTCGCGGGAAGGTCTACGCCCTATAATTTTTGACTGACATTATAAATCTGATGTCTTCAATATCACTTCAATATACATTCCTTGTCTCTCGTAAACCTTAAAAATGTTCAAATTTTATTCAGTTTAAAATACATTTATTTTCTGGCGCAATAGTGAGCTTTCTTTGTTAAAAGCGGGAGGACCCGGGATCCCCAGCAGGTCAATTTGGGAAAGTAATGTCTGAATTTTCTCCCGTCTGGTCTGGTGGGAGGCTTCGGCTGTGGCTAGTTACCACCCTACCGGCAAAGACGTGCCGCCAAACGATTTATTATTCGGGTTCGATGCCGGGTAGAAACCGATTATACTAGGGTTTAATATAGCTACAACAGCACATAATAGCAGGACTATCTTAGACTGCAGTTGCATTATTACTCAACAGGTAAAGACCGCAGTAAAGGACTAACTTGCAGTGGATAAAAAGTCAAGCATACACAATAGTTTGTCGCTTCTGATATTAATCGCTATACTATTTTCGTGTAGTATCGGGAAAGGGGACATAAAACGAAGCACGAACGCAGCGAGTCGCAGAGCGCCGCGCTGTCGGCTGTCGGCTGTCGGTCGTGTTCAAACGATGGCCGTAATGTAATGCGCTCCGTTTGTCAGACGATGCATTTTTATTAAATTTGGAGCAATGTGAGATGTGAGTACGGCGAGAGATACAAATCGCGTTTTAAACGTTACCTTGCATGACGGACGAGTTCCGACTTTGCAGTTCACAATTTGTTTTTCTTTTCTTTTGTCACACTTTTGGTCGCGGATACCTATTAAGACCAACATCATACTAATATTATAAATGAGAAAGTGTGTTTGTTTGTTGGTTTGTCCTTCGATCACGCCACGATGGAGCAACGGACGATGTGGATTTTTTGCATGGATATAGGATATTTTTGAGGATCTGGAGAGTGACATCTTATTCCACGCGGATGAAGTCGCGGGCACCAGCTAGTCTGTTAATAATTGTAAAACTTAGACCCGAAGCAGTCTCTTGGTTGAGTCGTTAGGCATGTTGCCCTACGTGAGCGACAAACGCGACACCGCAACTTGATATTATGCAACGCGACAGTACCACAGCACACACACAACACACACACACACACATACACACACACACACACACACACACACACACACACACACACACACACACACACACACACACACACACACACACACACACACACGCGCACGACACAGCAGCTGCCCATTCTCGTCGCCTACGTTATCGCATAGATAAGCTTTCCATTTTCTATACAGCAGTAACGCGTCGCCTCGACGAGTCAGTGAATCGCAAATGAATGCGGCACCCCGGCCGGTTCCCAACGCATTATTGTTATTATCCCTACCATTATACAATTAATGGAGAGGAATGACGACCCACAGCGATATGGTATGTGACGTGGAGAGACTTATCTATCTCTACTGATCTGCACGGCGAAAAGGAGTCATTGACACGGAAATTGAACGCAATAAATAACGTGTTCAAACATTTGAGTATACCTAGGTATCACTGTATCAGCCGCTCAGTGTTGAGTGAGCGTCTGTTGAGGCGTGCGAGTGATCCGTGAGCAGGGCTCCGGAGCCGAATTAACGGCATCGTTCCGTGTGAACTTTTGAAGCGACCCCGCAATCGATTGCCTCTCATTTAGGCTAACAGGGGCGAGTAAAGTTCGAAACATAGAGAACGTGTCAAACGCAGCTATACAAGTTGAAGGAGCTTTATTTATTGCACGATATTTAGGCTTGCATTTGAAGACAATCATGCCAATAGACTGATTAATGATGAGGTCCGGGTTGGAAGCGTAAAGGCCTTCAAACTGGAAAACCCGCGTTAAAACTGCGTGCATCATCTATCATCTATGCATCTATGCATCATCAGGGAGAAGCACGTTAAACGCCTGCAAGTCGTTATTATATCAGAGACACGTCCATTACTGGACAAAGGTGTACTCGGAGGAACTTCCACAAGCCGCGGTTTTGTGTCGCAAGTATTTAGCAGTTTCTTGCAACTGTTACAATCGGTCTACCTTATGCAGATGTAGAGTTCCTTAGCGCGGTTTGCTCGGCGCTTCAGACGTTCTCGAATATTAGGTACCTATTTCACTCGTTTATCGATATCATCTCTATCCGCCCGCCGTCTTTTATTCGTTCCAAATTCCAGCTAGAAGCTACGTGTTTCCTTTTTTTCGCGCTTTCAGTGAGACGTTCATGTATACGCGTCGTGTGTGTTTCAGGCTTAAGTTATCTACCCTAACCCTTAAAGACGGGGTTGACGGCTGCCGCCGGCCGTGGTGGGTAATGGCGCGATAAAGGCTTTACAGCTACTGTAAGACCGTTCACGACTGAGGAATTTAATTTAAAGCAATAAAATAGAATCGGACTTCATGGAGTTTCGATTTAGAGATGTTTGCGAGGAATTTAATATTCTTATTCTTAGGAATTTCCACTTTGACAAGTAAACTGAACGTTCTGTTACGCCATACATTTCTGCGAAGTTGACCGTCGATGCGAAGATAATAATAATGTCCTCCCGACCGAATTTTGGCCACGGTGGCCTATCTCCAAGCTCCTTATCGCAAGTGAAGCGTCGATCGCACCGCAGATGATCTGCCCCAGTTCACTAAATCTTAATGCGTGGGAAACCCAATGAATCACAGCCATCTGGCGATCCCGATCCCCCCCCCCCCCCCCGCATCCGCTTTTGCAAAGATTTTCTTTTCATTGCACTAAGCCTAGATACCTTTAGATTGAGATCCATGTAGCGCACTCGCTTTGATTCCTCCCAGACCTTTATTACAGTTGAATCCAGACAGATCTGTTTCTGCAAATAAGTCTGTCTCGTTGAACTCTATTGTCAGGTTGTGGAGTCTAAACATGACGTAACATAAAAGACACGTTAAGTCCTACATGTAATAAATAAATTGAGTACCTACCTATCGTACACTTGTCAGAGAACAGTACAGGTAGGTAAAAGTGCTGTATGACGAACTATGGATCTCAGCGTAAAGGCCTAGATCAGATGGTGGAAGTAAAGTCAATTAATATAATTAGTATGTGTCGGAAACTTATTATATTAAATATTGTTAAAAAAATTAAATATTGTTGGACAGCGCACGGTATTATATATATACGAATGAAAGACGGAGAAAGCGCGATTCGTATCAACTGCGAAGAGGACCTCAAGAAACTGTCGAAATCAGCGTGACTATACACAGGCTTAAGTAAGATTATAAATAATTTAGATTTAGTAAAGTTTACAAATGCATGCAACCTTTTACATAAAATATACACTCAATCACAAGAACAAATAAACACTCACCTACGAAACTCAAACACTCAATATTATATTACACATAACCACACATCCGTTCATAAAATACACATTATCATTTACACATATTACAATATTATATCATTTAAACAGAAGTGCCTACACGTTTACAATGTTTTATCTTCCTGTCCGCATCACAACTTACACCCTGAATAACTCATCCAAAATTATTTTTACTGACAATGGCTAACATACAAGCAATTACGGCTGACATCGATAATAACATTAATGTTGGAAATGCTGTGATTGCGGACATTCCAGAACAATGTAGGTTGTTGTTAAAAGATAACAGTATAAAATTTAAGATACTGACTCAAAATATAAGAAGCCTTGCACATAACTTCGATGAATTTCAGGTACTCCTTAAACGTTTAGACATCTCCTATGACATGATGATTCTTACAGAATGTTGGTTGACCGAAAACACTAGCATACCTAAAATAAACAGCTATGTATCATATGCTACTAAAAACTATATCAATCAGAATGACGGACTTGTCATTTATATTAAACAAAACATAACTAGTGTTGTCAATGAACCCGAATACTTCAACGATGCTAACTGCATGGTAACTTCCATCGGTAAGGACTTTGCAATAATCTCAATATACAGGCCACCCTCCTTTAAAAATTTACAACCGTTTTTAGAATCATTAGATAAAGTGTTATATCATCTTAGAAGCTATAAAACTATTGTTTTGATGGGAGATCTGAATATTAATATTGCAGACCATAACTCAACTGCTGGGGACACTACGGAGTATGTAAACCTCTTAGCATCGCACGGACTGTTACCGGCGCATAATTTCCCGACACGGCTAAATAACTGTCTAGATCATTGCTTTATTAAAACTAAAAACAATACATCGACAGTAGTTTGCAACTCCACTATTACTGATCATTATTGCGTTATGACAGCTTTACCGATAACACAAACAAAATCTAAAAAACACACTATATACCGTACAAAAACTGACTACAGTGCAGTAATCTCAGAACTATCTAATATTAATTGGAGCGAACAATTTAGTAATATTAATGCAAATGATATGACCAACACTTTTGTGGAAATTCTCACGAACACTATTAATAAATTTACGACCGTGTTTAAACTATCAAGGCGAAAAACTAATATCAAACCCTGGATAACCCCTGGGCTATGTCGGTGCATGAGAAATCGCGACAATCTCCATAAAAAGCTCCGCAAAAACCCTAATAATGAAATACTAAAAGTCACGTATAAGCGCTATAGGAATACATGCAATAATCTATTGAAAACTTTAAGGAATAACTATTATAAGAGTGAATTAAATAATAGAAATCTAAAAGGTAAATGGGAAGTTGTAAAGAAAATGTGTAATATAAATCAAAAGGAGAATTCTGCAATTGATCTTCTACTAACGAAGTCTACTCCCACAGCCTCTCTTGACTATATAAATAACTACTTTATAAAGGTAGGCAATGATCTGGCCAATAATATCCTGAAAAGAATTCATAAGGACGAAATAGAACTGACCCGATTACTTAAACCAAAAAATATAGGTGCACCTATGAATTCTATGTCACTCCTCCCAACTGATGAGTCTGAAATAAAACGTATAATATTAAACTTAAAATCTACAAATTCTACTGGACCAGATGGTATACCAACACACTTACTCAAAAAGGGAATAGAAATATTTGCATTGCCAATTTGCACCATTTGTAACCGTTGTATAGCTGATGGCATATTTCCTGATGCTCTGAAAAGTCCGTCGTTTTACCAATATATAAATCTGGGGATAGGAACCAGGTGTCGAACTACAGACCTATCTCCCTTCTCTCTGTGCTTGCCAAGGTATTGGAAAAAATAGTAAATAGTCGACTCAGGAGCTTTCTTGACTGCAATAATCTTCTGTCACCCAATCAATACGGGTTCAGAGAGAATAAATCAACTGATGACGCAATCCATGAACTAACATCTTATGTTGTAGGAAACCTGGATAAAGGACTCAAGACTATTGGAATTTTCTTAGATCTAGCTAAGGCCTTTGACACCGTTTCCATACCGATTTTAATCAGGAAGCTTGAGTATATAGGTGTTAGGGGCAAGCCTTTAGAACTCTTAATCGACTATCTCTCTAATAGGCAGCAAAGGGTAAAAATCGATGGTTATGAAAGTCAGGAACAGAGCGTTAAGTACGGTGTACCCCAAGGGAGTGTCCTTGGTCCAACTTTGTTCCTGATTTACATAAATGATTTATGCAATATTAACCTTAACAAGGGGAGAATTATATCTTTTGCGGATGATACCGTGTTACTTTTTGGTGCCAAGTCATGGCTAGAAGCTCATAAACTAGCAAATGAAGGACTTCGTCTGGTAACCTCATGGCTTGATCATAATCTTCTTACACTAAATACTGATAAAACAAAATATATGACCTTTAGCATAAACAATAAAACCCAGCCCCGACCTAATGACATCTGTATTAAAGTTCACTCATGCGTATTAGCAAATTGTTTGTGCCACAGTATTAAAGCTACTGAAAGTATTAAATACCTTGGTGTAGTATTGGACCAGAATCTTAATTGGAAAGAACATATTTTAAAATTAAGCGATAGAATTAGGAAACTCATCTATATATTTAAGCTAATTAGACATGTTTGCTCACCTAGCCTACTTTTGACTATTTACTATGCTCTATGTCAATCTATAACTACCTACGGGATTAAAGCGTGGGGCGGCACATCCAAAACTACTTTGTTGAGTATCGAAAGGGCACAGCGTTCTGTACTAAAAGTAATGACTTTCAAAAAATACACTTATCCTACTCATTTATTGTATTCGGAGTTGAAGATTCTTTCCGTGCGTAAACTATTTATAAAACAAGCAGTCATTGCACAACATAAATACCAACCTGATAGAACACTGAATCGTAGACAAGATAAGGTGTTCAATATCCCTCGCCAAAAAACTGTCTTTGCTCAAAAATTTATCAACTACCTCGGCCCTAAATTGTATAATACAATAAGCAAGGAAATAAGATTAAAAGATTTAAAAGTCCGTAACTTGAAAGAACAATTATTAAAATACCTTAATACACTAAACTACACCCAAACAGAAGACCTTCTAATAAAGATAATATAAATTGACCTAAAATAATACGTTATACACACACACACACACACACATACATGCACTAGCACAAACATGCGCCCGCGCGCGCACTCACACACCCACACACGTACACACACACACACACGCGCACGCACACACACACACACACACGCGCACGCATACATACACACACACACCCACGAACTCACACACACACACGCACAGAGACAAGCAGATGCACTCGTGCACTTGAACCTACTTATCTTGCATAATGTTCCGTAACTGCTAGCAACTATGCTTGTAACATAGAGGGAAGTTCCTACTTTTCAAGATACAGTTTATACTAGTTTGGAAAGTGGGAGATCATAAAATCATCACACCATAATTGTTAGCACACTATTAGTTGTAATACCTTTAAATTAGTAATTAACGCATTTAGTTCATTGATTGTAATACCTTGTAGTTCGTAAGTATTTGGCTGTGCTATGTATGTATGTTTAAATAAATAAATAAATAAAAATAAATAAATATTCAACCGATTTTGACGAAATTTGGTACAGCGAAGATTGTATCCTGGGGAAGGAAATAGGCTACTTTTTATCCTGGAAAATCAGAGATATCCCACGGAATGATGGGTAAATGTTAGCTGAGTATGTATATGCGGCGGTACTCACAGCGTGTGCAGCGCGGGCAGGTCGGGCAGCGCCGCGTCGCTCAGCGCCGTCAGCTGGTTGGCGGCCAGGTCGCTGCAACCAACGGGCGCCGGTCAGTGGCCGTGGTGACAACTCAAGCGAATCGGCAACTTATACGCGCGCTTCTAGTACGGAAGTTTGATTGAAATACATAGTAGTGACGTCATCAAATCTCAGCACAAAAGACCTAAACGAGTTCAAACGAGATACGTCTAGTTTTAATTATTTCTTAAAATCTGAGCAACGTTAAAGTAAGTAATATGTCACCGCAAGATTGTAAAAACCGTTAGCTTATAATCTAACTCGCAAAATTGTAAACTCTCGAATGATTACAATATAACGGATTATTTTTCGGTAGATTGTAATCTGTTAGGTTTATTAACCCGATAGAACCTTAGATTGATTATATTTATGTCGAACCCTAACCTAACCTACAAGAAAGAGACAAAAAAACGTAAATACAATGAATATTTCAAAAATTGACATTTAAAACATTGAACGGTTTACAATCTTTCGACTATTTACAATCTATCGAAAAAAAAAGCGTTAGATTACAATCTTACGGTGACATATAGATCGCGCGCGAGCTGAATGCAGAGTAAATGTATGGAGACACATACATTTACTCTGCATTCAACTCGCGCGGCCCTGGACTCTGGAGATAGATAAGTCGCCTCGGGGCGACAACACTTTTCGTAGCTTTCTCATCGACAAAAGTCACGAGAGAGATGTCGCATTGATTGTGCTCGGCCTACTGATATTGTAATGATGATAAAGTGCCTATGCGTTTCAAAAGTAAGACCTTTAAATAACCATTACAATATTAATAAACATATTGCAATAGGACAAGTGTAATGTAACTTAATACATAAGCTTTATTAGAACAAGCGTTCGACAGCTCTACATTCCAGTTCAGAGCCGGTCGTATGTGTTTATATGTAATAGATTCGATGACATCTGTCACGTCACTTGAGCGCGAAACAGGTCCCGAGCGTGACGAGTTGTCCTCGATCCAGCGCGAAATTATCAATTTAAAGCCGTCATTTAGAAATGTTTGTTGACCTCTTTACAACGCATTGCTTAAAAGCCCTGTCCGTTTATAACGTTGAAGCACACCTTTACTTGGGATGATAATGCGGTGGGTTCCTAGCTCCTATCGCATACTAAATACGTACGACTCAAAGTTAAATTTTATCCCCGAAAATTAGTTCCTGCGGAAATATTTTGCGCAAATTTGCATTAACTGTCCGTCTGTGTTTTCTACAATTTAAAAGATGAATCACTACAAAACAAAAAGCCTACCTGTTGAAGCACCGATTTTTACCCTACTTTATGATAAATAATAGTAGTAAGCTAAGTCCCATCCTTAAAAAACGAGTCTAGCGCCCACGCATTTGTTACATCGGTAAGCACTGAACCAGTCTAGCGCCCACGTATTCGTTACACCGGGAAGCACTGGACCAGTCTAGCTCCCACGCATTCGTTACATCGGGAAACATTGAACCAGTCTAGCGCCCACGCATTCGTTACTACGGGAAGGACTGAACCAGTCTAGCGCCCACGCGTTCGTTACATCGGGAAACATTGAACCAGTCTAGCGCCCACGTATTCGTTACACCGGGAAGCACTGGACCAGTCTAGCGCCCACGCATTCGTTACACCGGAAAGGACTGAACCAGTCTAGCGCCCACAAATTCGTTACACCGGGAAGCACTGGACCAGTCTAGCGCCCACGCATTCGTTACATCAGGAAGGACTAAACTAGTCAAACTATACTCACAGCGCCTGCAGCCGCGGCGTGTGCATGAGCGCGCGCGGCACCTCTCGCAGCGCGTTGTGCGCGAGGCGCAGCACACGCAGCGCGCGCGTCTCCGACAGCGCGCCCGCCTCCAGCGACGACAGCGCGTTGTGCTCCAGGGAGCTGCGGCGAAGGGAGTCATCAAACTATACTCACATACAAATATCGAGTACAAACTAATTTTCATACAAACTAATACAAATCTTAAAATATCAGCCTTCTTAGAACACTTGGGAAAAATTACCCATTTTATGACTCCTATGTTTTTACCATTGAAAATGGTTATCAGATGCAAAATTTAGTTGAGTGTAGTATATTATATATTATGTATAAATAGTTATTTATGGTAGATATGTATATGTGTATTATTAGTATGTAGTGTTTATGTAGTCTATCACATTTTATAAAACTAAATTACTTGCCACACAACCCGTGATTTCGCCAATCCAATCACCAAAGGTTGTCTGGGAGAGATCGCTTTAGCGATAAGACCGCCTTTGCACGCTTCACTACGATTAAGCTTCTTTTTTTTTGTAATTATATGTTTCTATATTTCTTGTGTGCAATAAAGAATACAATAATAATAATAATCGCCTGAGACGTATTTTTGGCCATAGCTCCGAGGATTTTGGGAGGATCGCGATGGAAATAATACCAAGAGTTGAGGAATTTATCGAGACTTTTTTTGGATTTTTGAAAAATGTAAATAGTTTTTTGGGGGGTGTTTGTTTACTAAATTGTAAATATCTCGGAAAAAAACTGACTGAAGAAAAAATTAAAAAAAGAATCCTAGGGTATAATTAGTTTAGCTACAAAATAGAGAAACAATTTTGACAATCGGTTAATAATTGTGACCTGTAGCTGGTCCCTTTAGATTTGGAATTGTAGAAAAACGGATATTTCCGTACATAAAAACATGTAGCTTAGCTATGATTAATGACTGATCGTCATGGTAATGGTGTCAAAAGATGCGGATGCAGGCGAGAAGTGCATTCGAGTTAGAATTTTGAAAATCGGTTTATAAATTTTTGAAATTTCAGATTTTTATTTCAGAATATTTTTTTTACGTAAATTTTTGTACTCATTTTCAATGCTCCGATTCTTGCGGGGACTGCGAAATCTGTGATTTTTATTGTGAGCTAAAACTTGCGCTTGACGACAATCGTGCTAGAGAATTATCTTGGCATACTGAGAAGTTGTAATCAAAATGAAATAATAATTAATTTGCAAATGGAATAATAGTTAAAAACATGTCGTCGTCGTCGTCGTCGGGATGAACTTGCGCAACACAAGCGCATCTCTGTCAGTAACGACTCTTCTCTTCCACAGCGGTACACTAACGGCGTCTGAGGTTTTCAAAAAGAACCGTCTCAAGAGAATCTAGTTTACAATTATTTTCGCCCAACGGTCTCTACCAAGATTAATATCAAGTTGTTGCCTAGCAAGATACGTCTTTCTTGTTTCTCATAATATTAAAGTCTCGCCAAATATATTTATTCTACTTATTTTATTTATTGACAATCATTTTTTACATTTGCTTAGGTTCTTAACACCCTTAAGCCTCGACGACTTGTCTGGGTGCTGCACATTCCTCTTACGTAATATATTATGCGGATATAATAAAAATTAAATTCTACTAACTATACAACTAATAATAAATAATTAAAAAGCAACATACAATAAATAAATACTTAGCACACTTATATACTTAGCAAATTATATAAAACATAAACAAGACAAGATTAATTTAACTGGCAGTTAACTAAAATTCAAACAAGAGGGTGAAGAGGGTAGGATGAATTACAAATAATAAATAAACTTCAATTTCGACTCTCGCAGTAGCAAAATGTACTTAAAAAAAATACTGAATGAGTAGAATGTTCAAATCCCGTTACTAGTGATTTAATTTGTAGTTGCTACTCAACGATATTTTTATGGTCCCAGGAAAATGATAATAAGTGAAGCTTTGAAGGAAATAAAAGAAAATAATAATGTCATTGTAACGTTGAACAAGAGCCAATTTTCCTCGCACGCTGAACGGCGCCTACATGAATGGATGGAATTCCTGCGAAATATTAGTACAAAATTCCCTAAGAGTTTTTATTTTTTATAGCCACAGGGAAACATGGAAGGTCATTTGCGATTTTACGAGCGATTGTGACATGTTTTCGCACTAGTGTTGAAATCTATGATTTAGTCACCGAAAGGCCTCCTTATTGCTTTGGATGAGATTGCTTTGGCCATCACATATAAGTATTATGTGATGGCCAAAGCAATTATTTTTTAACCTTGGTAGATATTGATAACACGGCGATGGCCTTGTGGTTAAGACGGCCGGTTTGCTATTCGTGTGGCCGGGGTTCGGGGGTTCAGAGCAGTAACTTTTCGGAGTGACGTGTATTTTTAAGAAATAAAATGTCACTTGCAAGGGAAAAATCGCGATGAGACCGAGTTTGTTAACACGTTAAACGCCGTGGGGGACAACATATGGGCCTCACTTATTTAATAAAAGGAGCCACATTAAAAATGCCCGATTGTTTAATGTTACGTATAAGTTTTTATTGCTTTAGGGGCTAGAAAATGTGCCAAATCACATGAAATAAATCTAAGAAAAGTAATTTGTGACTTTATTATACCAAAATACTACTGGCACTCAACAGTTGCCCCCCATGGCCCACGCGGAAATAAATCGCGTTGTTCGTTGGCGGGGGCCGCGGGGGTCGAGGTGTCGGTCATCCCCGCTCATGTCCTGCCGGCCACCGGCAGTCTCGATACGCGATTCCCGCGCAGTGACCGTTTGGACTACCTAGCTACCTACATTGATTACGTATCGATTTAGGAATTTTCGGTTTATTTGTTTACGTAAATTAAATTGTTTTTTATTGCATTTCATTCAATGCTTTATTATAATGGATGAGTTCGAAGATTTAGAAATAAATCAAGAAGATTTATCACAAATAGAAGAATTAGAAATCACCTTGTTGAATAATAGTTTCCATATAAGCTCTGAAGAAGAAGACATAAATATCCAACCAATTACTCGTAAACGTCGTCGTATTATGGTGATAGACAGTGAAGAAAGTGATGCGGAAGATCATGCAGTTCCAGATACCTCGGGAAACACTACGCAGTTTACACGCACATGGACACTACCAACTGGTAACCAGCGTCGAATTATACCTTTCACAGAAAATCCTGGTTTTCCTACTAATCTCCGCTTAGCAATGACTAAGAAATCGCCTGCTGATTTTTACTCTCTTTTAGTTCCCGATGATGTTTTTATGCAAATTGTAGAAGACACAAATCAGTTTGCTATAGATAGAATCACCGGGCGCGTGGCTTCAAAAGCAGCAAGAATTCGTAACTGGTCTCCTTCTAACGTGCATGAGATAAAAAGGTTTTTTGCATTGATTATTTTTATGGGCTTGGTAAAACTTCCTAAGCTTTCTGATTATTGGTCAAAAGATGAAATAACAGGTCACCCATTTGCAGCAACAATAATGTCCCGTAATCGCTTTGAACTGCTTCTTCAAATGCTTCATTTTTCCCGGCTTGACAATGCTCACAAGTCTGATAGGTTACATCGCGTCAGAAACTTACTGGAGGTCATGAACACAAATTTTTCAAGGCATTATACTCCTGCTGAAGATATATGCATTGACGAAAGCGTTGTGCCATTCCGCGGCAGAATCATTTTTCGTCAATATAATAAACAGAAACGGCATAAATACGGCATAAAAGAGTTTAAATTATGCACTCTACCGGGGTATACATATAAAATCAATATTTATGCGGGAAAAGAAAACGATCAAGTGAATACTACGCCGGCAAACGTTGTAATGTCACTTTGCAGTGGCTTGTTGAATAAGGGTCACACGTTGTATACCGACAATTGGTATACGAGTATTGATTTAGCAAGGAATCTGTTGGAAAATGAAACACATCTAGTGGGTACTATTAGAAAAAATAGAAGGAATATACCAAAAGAGGTTGCTAATGCTAAACTGAAGACAGGTGAATATATAGCTAGAGAGAGCGAAGATGGAATTACTATCATGAAGTGGAAAGATAAAAGAGACGTACTTGTTCTTTCGACCAAACATTCCGACCGTTTCCAGATAATTACAAAGCGAGGAAAAGCGATATCGAAGCCGAAAATCGTGTTAGACTATAATAGGGCAAAAGGAGCTGTCGATTTGTCCGACCAAATGGGGGCTTATTCCACGCCATTAAGGAAATCGGTAAAATGGTATAAAAAAGTTGCCATAAACTTGCTGTTGAACACTGCAGTTATCAATGCACTAGTATTATATCAAGCAGTAACCGGGACGAAAATCCAAATAGTTGAATTTAGGAAACAGGTGTTGAAGGGCCTGTTAATGAGAAGTGAAACCTCAAGTCAGGTTTCAAGACCAATAAGAATGAAGCATAAGCTTGCGAAGAAAGACGGCACAAGCAAAAATAGTCGAAGAACATGTGCAGTGCTACAAAGACAATACTAAAGTAATGGGACGAGTATTAGCTAAAAACAAGACGAAAAAAGTTGTAACTTTTTGTGAAACCTGCCCTAACAAACCATTTCTTTGTTTTGATTGTTTCTATAAAATTCATTAAAATAATAGGTGTAGTAACGTATAATAAATAATTATTATATTTCTGATTTACAAACATGTAGTTTAATTCATCAAACTATCCCCGAACAATATACTCCTTTTTTCAGGCAGTCATATAAAAATTAAACCCTGACAGCTATGTAGTACAACTTTAACCAGATTTTAACTACTTAATTAAGTAAATAGTAACATTATACAGTATTTAACAACACATATAAATAATTTTATGGAAAAATATAAAATAACACATTATCATACACACTTTTTCCTTTAGAGCTTTCAAACAAGTCTTGTCCCGAAATTATTTGTCATATTTTTCTAAGTCATATTTTTTACTAAAAACCAAATACAATCTATTTGTCTGCAGGGCCGTGGGGGTCACGTCAAATACTTATTAGCTTCATATCTGTGTCCGACGGCCCAATAGAGACGCTTAAAATTGCCTCTGACTCGCGGTCATATGTTGTCCCCCGCGGCCCCCACGGAACTATTGTATGTCGACCACACGGTGTACCCCACGGCCCAAACAGAAAAACTGAAAAATTAAAGCGGCGTTCAACGTGTTAACCGAGGAGGAGAGTTCTTCATAATATTTTCAAAGACGTAGGAAGTAGGTATGCCAATCCCATCTTGGTCAGCGTGGTGGATTTGGCTAGTCTAAACTTTCTCGTAGTGTTCAGCACTGAACACGGCAAAGTGAGGGAATTTATTTCACTCACTTGAACCGATTTGCCGGCTATGGAACTATGACCTCACGTAAGTACATAAATTAGCTAATTTGGTGTCATCCTCTTTTCTTATAAAATCATATTCCAAAAAAAATAACTACAGGCTTCAATTTATCTTTTTTTTTTCGTAATCGTAAAATATTTGAGCTCTGTGTGCGCGTCCCGGGTGTCCGGGGGGGGCGTAGGGCGGGGGCGGGAGCGCTGCGGCCGACGTGCCCCGGCTCATTTATCACATTAAAGCGCCTTTTCCTCCGTACAGCGGATAATTAATGTGTCTTTTTACCTCTTTACCGATTTCTCCTTACCTAATAAGTAGGTAAATGCAAATACGTTAGGCACTACTGCGGGTCGAAGTTCGCCACCTTTCTGTCTCCCTAAGTACATTCACTTTGAATGTACGAGGAATTAAGGATTCGGGATTCAGACCAAGCGAGGGTTGAAACTCTGAGAACGAGTCACAGTGTAGGCCAAAGTCCACCATGCTGGCCAAGCGAGGATTGAAACTCAAACGTTTCAAACTTGGGACATCAGCACGTGACTGTACCGCCGCCGGGTCAGAAAGAGAGTTCGGAATTCTGAGCAGAGATTGGTAGATGTTTGAGAACTGTCAGGAAACCATTGTAAGGATACAATGGTGTTGCTCGTAGCGGTCAGAGAGTGCGTGCGCGGGATTCGATCCCCGCTCCAGTGAGCCTGCTGAGTCCGCCTGTAGCTATGCCTATAGGCGCTGTTCACGTGGCATATTCATGTATTCATGTAGCGAGGCATCGCCTTGGTCTCGTATACTGTATGAGCGCATGTATTCGTAGGTACGAGGTACGAGGTACGACGGCCTCACAACTATCATCAGGAATGCATCCGCGTCGCGCGCGACAAATATTCGCGAGCATGTGAAAGCTACACGCACACACACACACACACACACACACACACACACACACACACACACACACACACACACACACACACACACACACACACACACACACACAATCAAAATCAAAATCAAATTATTTTTATTAAAATAGACTTTTTACAAGTTCTTATGAATAGTCAAATGAATCTACCACTGGTTCGGAATGCCGTTCCTACCGAGAAGAACCAGCAAGAAACTCGGTGGTTGCTCTTTTGAAAAAAAAATAGTAAGTATATGGTATGTTTACAATAATCTACATGCAACATATACAGATACATAAGTAACCACTGTCCTGAGCATTGCTGGAGCGAGTTAAATCCATGCGCCTTTATCATTAATATAATCTTCGACAGTATAATAAGCTTTTTTTAGGAGCATTTTTTTAATGGTTATCTTTTAACTTGTGTAAAGGCAAGTTTATAATAGGTTGAGGAATTTTGTTAAAGAATAGTATGCTCATTCCCACGAACGACCTTCGGAATTTATTGAGGCGGAGCGATGGAGTCACGAGCCTATGACGGTTTCTAGTTGGCCTGTCGTGCAGATCGCATATTCTTTTGTAATTCTAAATGTGCTGTTTTACAAAGATTAGATTACTGTAAATATACTGCGAGCACTGCGAGGCTACTGTAAGAATACCTATTTCCTTGAATTTCTCCCTAAGGGATTCACGTGGTTTTAAATTATAAATTGCACGTATTGCCCTTTTTTGTAATACAAATATTTTTTGAATATCTGCCGCTTTACCCCACAGCAAGATTCCGTAAGACATAATACTATGAAAATAAGCAAAATATACAATCTTTGCAGTCTCAACGTCTGTTAACTGCCGAATCTTTCTGACAGCGTAAGCAGCAGAACTGAGTTTACCAGTTAGATTTGATATATGGGTGCCCCATTGAAGCTTAGCATCTAAGGTGACCCCCAAGAACACGGTGGCCTCTTCTATTTTTAACATATCATTATTTACCACTAGATTAATGTTACGTGTATTCTTGGTATTGGGCAGTGCGAACTCAACACACTAAGTTTTTTTTGCATTTAAAAGTAAGTTATTAATGTGTGTAAAGTAAGTTACATATGTGTGTATATATATATACACACAACACACATATGTAATACCTACACGACAGTCCACCGTTACAGTTGACTGACGTGAGACGAGTGAGTACATTCATAATATAAAAGTTTACTATTAGTGCCGATCAAGGAGAACTGCCCGCAGGTATGTACTGTTATCTGTTACGTCGAGACTCGAGTACTGCCACCGTCGAGACGGAATGCGGACGCGTACACTTTCGATAATAATTTTTTAGATGGGTTTTAGTTATAAGGTTTGATTGGACGCCTACACTTTAACGGCATATCTTTACAACCGATTTTGATAAAATTTGGTATAAAGGTAGTTTAGATGCCGGGAAAGGACATAGGCTACTTGTCATCCCAGAAAAGTTCATCTTGTATCATTCTATTTTCATACAGATTGTCTGCAGTTGTCTCCCGGGCTACATGGGCGCGTGTGCGCGATTCTCGTAATGATACCGCATTCTTCTTCTCGCGTCGTTTCCTCAGCTTTGAGGATCGTGGCTCCCTCGTGATATAACAGCCTTCACGGTGTTACGCCATCTTTCCCTATTGGTGTCCGTGCGAAAGGCACTGCAGACCGGAGTGTCGACCGCTTCTTTAATTTGGTCAGACCGACGTCTCGGGCTTCATCCGCGGGGTCTTTTTCCTTCGATCTTGCCAGTGATGATGAGCTAAAAGCTCATTTAAAAAATTTTTTAAATGCAAGCAGCATTTAAAAAATGCTGCTTGCATTTTTCCTGGCAATGTGACCGACGTAGTCGAGCATCCGCCGCAGACAGATGTTGGGTAGCCGCATCTTTACTTTTAATTTGTTTAAGATCGAGACGTTGGTCTTGTGTTCTGTCCAAGAAATGTTGAGCATCCGCCTCCAGCACCACATTTCAAAAGCATCAATCCGCTTTCGGTCGGCAGATTTAAGGGTCCACGTCTCAGCACCATACAAGAATATGGAAAAGACAAGTGTACGGACTAGGCGAAGCTTTGTCCATTGCGATATGTTTTTGTCCTTCCATATCCTGGAGAGCTGAGACATGGCACTTTTCGCCATCCCGATGCCACGGCGGACTTCTGTTTCACAGCTACCTTTGTTGCTAATGTTTGAGCCCAGATTGACAAAGTCATCAACAACAATCTCCAGCTTGCCCGATCGATCCACAACCATCACTTTGGTTTTCGACCTATTTATGGAAAGACCCAGGGAATTGCTGACCAGCTTTCTTAGGAGAGTCGCCATTTCGATCTCACTGCTATCTATAAGAGTTGTATCATCGGCGTACCTCAGATTTGTAAGCTTTACACCTCCGATACTGACTTCACCTTCCCATTCCGAAAGCACTTCTCTCATTATACCGCATAATAAGTACTATTTATAGCAACACTACACATCGCCGCCGACTCGCGCCGCGCGGAGGAAGTGCGGCCCCGACCTCGACAGTACTATTATACGAACTCTTAGCAAGGTAATATAACTGGATTTTTTTCCTTCTTTCCTCCGTCAAAGTAAGTAAGGTGAGAGCAATACTTTAGGGTCCTCTCTAATGACTGAGGGTCTCTCCCCCCCCCGACTGGTCCCACGAAGCTTTACCTCGTGCAGAGAGCTTTCTTAGATATTGATGCCGGTCACTCTAACTACCAGCTACCAGCAGACAATGTTTCAATATTTTTAGATTAAATCATATTTTTATTCAAGTAGACTTTCAACAAGTGATTTTGAATAGTCGAGTGAATCGACCCTATCCTTGCCACGTAGCTAAAAAATGAGTTTACCGCGTTAAGCAGAGCAAATCATTCATAGTACAATAATATGCTCTTCATGCAAAAATGATTCGAAATAACATAACTCTAGACACCATGATCCAATCTACTTTTACGTAATAAACTAATAACGCGCAGTTATAACACGTGGTTCAATAAGTCCTAAGAAAAAAGAGTCCTTAAAAGAAAAAAGCTTTTTCATGGCCAAATGTTTATGTAAAATAGTGAAAATACTACCAGCTGAAATCTTCACTATCTCGGCTATCTCGCGCACTTTTATCTTCCGATCTTCCATTACGATTTTGAGGACTTGGTTAATATTTTGTTGAGTCACTGCTTTATTTGGACGACCTGAGCGTTCCCCATCTTTTGTGTCCATGCGACCGCATTTGAAGTCGGCATACCACCGACAAATTGTTGCTTTAGAGGGGACTGATCCCGCATAACATTTTATAAGCCATTGCTGTGCTTCAACGGTATTTTTTCCCATTAAAAAACAATGTTTTATCAACACGCGAAACTCGTTTTTTTCCATTGTATCGAAACTACAAGTGTAGCGTCACATAAAGGTCTGCAAAATCAATATTTTAATGTTCCATTTTTAAAAATGTTACACATACCTTTTATTGAAGGCCAGTAGGTACTTTTTAAAAATCAAAAGAGTTTTTAATATATACGCCAATTTTCCAAGTTAGTCTCGGGACTTATTGAACGACCTAGTAGGTCATCGGTCATCGCCCACCGTCGACAAGTTTTTTAAACTCTTCCATAGTTATTCTGATTTCCATGGTACTGGTCTCAGCTGATAGATGCGGGTTGCTACGTCACGTCACATTCGCGTTAGCACGCGGCCCTCGCCGGAGGTCACACACACACACACACACATACACACACGCACACAGACCACTCCTCGTCCATATAAGCGAGTAGTTCCTACCGATAAGACCGCATCACTTCCCATTCAACATCACTCATACTCATTCCGCTGTCCTCCCAACTTTGTAGAGCTCGTTTGCTGCCGTGCATTTACTTGTTCGCCTTCGCGGCTCGTCTCGTCGCTCGCCGTTATTTATGCTCATCGAAATGCCGCGTAATTTGTAGTGAAAACTTCTTTAGGCGCGTTGAGCACTTTTTGATAGGGGGTAAAAATGTGGAACACGCGTGACCGACACCGTTCTTCTTAAGACAAAAGGTCTTAAGTATAATAATATAGTACATTCGTAATTAAACTTTAATTGTTTAATTATTACAATATATTTGTTTTTTTTTTTTTAATTTCAATATTAGTTTTCACTTCCATCGGCAGACCCTATGACTGCCAATTTTTAAAATTCTACAACAATTCTTCTCTGGACGGTAGAACCTAATGAAGTTGAAGTGTTATAGGATCCACCCAGACCACTGGTGGATCCGAGTGAACCCCATCGAGTGGGCTATTCGATTCATTGGTGGATCCCAAAAGTGGATCCTAGTGGATTGAGGGGACTGCGATCACAGTAGGATGACAAGAGATGTTGCTGTATTTTACGATAGTAGGCTAAACTGGTAAGAATATAGCTGTTATAATATTAAATCCATAGCCCTAATAGGTTTGTACACGCCATCGTCACAAAACACTAACTATAACTATTTACGAGTACGTAACAGAGCGAGCTGCTCTGCGCCCGTCAAGCACGCCCGGGATCCGAACACACAGACTTACACCTATATTATCATATTCGCTGACAATGGTCCGAGGGGCACGCAGTGTGCGTGGGCGGGCGAGGGCGGGCGGGGGCGGGCGGGGGCGGGCGGGAGACAGCGCACTGAACTGTAGATAGTGTCAGCTTGCAGCTTCGATCGTCGGATCGATGCACCGCGGTTGGCTTTGTGTGTGTGCTTGCGTGCACACACAACACATTGGAATTGTAAACTTATAGGATCTCGACTGCTACAGGGACTATCTAACTCGTCCCGGCGTGGTCGGGTTTTTCCAAGAAACTTTTCTGAGTAAGAATTCTGCAAGTTTCATAGTTTCAAAATTTCATATAACTTGGGCCGGTTATCAAATCAATCAATCAAATATCAAATATCAAATATCAAATATCAAATATCAAATATCAAATATCAAATATCAAATATCAAATATCAAATATCAAATAAATATTATAAATGCGAAAGTTTGGATGGATGTCTGGATGGATGTATGGATGTATGGATATATGGATGTTTGTTACTCAATCACGCCCCAACGTCTGAACGGATCTGGCTGAAATTTGGCATAGGGATAGATTATAGTCTGGAATAGCACATAGGCTAAAATTTAAAATTGAAGAGTTGCCGCGGGAATCAAACAAATGTATCTGTTCAACTGATTTTGATAAAATTTGGTACAGGGATAGGTTGTATCCCGGGGAAGGACGTAGGCTACTTTTTATCCCGGAAAATTAAGGAGTTCCCGCGGGAACCAAAAAACCTCAAACCACGCGGACGAAGTCGCGGGCATTCGCTAGTATAAACATAAGTAGGAACATTGAAAAACTAAATTTTCAGAATGTATGTATGTATGTAAACGATGTATGTTGGTAATTGGTACGTCATACAGTCAGTTTATCATTAGATTTGAGCATATTTTCGTGAATTTTAGAACTGTGAAGTCTATGCAAACTACACGTTCACCTAGTTCTCTAATTGCATTACTTAAGCACTTTGCATTCTTGGATTCTCTGCATAGTTAAAATCATTGAGGTATAACGTTTAGCGTACAGTACATATTACTTCAACGGTTAAAATACCTAGTTCTTGGGGTGGATTGAAGCCCACGTCTGTGGCTCTACAGGCATCGTATTTAGCAGAATGCCTGTCAAAACTAAAGTACTTAGAATCATAAATTGTAAGTGCATTGATGCAGCATCATTACCAATGTTACGAGTTATAGAGTTAGCTCTACGGGGAGGCTGCAGCCTGCACCGCGTCGACCGCGCCGTTCATCTCTTCACGTAGAATAGTAAACTCATTATTTACAATTGAAAATGTATGCGCTCAAGTTCGTACATCGAATGAGAACGGTAATTTCCATAATTAAAGGTTAGTGATCGTGCGTCTGTTGCTGTAATGAGCGGTGTTACGACCAACGAGTGTACAGTCACGGTGTGAAAATGTTTATCAATTTCAAAATTATTTATAACACTGCGGGCATTAGAAAATTTCGTATTATCAGGGTTCTTGTTAAGTTACAAACCTTTTCAACTGTTTCAACTGTAAGTAGTGTAACGACTTTTTTGTACCTACTTGAACTTATTTCTTAATTAGCAAATTATAGTTTAGCACGTTATGTTTTGTGATTATGGCGCCTTTTACGAAGAAGTACACCCTTGAATGTAAAAATATTGTTTTAAAATAGGAACGTACTATGCACCTAATTAACGAGTAACGACCATGAAACACAAATGTGATATACCTAAGTACATAAAGTAGGTAACATTCTTGATCACGAAATAGAGGCGTGGGACGCGTCTCTGTGGATTGAACTGTCTACAGCATCATTGCATTAATTGTTAAAAGTAACATTTATCAAATAAATTCTACGCCTCATGAGTAATGACTATAATGATCTATCCTATCTGGCTGTTGGCATTTACTGCAGCGACCGATGCATGCCAAACAATCTATGATCAAATCACACATCTTCGACCTTCGATCACAGATGCGTGCACGTAATGATGAACCTTAAAGTGGCAAACATTGTCAGACCGCGACTGTACGCAAAGCGATCAAGACGCGAGATAAATCACTGCGCCTCCCCCCCACTGCCCCCCCACCCTCCCTCTGCCCCCCCCGCAGAGCTCTCAGCTCTGTGCGTGTGTTATAGCACTCCGCGAAATGCCTTCATTAAAATTTCTGCTCAACATTTATACCACATATGAGGTGATGATGTGTACACCTCGCAGCCTAGTGATAAATTCGTGTGACACTGGTAATTAGATATATTGGTCTTACTTGCATTAGGTACAATATTAATTTAAAAATACAAAGCAGAGGAGTTGCTAAAATAACTCCCAGATGCTTATTGTACTATGGCTTGTGTTGTAATGGTCATCTTCTTTACATCGCCGTTGTTCTGCGCATGCTTCGAATTTTGAATATTTGAATACATATAGACTTCGAAGCTATGACCAGCCAGCCTCTAAGGAGTATGCACGCCACACATACACAGAGTTGATATAATTTAATGTCCACCTTATTTTTTTCATGCCAGATACATTAATTATGTGCCAGATAGAATAAAGAATTTTTGTGGATTTAATCGAACGAAGAGTCGGATGGCATAATAATTTATTTCCGAGTAGATACTACTTGCAGCTATATTTTACTTTCACGAGCTCAATTTTGTCGCACAATAATAATACACTCCGGCACTTCACGGTACGGTACAGTACGGCTTCCAATACACGTAGTCCTCCCATTATGATTCATGTCATTTTTATTCTAACGAGTTTGACTGTTTGCCTTGTCCTTAGGTCAGCGTGGTGGACTTCATAGTCCACCACGCTGTGGATCGGACTTACTTCACACACCCTAAGAACATTATATGTAAAACGATCAGGCAAGCAGGTTTTCTCACTATGGTTTCCCTTACCGTTAAAACAATATATGTATATTATTTCTTAAAACGCACATAACTCCGAAAAGTTACAGGTGCGTGCCCGGGAATCGAACCCGCGACCACGCGAATAGGTAGCCGGGCGTCTACAGTAAACCACTAGGCTTCAGGCTTGCCTTGCAGGCTTGGTAATATTTTAGCAAATGACATTGTAGCCAAATCAAAATCTCGCAATATCCCTGGCACGTCCCGGTCTGTGGCAATATTCGCCTAAATCCCACAACGTATTTAATAGAACTACTAAAGTGGTTTACACAGAGCGCAAATAGTACACGTATTGAATATCCGTTTGCTACATCCATTACACGTACTCGTAGGTACGATGTATTGACACACAGCAGAGCCCAGAGGGGTTGGCTGATGGCGCGGCTCGGTGTGAACACGCCGTGTTTGTCATCACTCCGCCGCGGCTGACAAACGGAACCACTGCTGGGAATTCAAGCCATATACTGTATTATTATAGATGCGAAACATACGTGTCCTGTCTGTAACGGTGACCAATCATTTGGCAAAAAACAAATAACAAATTTTCATTTCACAAACAACGTTTCCCAAAATTATGAATCATATATTAATCGTTATAAAACTTTTGGTCCTACTAACAATTCACTTGACAAAACAATTTACAGACAAATTATCATTTCATAAAATATAATTTAACAAACAATTGATTTATAAATCGTGTTATTAAATAAAACAACGTAAAGCATATTTCTTTTTTGATAAAATGAATTGTTTGATAAATACTGTAAGAGTCTTCTGGCGTAGCCCGTTTTAAAATAGTTAACATTCTTGGGTCAAAATCTGAGCACTCAGACTCCACGCAGTCTTGTCTGTCCTACCCCTAGAGTGTTTTTGTTAAGAGCGTAGCCAGAAGCTGGCGAAGGAGGTCCTGAACGAAGGTCGAGTGGTTTTCCTAGCTTCTCCACTTCCTTTTTAGGCACCACTCCCGCTCATGCAAGAGCGAGCGAAGCGAGCTCGGGACTGGGGGCACTCCGACTCGGATAGTTTAGGTGACGAAGAGGATGGCGGGGTCTTTCAGACCTCCTCCTCGTGGTTATTTCCTTTTTATACCACCCAGAAATAAGGAGCCCCGCGAAGCGGGGCTCCGTCGATCGGGCCTTGGAGGTGGTGAGAGAGAGAGAGGGAGAGATCAGAGAACCCATATCCCTAACATTATCCAGCCAGAGTTCGATAGACCTAGGTGAGTATGGGTAAATTCCGAATTAAAATTTATTTTATATCATACTTGCTCAGTAACTAGGGATTACTATGGTGGAAAGTCTCCTTGTAAGTTGGTGTTTGCAATTCAAGGCAAGATTACGTCGCACTATGCTTGAATTGTAATGTTCACATTACAGTTCAAGCTATGCAAAACTCCTTGGTAAACAATCTCTTTTCTTATAAAATGGTAAGAAAACTTTTTACTGAAAAAAAAACATTGAACATGGCGGCATTTAATTTCCATACATTTCAAACTATGCAAAACTCCTTGGAAACCAGAGCCGTAAAAAAAAAATGGAAAACTATTTACGAAAAAAAAATGGAAATGGCGCCATTTCATTTGATCTGAAAGTTTGTGAAGTTTGTTTGTAAAGTGATTTTGCATTACCAATGTTTTATTTACCTCGTAAGAATGATATAAAGTAGAATGCTTACCTCGGTTGCAAGTAGCTATTACACCCTTGAACTATATTCACCCTCGCTCGCTGCGCTCGCTCGTGTGACTAAATATCTCGGGTGCACGCGATCCATTAGCGCCCTATGCGAGCTGCGCTCGCACTGACGACAAATTGGATCTTGTTCTGTAATAGCTTACTTACGTCCCTTGTGTAACAATCTACTATTACTTATTATTTGAACTTTACCCAAAACGTTTGGGCAAACCCAAGCTAAACTACGGCTAGTGGCAAGTTAAGCTATGGCTAAGTAAACCCGTGTAAACCTAGGTTTACTACATCTTCTAGCATTACCCGTAATAGTAGATTGTTACACAAGGGACGTAAGTAAGCTATTACAGAACAAGATCCAATTTGGCGCCAGTGCGAGCGCAGCTCGCATAGGGCGCTAATGGATCGCGTGCACCCGAGATATTTAGTCACACGAGCGAGCGCAGCGAGCGAGGGTGAATATAGTTCGAGGGTGTAATAGCTACTTGCAACCGAGGTAAGCATTCTACTTTATATCATTCTTGCGAGGTAAATAAAACATTACAAACAAACTTCACAAACTTTCAGATCAAATGAAATGCCGCCATTTCCATTTTTTTTTCGTAAATAGTTTTCCATTTTTTTTTACGGCTCTGGGTTCCAAGGAGTTTTGCATAGTTTGAAATGTATGGAAATTAAATGCCGCCATGTTCAGTGTTTTTTTTTTCAGTAAAAATTTTTCTTACCATTTTATAAGAAAAGAGATTGTTTACCAAGGAGTTTTGCATAGCTTGAACTGTAATGTGAACATTACAATTCAAGCATAGTGCGACGTAATGTTGCCTTGAATTGCAAACACCAACTTACAAGGAGACTTTCCACCATAGTAATCCCTAGTTACTGAGCAAGTATGATAAAAAATATATATTCATATCATAAAAAATTTCATAATCTCATATGAAATCAGAGATTGTACGCGGACAAAATTGCTGGCGATCTATATATTTCAAATAACAATTTATATTTTAATATTTTGTAAAATTACGAATTTGAAGAATGAATAATCTTAATATACTTATATAAATCTCGTGTCACAATGTTTGTCCTCAATGGACTCCTAAACCACTTAACCGATTATAATAAAATTCGCACACCATGTGCAGTTCGATCCAACTTGAGAGATAGGATAGTTTAAATCTTAAAAAAACATCAATTCACGCGGACGAAGTCGCGGGCATCATCTAGTAAATTAGTAAATGACATTTTTAGATTCAGCACGTTTGCAAAGTAGAGTATTTGTGAAATGAGTATTTGTCAAATCATCTTTTAATCTAAATATATAAAAGAAGACACTGACTGACTGACTGACTGACTGACATATCAACGCACAGCCCAAACCGCTGGGTCTAGAGACTTCAAATTTGGCACACAGGTTCCTTATGAGGTCTAGGGGTGCACTAAGAAAGGATTTTTCAAAATTCCCCCCTAAAGGGGTGAAACGGGGCTCCAAAGTTCGTATTTTACCAAGCTTCAATACTCCTTCACGCCGCAACTACTGAACCGATTTGGCTCAAATTTGGAATGGAGATAAATTGCATCTTGGGTTAACACATAAGCTACTTTTCATCCCGGGAAAATCCATGGTTCCCGTGGGATTAGTTAAAAACCGAAATTCACGCGGAAAAAAATCTTCACGCCGGAAGTACAAGACCGATTTAGCTGAAATTTGGAATGGACATAGATGATATCCTGGGTTAATAAAAAAGCTACTTTTCATCCCGGAAAAATCCATGGTTCTTGCGGGAAAACTGAAAAATTGATATTCACGCGTGAAAAATACTACTTTACGCTGCACTTACTGACCTGATATGACTGAAATTCGGAAAGGAGATAGATTTTATTCTGGATTGATACATAGGCTACTTTTCATCCCGGAAAATTTCATGGTATATCAAAGAAGATACTGACTCACGCTCTCACTGACATATCAACGCACAGCCCAAACCCCTGGGTCTAGAGACTTCAAATTTGGCACAGAGATTTAGGGGTGCACTAAGAAAGGATTTTTCAAAATTCCCCCCTTAAGGGGTGAAACGGGGCTCCAAAGTTCGTATTTTACCAAGCTTCGATACTCCTTCACGCCGCAACTACTGAACCGATTTGGCTCAAATTTGGAATGGCGATAAATTGCATCTTGGGTTAACACATAAGCTACTTTTCATCCCGGAAAAATCCATGGTTCCCGTGAGAATAGGGAAAACTAAAATTTACGCGGGCGAAGCCGCGGGTATCTGCTAGTAAAATATATGTTTGATCAAACGTTTCTTCCACGTTTGTGAAATGATTAGTTTTTGAAACTTTTTTTGTGAAATGATCATTTGTTAAATGTTTTTTGCATTAGTGAACCGTCTGTAACATTTAAAAGCTCAAGCTTTTGAAGAAATTCTAAAAGTGCACTAGGTAAAATATTTACTGTCAAAAAAAAAAAAAAAATTTGTACAAAAAATATTAGGCATAAAGTCTGTTTTTTAATCCCGGAGACCAAAATGACGTTTCCTGTGCTGCCTGTTTTTTATGGCTCTTAAATAGTGATGTGGTGCAGTCGATACTTATTTACCGATAAATATTTGTAGGTAGGTATTCATGTCAGGTGTGTATAAGACAACAAAATGTGTAGGAAATATTATTTCAATTCAAATTAAATGTATGAGCTGATTCTCATTTCATGTTTTTCATATTATTAAAAAAATTTAATAAATT
Source organism: Erebia epiphron (assembly GCA_963932025.1). Taxonomy (NCBI): domain Eukaryota; kingdom Metazoa; phylum Arthropoda; class Insecta; order Lepidoptera; family Nymphalidae; genus Erebia; species Erebia epiphron. Next base: position 35,035,300 of record OZ009946.1, read on the forward strand.
CACCATTTCATGCATTTGACATTATATTTAAAAACCTGTACATTGAAAACTAAACGTTACCTACGTATTTCGTCAAATATAAATATAAATTGCGAATCTTTATAAATTACTAGCTGATGCCCGCGAATTCGTCTGCGTGGTTTTTTTGTTCCCGTAAACGTAAAAAAAAAACGTAACGAAACAAAAATTCAACAAACAAATCAACAAACAACAACAAAAACAGCAAAATAACACTTGGAAAGGCACGTACACAAAACACATTCGACCACGAGGGCGCAAAGGAATCGAATGCGAACTGCGAAACAAAATAGCGCGCGACGTAACTCACGATTACAGAAAAGGTATTAGCTATATATTTTCCCTTTTTTAGTCTTTTGCCATAACTTAAACAAACATTTATACACAGCTAATTTTCTAAGTAACACAGCTATGTTGTGTTGTGTAGTTGAAAGAATGCATTCATTCATTGCACGTGCACCAGATCCAAACAATAGATTAAAAACACCGAACTTTTGGACTTTATTGCTATAAGTTCGGAGAATTTCAAGTAAATGGTCAGTAAATTTTACTAACTTCGACTTACATTATTTTTTTAAAATCGAGTTATAGAGTATAAATATGTACTATCAATACCTCGCAGGGAAATACCACTTTGTTCGACTTACAAAGTCAAAACAATTCGAGATATCGCGTATTTGAGGGTCCAGCGGAAGGGAATGGCAATATTTTTCGTCTTACTGAGGATAGTTTATTTTACTCCTTATGCACAAAATATTATTTTATTATCGATTTTTATCTGAACCAGAACCATGAAGACAACACTATTATTATAGAGCTGGTATCATTATTATTACGTTTGACATTTGTAGCTGTCATTTTAGTCTCTGGGATTAAAAAAAAGACTTTAGTAAAAATTACCCTTATTAGCATTTTTTTTCTCGGAATGTCAAAGAGTTCCTTTGATTTATTGAAACAACAACAAGTGAACAAAAACACTCTTTTGCAAAAAAAAAACGGGCACGCAGGAAAATAACCTTTTCATTGGCTCCTTCAGATTATTTGATTATTCTGAGAAACTTGTATCCTCTGAATCCTTTTAATTAATAATCAGAAAGTAGTTTCTGTTAATTTCGTCGTTTCGATTGAATTATTGAAAAATGATCTTGGAGCCCAAACAGCTGTGGTGTTGGTGTTCATTGAAACAAACAGCCAAACAGGTGTTGGTGTTCATTGAATGAAAAACGGACTAAAGATTTTTGTTTTTTTTATTAACGTAAAAGCAAAAAGTAAAAGTTTAGTATCTATTATAATATATTTAGTTTAGTTAACCTAACCTAACCTAGGTTATATAACGCGAGAAAATGGGTAGACATAATTTCCTCGTAGTGCGCATGCTAAGCCAGCTGATCAGCAGTCGGCGAGAGGTGCGCTCGTACGAGTGTGTGTGCTAGGGAGTGAACGACCTCAGCTGTGCCGTGGATCGCGCGGAGGCGGTTTTTTCTCCAGCTTCGAGAGTGAAGACCTCTCCCGGCAAGACGCGGTCGCCGGAAGGTTATTCGGCTGGAGTCTGTCGCGAATCCCCTGTATCTGCCCTTCTACAATTACAAATAGCTACTTGGGCATTTACCTCCCGACGCATTTGGCATCTTGACTTCGGCTGCTATTATTTTCACTGAACCTGACTTTACGACTCCACAGACCACGATGTTTTGAAATAACCTCAAAATGCACAAGAAGTACGTAAGGAACTCCTTACGGTCTAAGCTCATCTCGGGGCGCTTACCACTGAGATTTGATATAGATTTGTGGATTTGTGTGAGACCCAATTAATGAAAGCAGACAGGAAATTAGTAAACAACTGACTACTTAGTGCTTTATTCCGCGACCGATGCGAGCATTATCCTACTTACCAAAACTAACCAGTTTTCTTGTTGAAAGTGACAGGAGGAGACGCGCGTCACATATTATGCGCAGGCTGCGAGCTCGACCCGGGCGGGTCGCCGGCGACCGACCGACCGACCGACCGACCGACCGACCGACCGACCGACCGACCGACCGACCGACCGACCGACCGACCGACCGACCGACAGACCGACCGCGGTGTACCGCACGCACCTCAGTTTTCGGAGCTAAGTGCGTTTTAAGAAATTAAACGTCACTTGTATCAGACGGTGAAGGAAAACCTAGTGAGAAAATGTCCTTCATGTTGAGAGTTCTTCAGAATGCTCTCGAAGGTGTATGAAGTCTGCTAATCCGCACTCGGCCAGCGTGGTAGACTATGGGCCCTTCTCATTCCGACAGGAGACTCAGCAATAGGTTGAAATGATGATGGTGACGTCGATATATATGTAGGTACTAGATGGGCCCTTTCATAGAAAAAATTGGGCGTCCGACTTGTAGAGCGCGCTCCAAACCTGCATAGCCCTATCCTTGTCCCCGCCATAGCGCTGTGCCGTTTTTTAGACTAGATGGTGTTAGTAAATTAGGTCCACATTCTATATTTGACAGTAAACATAGACGGGCCCTTTTGAGGTCGTTAGATGGTGATGATGAAGAAACCGGCCAAGTGCGAGTCGGACTCGCGCACCGAGGGTTCCGTACTCAAGAAGTAGGTATAATTACCTTTGTTAATGAACCGCAAAACTAACTTTGTTTGTAGAGGTTTACTGTTAATATCAAAAAATTACGTTTGTTGTATGGGAGCCCCCCTTTAATATTTACTTTATTGATATTTAATTATTTATTTTGAAAGGTAATATACAAGTTAATATTCTGTGAAAATTTGAACCGTCTACCTGTTACCGTTTTTAATATTGAGCAAAAAAATACGAAAAAAACACGTTTATTGTATGGGGACCCCCCTTAATATATATATTTTTTTAATTTTTAGTATTTGTTGTTATAGCGGCAACCGAAATACATCATTTGTGAAAATTTCAGCTTTCTAGCTATCACGGTCTATGAGATACAGCCTGGAGACAGACAGACAGACAGACAGACAGACAGCGGAGTCTTAGTAATAGGGTCCCGTTTTTACCCTTTGGGTACGGAACCCTAAAAACTAGCTTACAGAATGTGGTAGATAGTGTGAAATGTGCTGGTCACTCACAGGTAGTGCAGCCTGGGCAGCTGCAGCGCGGGCAGTCGCGCGAGCGCGCAGTCGTCGAGCCACAGCCGCGCCAGCGCCGCGCCGCTCAGCGCGCCCGGCGCCACCGACTGCAGTCGGTTGGCGGACAGGTTCCTGCGGACAGCGACACGCGCGTTACTGGCCTGCACTCAGCACTGCCACGAGCGTGACTTGTACACTGTGCGCTGTGCACCATGCCGCATGCGTATGTGCACTGTCACTTTAGGTGTGACTAGCTGATGCCCGCGACTTTGTCCGCGTGGATTGAGGTTTGTTGGTTCCCGCGGGAATACTTTAATTTACCGGGATATTGCGGTGTGAAGGAGTAGGTAATCAACATCTAAATTTACAATTAGAGAGATTCAAGTAGGAATTAGGATTACTATTTCATATTTGTTAAAATATACGCAACGATGACGTCCACAATGTAACCCACACGAAAAAAATGGATTTACGTTTTATTTCTCTAAACGCCAACTACTAATGCTCGTGGCGCTGTACCATCCACCAAAGAATACCTACTAATTATTAGTACCTTAAGTAGAAATAAATATAATATTATTCGTTTCTAGCAATATGTAAATGCGATCGCGTGTCTGTCTGTCAGTGTCAGAAGGTTAAGTAGCTTTAATATTGGAGACAAAAGCAAGAGCGAGGAAACATTTTACTGCGCGAGCGAAATAATTCGGACGAATTTTAGTTGTAATCATAATGCATGTGAACTTGTGACTGTCTGTCCGTCTGTGAACAGCCACAGACGACTTTTAGTCCGGTAAATCAAAGAGATATTTAAAACCTAAATCCACCCAAACAAAGTCACGGGCATAGTCGTGTCTAATTTGTAATTTAACTTTTTAAGATTTAAGTCATAAAATAAAATTCATTTACTTAAAAAGATTCCATTTAAAATAAAATACGTTTCGAGATAAAGTGAAAGCCAAAAATTATCTTTTTATTGCAAGCGAGAGAACCGGACTTAGCGAAACATACTTGTGTCGCGCCGTCCGCGTCCTGGCGTAATAAGTATCTTATTATGGCTGATGTTTTGGCTAAAACACAAAATGCTCAGATTTCCGGAGCCGTCGTCGTGCACACAAGCGGCAATTACATTCGACTCCCCGGACCCGTTCGTTCGCTTCGCACTTTTGTTCGGCATCGCGCCAGCGCGAGCTCTCGCTGAGCGAATATGCAGAGCAGCGGCTCGCCGGGACCTTTTGTTGGAATGTTTGACGCTCAAATGAAATCACAATGACCGCACCCTATTGGTATTCCATTTATCATACAGTAGCACTATACTGTATTCGCTGCTCAGAGCGTACCTACTGCTAATTCATTCAGATATTTCAGCGGGCTTCAGCGTATTCTAATGATAGAAAGGGAGGTTCATTCTTCATTCGATTGCGAATATCTAGCAGTAAATATCTGGCCATTTTTGAATCAAATAAATATTATAAATGCGAATGGATGTATGGATGTATGGATGTATGGATGTATGGATGTATGGATGTATGGATGTATGGATGTTTGTTACTCAATCACGCGCCAACAGCTGAACGGATTTGGCTGAAATTTGGCACAGAGATAGAATATAGTCTGGAATAGCACATAGGCTACTTTTTATCCCGGAAAATTAAGGAGTTCCCGCGGGAACCAAAAAACCTCAATCAACGCAGGCGTTGATTCGCACTTCGCCTCGTGTTGTACGCGGGCTGTGTGTGAGGCGTCAGGGCGGGTGTGTGTACTGTGTGCGAGGCGTCAGGGCGGGTGTGTGTACTGCGTGCGAGGCGTCAGGCGGGTGTGTGTACTGTGTGCGAGGCGTCAGGGCGGGTGTGTGTACTGTGTGCGAGGCGTCAGGGCGGGTGTGTGTACTGTGTGCGAGGCGTCAAGGCGGGTGTGTGTACTGTGTGCGAGGCGTCAGGGCGGGTGTGTGTACTTTGTGCGAGGCGTCAGGGCGGGTGTGTGTACTGTGTGCGAGGCGTCAGGGCGGGTGTGTGTACTGTGTGCGAGGCGTCAGGGCGGGTGTGTGTACTGTGTGCGAGGCGTCAGGGCGGGTGTGTGTACTGTGTGTGAGGCGTCAGGGCGGGTGTGTGTACTGTGTGTGAGGCGTCAGGGCGGGTGTGTGTACTCACAGGTCGCGCAGCGCGGCGGCACGCTGCAGCGCGTCGCGCGGCAGAGCGCTGATGTTGTTGTGCGACACGTCACTGCAACAGACACGACCAGTTACAGAGGATGACAAAAACTTAGGAATGAGTCTAACGACTGTGATAGTTCTAAAATTATTTTTTCTCAATCATGCTTGGAAATTTGGACATTATTTTGACAACCTTCTTCGTGATAAATCGAACTTGCTCTACTAGCAAAATACATGCTAGCAGCGGCCAGCTAAAGTTGTATGAAAATCCATATCTGTCGTGATTTAGCGACCAAATAAATTACATAGTAAATTCATATCTGTCGTGTAATTTAAAAATGGAACGATCTTTTACTCCGAAACATGGCAACCAAGGAAGTAACTTATCAAAGGTTTTATTTAAATCTCGAAGTAGCTTGCAAATAAAAAGCTGTTTATTGAAAAAAAAACACTTGAACGCGGGAAAAATTATTGTTGTTCGTTATTCGGGGCATTGATTTTGAAATGTATTTGACACAAGTAATAAAATTAAAAATTTTAAAAGAACCCACGACGAACTGCAGAGCTCCATACATACCTTTGCCCTGTATAACTTTGAAACAACAATTAGAACTTCGCAAACGTATATATTACATAATATCTAAAACACAAAACTGCATCTTTGACGGCTCAGTAGTTTTTTTGACCAGCGTGGTGGACTATGGCCAAACCCTTCTCTTTCCGAGGCGCGCTTGTCACGACAAATTAAAAGAGTCCAAATATGACGGGTTTACGATGAGTTCCTATGACCACCTCCTGGCTCCATCATGAGACCCTGGGTAGCATCTAGGTACAAAGTTCTTATCAAGACAAATCCAAAGAGTCCAAACGCGACGGGTATACGATGAGAATTTAAGGAGTTCCCATGATCGCCTCCTGACTCCATCATGAGACCCTGGACAGCATCTAAGTACAAAGCGCTTGTCACGACAAATCAAAAGAGTCAAAATGTGACGGGTTTACGATGAGAACTTAAGGAGTTTCTATGACCACCTCCTGGCTCCATCATGATACCCTGGGCAGCATCTAGGTACAAGCTAAATATATCTAAAACAAAAAGCCCGCACAGTAGTTTTTGAGAAAAATGGTAACATATTGAAAAAATAAAATCATAGACTCAGCTCAGCTTTGTTGTCTATAGTCCTAAAATATATTTAAGAACCTTCTCACAAGCTATACACATCTAATGCAAAAAACCGCATCTCAATCGGCCCAGTACTTTTTGTGAAAAATGGTAACACATTGAAAAAATAAAATCATAGACTACAGCTCAGCTTTGTTGTCTATGGCCCTAAAATATATCTAAGAACCTTCTCACAAGCTAAACATATCTAATGCAAAAAACCGCATCTCAATCGGCCCAGTACTTTTTGTGAAATTTTTTAACATATTGAAAAATTAAAATCATAGACTACAGCTCAGCTTAGTTGTCTATGGTCCTAAAATATGTCTAAGAACCTTCTCACCAGCTATACACATCTAATGAAAAAAACCGCATTTCAATCGGCCTAGTACTTTTTGTGAAAAATGGTAACAGTGGTTGAAAAATTAAGATCATAGACTACAGCTCAGCTTTGTTGTCTATGGTCCTAAAATATATCTCAGAACCTTCTCACAAGCTATACACATCTAATGCAAAAAACTGCATCTCAATCGGCCCAGAACTTTTTGTGAAAAATGGTAACATGTTGAAATATTAAAATCATAGACTACAGCTAAGCTTGGTTGTCTATGGTCCTAAAATATATCTAAGAACCTTCTCACAAGCTATACGTATCTAATGCAAAAACCGCATCTCAATCGGCCCAGTACTTTTTGAGAAAAATGGTAACAAAAAGTGCACAAACAAACAAACAAACACACAACCTCTTAGGGCAAACCACAGACCATACAACCAATTTACTGAGCATAGCGTGCCCCCTCACCAGCCAAACGTTAGCAGTATGAGTGCTAACCCTACGTTTTGTGCCTATAGCCGCCCTCAGTCCGTATTCGACAGTGCTCGGACATTGATCGAGTAAAAAACGAAAAATAGGCCTCTCTGTAGCATTAAATGGCTTGGAAAGAGAAGCAATACCTCCAGCTAAGTAATGAATGGGATAACATTTCATAAGTATGTGTAGTTTTGTAATAATAAATAAAAATCATCAATACGCAAAAAAATAAAAATATTTACAAAAATGAAAAGGAACCCGTTTATGTCTTTCAGTTTTTCTTTGTCTTTCACATGTAGTTCTACATATCTCCGTCTCTTCCAGGCATAGCCCAGTGCAGTCCGTGCATCTTTCGATAAATTATATCGTAGCCTTAGACTACTTGAATGCCAATAAATTAATTTATTGAGTAAAAACTTATATTTCATTAAATTCCGAACAATTCTAAAGTAGAAGAACAGGTTAGAGGTTTATTATTTATTTGATTAAAAGTTGTTGTTGAAAACTTAAGTTCTTTAGTATAGAATTAAAAATAAATTATATATCAGATAATTATCTATAATCATACATATGGTAGTATTTTGCTGTTTGAATAAAATTATTTGTATTGATTTTCCAATAGGTACTGGTAATTTTTATCGATACATTTTTGTCGCGCAGCGGGCAGCCCAAGTGCCGCGGTAACATATACTTTGTACTTATAACTCTGTAAAGTTGACCTTGAGCCAGCCAATAAGAAATGCTTTTATTACCTCGTCCCCCACCTGAAAGTGGTGAGATGTGTTTCAAAGCGAAAATGTGGCTATTTTATTAGTTCTCAATAGGTTTACTACTCGGTGGGGCAAACACATATACCGTCTCCGCTTCGTCGAGGGTAAAAATGAGTTCAAGTGAAGACAATGAGTGTGATGAACTCACTTTAACGCCGTTTGAAATTCAAGAGGCGGCAAGAGTCGTGATAGAAAACTTGTTACCGCCAAAATAGAAAGAAAAGTATTTGAAAACCTATGAAAATTTTGTTCAATGGACGAATAAAAGAAAATCGAAATCGAAGTTCTGTCTAGGTACTACTTAGATTTAATTTCCGCGCATTATTTGAGAAAAGTACTATACAAGACTTGGCCACAACCAGGCATTGATGAACTTACGTATGTGTGCCTCGGCTTCGCCTCGGCCCACATTTACACGTTCGTCCTTCAATGCCTGTTTTGCTGGCCGCTGCAGTAATGTAACTACTATAAAAAATAATGAGATGATAGTAAAAATATTTGCGCTGAGTTTGTAGCGCGCTCTTCTCGTTTGAAACCTCGCAACGAGGTTGCCGTTCAAAAATTTTAAGTACAATATAGATCTTTTGACTTTCAAACGAATCTACATTCAACCAATCTTCCTGTACTTTGAAACGCGCTTGAAACGCGCGTTTTCTGCGCGTATGAAATACGCAGTGTGCATAAGCTTTTAGACGGTCAAAAAATTATATTAATAATCAAAACGTACCTATTTTAACAAAATTAGTATACACTTTTTCGATACGGTCGCGGTGGTAGAGTCTTAACTCATAACTTATCGCAATTGGTACGTCATGTGGTCCTGAGTGAAATAAATTTACTATAAAATCATTTCATTTCATCATTCCATATAAATCAAAATATTATTTAAGTATATAAACGTTTGAGTTTAAACATACTTACGGGCCTTAAATAGAATTGAAAGTACCTACGTGCCAAAATAAAAATATCATCTTCATTAATTCAATTTCTTGCTTTCATTGTTTTATTAGTTCCAAAAGTAGTGTTTTCGTGGAATGATTGATGGTTATGGCGCCCGTGAATGGTCCGACTTCAGTAGAACTACAGACATATCCCAAATCTCATGGAGACATTTCTCATTTCACGGAAATTGTTAAAAGTAGGACACCTTAATATATCGAGTGCGTCAGAGCTTATATAAGGTTGGCGCTAAAGCCTGAGACACACACACGACACGCTCGACTGTAATTGCATAATTAAGGGACGATTTATATGAAACCGTAACCCTATTGAGTAAAACTTGCATCAATCATTGTTACAATCTCGATTGTTGTGATTGGCTGAATTTATGGTATTCTTGCTGCGACAATGGATTGGATGGAGCACCAATATCGGGAGATTGTTAACCAATTGATTGCCAAGGTGATTGCCACAGATCGCTACGATCAGCCCCCCAATCATGTAAGAATTGTCGATTTAATCGTATAAGTTTGGCTTCAAAGTAAAATAAACCATAACGTCATTGAATTAGAGCTCAATTTCGTGTATCCATTCTCAAACGTTTAGGTATGTACGATAGCCTAAACGTATAAGAATGGATACACGAAATTGACCTCTAATTCAATAAGTTATGGTTTATTTTACTTTGAAGCCGAACTTATACGATTTGATCGGCAATCCTTAAATGATTGCACCTCAGTTGTAGGCCTGCATCGAGCATAGAATGGCTTGACAGTTGACTGCGATGCGCGAAGGAGCGCATATCTTAATTAATTATCATCCATGCTAATATTGTAAATGCGAAAGTGAGTCTGTCTGTCTGTCTATCTATCTGTCTGCTACACTTTAACCGATCCTTTCAACCGATTTTAATGAAATTGGTTCCAGACGTAGATGACATCCCGGGGATAGGCTATAGGTTTTTTAGCTAAGGAGTTTCCCGGGAATTAAAATTTTAAAAACGTAATCTTCACGGATGAAGTCACAGGAATCATCCAGTAAATTAAATAAATAAATCTTGCGCCTCGAAAATGCATCATACACTTCTTTAGGTAGGTAGGTATATTAATAATATATTTCACCATCCAGGAGCCGCGTCGCACACGTATAGTCGCGCGCTCTGTGTGCTTCAAAGCTTAATTAATGAATGTGTTTCGCGTCGCGTCGTCTAGCGAAGCGGAAACACTTTCACGTGTCGTCGCGGCGCCGGCCCGCAGTCATCGCCGCAGCGCGATTCATCTCAGACAAGTGCTAATGCCAACCGTTCGCCGAACACAAATTCACCTGCACTAAAACACAATGACGAAAGTTGAACGAGGTTAAAAGTGTAGCGGGACCGACTGATCTAGACGAACGAGATACCGACACAAGAATCATATTATAAGGGTGAATAATAAGTTTCCGACACAAACACCGATCCTTGGCGCCGCGGCAATCGGCATACCTACACAGCTCGCAATGCTTCTGTATAGATGTGGCGTTACCTCCTTGCTAGCTGGCAACGCACACAAGCTACGCGTTGGGAATTCGAAAATATATCTACCCTCTACAGCGCGCTACCACGCTAGTACATACCTATTCTGTGCTACAATTTAGAACCTAATATTCTTTGCAACTATTCACGTTGATAGGTACTTTTTTTTCCATTACAAGTTAGCCCTTGACAGCTATCTCGATTGATAGCAGGTGATGATGCAGTCTAAGATGCTAGCGGGCTAACCTATTAGGGGTACACGGCAACGTACCGGAACGCTAAATCGCTAGGCGCTCGGGGGTCGGTACGTGTTTGCCGGTACGGTGGTAAGTAGTAGTCTACTATTATCATAGATTTTTATGTATTCTGATTTCTGTGGTGGTAGTAAGTAGCCACGGCCGAAGCCTCCTATCAGATCAGACCGGAGAAAATTCAAAAATTATAAATTCCCAAAATGACCCTGCCGGGAATCGAACCCGGGACCTCACACTACAAGACAGCGCTCACTACTGCGCTAGTAAGTTCGTTAAAAAATAAGTAACGAAATAGAAAAACTAAAAGTAACTACCAACGAATTGTAGGGAAACCTCTGCAGTCTGAGAGTCAATTGCACCGGCGATGGTCATGGTTATCGTTGAATTGGACCAGCTACAATTAAAATCACTTTGGGTTGCAAAAATCAGGGTTCTACCAGTCACTAGTGGTAGATTCACTAGACGATTCAAAAGAACTTGTAAAGTTCATTTGAATAGACAACACTTGAGTTCGACTCCCTGCTCCTGTTAGGTCCATACATATTCAACTCGTCAGCGTGACAATCTGAGCACGATATAAGTACAACAGCAACTATGCCCGACCCAGTTGTTATTATTTATTCCTAGATGATACCGCGTAGATTAAAGTTCATTGATTCCCGCGGGAATTCTTCAATTTTCCGGGACAACTAGCTTAATTATGTTACCTAATCTCCATTTCAAACTGTTAAATCAGTTCTGTCATTGTGGCGCGAAGGAGCCACAATCATCCAAACAAATACATATATAGGTACAAACAAACTTCAAACTTAAATCCAAACTTTCACAGTTTTAATATTACCTAAACTATTATGGTGTGACTAGAGGTCGCCCGCGACTTCGTCCGCGTTCAATTGTTGATGTCCTATGAGGTTATGAAATTTTCCCGCTGCAAACAGCCTATCTAGATTTTCGTAAAATTGCTTCGTAAAAATCCCGATTTTCAAGTCTCTAACTTCATAAACATAAAACTTTCATACAAACTTACAACCCCCATTTCACCCTCTGTGGGGTAGAATTGCCTAAAATTGCTTATACAATTTATTATAACTTAAAACTAATAGCCTAAATCCCGATTTTCAAGTCTCTTACTTCAAAAATTTGGAACCCTTATGTATGCTGCCAACCCCCATTTCACCCCTATTGGGTTAGATTTTCGTAAAATTGCTTATACAGGTTTTTATTATTTATAAATAATAACTTAATTGCCAATTTTCATGTGTCTAACTTCAAAAACAAAGGACTTTCATGCAAACTTCCAACCCCTATTTTAACCCTTTAGGGGTAGGTTTTCTCAAAAACCTTTCTTAGCTGGCGTCTACACCATAGAAGGAATCTACCTTCCAAATTTCAAGTCTGTACGCTTTATAGTTTCTGAGATATCGTGATTAGTCAGTGAGTGAGTGAGTGGTATTTCGCTTTTATATACATATATAGATTAAACTAGTGTTTGCTCTGTGCGCGAGCTGCTAAAGCAGCTCGCGTAACCTATTTCACTATCTTCGGGTAACTGCGACGCGAGAATGATCAGCGCCTTTTTTAATAATATATTTAAATAGGTAAATACAACGGCAGTAGCTGTGGACACTTCGACATTGATTTGATAGGTGTGGCGGTTTTGTATGAAACTACCCAACGATCATTGATTTTAATTTTCCTACCTCTATATGTTATTTCAGCTAACTGCCTCAAAAACTGAAAAATCAAAAATTTGAAATCACTACAGCTCGGCCGCCATCTTGTTTTTCCAATTTTTTCCACTTTTTTTATTGATTGTTTACTAATTTCTTCAACAGTTGCGAGTTTTAACGAAATCGGTTGGGAAACAAAAGAGTTGCAAGGATCACGTCGGCCGCCATCTTGTTTTTCCGAAATGTCATAATTTTTCCTTACTCGAATCCCGCACTCGAACACATCTCTCGTACATCATTGTATTGTTTTCTGGCTCTTTCCGTTTCAAAATCTTGCATAGTTCTACACTTGTAGTCTCTTCAATATTTGCCATATATTTTCTATGAAAAAAAAAAATAATCCGCCATCTTGAATTTTTTTCCTGTTCATCAAGTAGACCTTCAGGTCCTGATCATCTTTTGCCAAGAAACCACACTTCCATCTTTTATACTTTCTGAGATAGACACCAAATAAATTTGTATGGCAGCCATCTTAAATCCGCCATTTTGAATTTTTTTTTTGCTCATTGTCTATTGGATGAAGTTTCGAATGACATTTGGTCGAGCACCCCCCACCTATCTTCAATACCTTGGCCGTGCTCTTAACCCGTCTCCGAAATCCTCAATCAGCAGGTGTCTCCATATTTTTCTTCAAGTTAAATTTTCTGACTTCTATAAGAAGCCGTCAGTGGAAAAAAAATTTTTTATACAAAATTTTACAGGAGGAAGATTTTGGGGAAAATCTCGAAAACTTCCCCAAATGTGGCAACACTGTTTAGATACCTCGATACTGCCGGTCGAGATACACAATCGATCCATACATTTCAACTTTCCCAAACGTTGCCAACTGCCTCAAAATCGTGATCGAAATTTTCAAAAACACAAAAAGAATACAAAATGGCCGCCACCTCGTTTCACATAAACATTTTACTTAGTTTCATAATTTTCCCGTAAACTACAGGATATACCGCTCCTGATGACGTTTCAATTTTTCATCTCGCTCGCACCCAGCCGAAATGATTGCTCCTGAAAAGAGACCATGTCGAAAATCACTTTTTCTTTGATAAATTCCAGTGTTGCCAGACCTCGGCGACGAAAATACCCAAATGTCATTCGTACAAGTGGGACACGTGGTTGCTCGTACTCGAACTTTGCAAAAAATACGTATTTCGATTTTTTTATTTTTGGGGTAAATCTTGAAAACTTCCCGAGAAATGGGGTAATTTTTTTCCCCAATCCATACCTTGAGTCAGTACACACAATCGCCTCCTAGAAGTCGAAACGATCCGACGTTGCCAACTGTGAGAAATTTGAATTTTAAAATTGCGTTTTTTCGTACCTCAAACCGAACGGCAGCCACGACAGCCGCCATCTTGAATTTTTGAAAACTACTCCCATTCTGTCAAAATACAGGATAATTGTAGACGAAAAAAGGAAAAAATATTATGCTCGACCACGCCGTTTCGGATCTGTGGCGCCGCGGTTCGGGGTCGAAAAATCAAAAATTTCAAAACACTACGGCTCGGCCGCCATCTTGTTTTTCCAACTTTTTCCACTTTTTCTATAGATCGTTTACTAATTTCTTCAATAGTTGCGAGTTTTAACGAAATCGGTTGGAAAACAAAAGAGTTGCGAGAATCACGTCGGCCGCCATCTTGTTTTCCGAAATTACAATAGTTTTTCCTTTCCCTCATCCCGCACCCGAACACATCTCCCGTACATCATTGTATCGTTTACTGTCTCTTTCTAGGAGAAACAATTCTGTCAATGAGTGAGTGAGTGAGTGGTAATTGAGCTATATATAGTATAAAGTGTATGTTCGAACGGCGCGGGCGTGTCGGATTATTCAAACAGGCCGGGTTTGATTTGAATATTCCGATACGGCAGTGCTACCGCTCAGCTGATTGCGAGGTTCAAGGCACCAGCGGGGCGGGTGGGGGACCCCCGCGCCGGTGGGGGGCGCGGGCTCGGGCCGGGCGGGGGTCTGGCGCGATAACGAGCGGCGCGTTATTGCGGTCATCCATCATCGGCGCGTCACCGACACAGCCACTTCTGCCAAACTCGACGACTGCGATGCGCAAGTTTTTAGGGTTCCGTTCCTCAAGAGGAAAAAAGGAACCCTTGTAGGATCACTTCTTTGCCCGTCTGTCTGTTTGTCTGTCTGTCAACACCCTTTTCCTCGGGAACACGTGGAGGTATGAAGTTGAAAGTAATATCAAATACATAAGTCTACGTTCCCTTAGAGCTCTAAAAAATCAAGCTTGTATGTATAAAGATCCGGCCGTTTATGCCGCATATTTTGCATACTTACTTATTCTGACACTCGCTAATAAATGAATCAAAACCTGTAGGGTACTTCCTGTTGAATCATTAAATTTGACAAGTAGCAAGGTTTCACAGCAGAAGTACCTATATGAAAAGATTCGGAAATCTTTAATTATTAGGGTTCCGTAGTCATAAGGTGTCGAATTGTTTGTCGGGCGCTAAACTGACAAAATTATTATTGCTACAGCTGAGTTTTGTGGTATCTTTATTATTATTTACCAAATGAATTTTAAATATTATGTGGTGGTACGGAAACCTTTGCGCGCGAGCCTTAGTCGCACTTGGCCGGTCTTTTAGGGTCTCTTTTGTTTTTATCTGCTGATAAGCACCTACAGCTGCCCAACGTCGTCGGTGAAATACTGCATGTTACAAGCGTGGAGCGCCTTCCGAACTGTATTATGGAGTTCATCTGAGGTAGTTTGTGGGTTCTATTTCGCCAGAATATAAAAACTGGTGGTGAACAAAGAAATAAGATTTACTTGACAAGAGATTCCAATCAAAATGAAACAAAAAAACGCAGTTAGATGTTCTTGTTACATAAGATGCAACGCTACTTACTTAAGTACAAAATATATCTCCTATCCAGGGTTGCCTGGAAGAGATCGCTATGTTACCGCTAAGGCCGCATTTAGTGCCTTATCCATCCACATTAGTGTTTTATCTGTTTTATTTATTTTAATGATACGTTTACTTTAAGTACTTCACTTTATCTCATATTTTAAAGCTTTCCGGAAGCTTTGAGACATTGAAAAAATATAAGATAGAAGTGAAAACGAATAAATTTAAATAATTAAAATAAAAACTTTAAAACTAAGGTTTAAAGTTTAATTTCGAATGTAGAACAACGTTCGAGCATGTCGCTGCTCGCGAGCATGTCGGTCACGCGAGCATGTCGGTCACGGTCACGCGAATACACAAGTTTACACCCTACCAAAAAGTGCGCAACGCGGCTAAAGAAGTTTTCACTTTAAAAACTTTCCTTCAAAACTTTTTATCTGAAGACCTCAAATGCCCGTTGCCTGAAGACGTTACGTTACGACGTACGGTTCAACTGGACGACATCGAATGAGTCACGACGGGGAGCCGCTGACACAAGACTGTGGCAACCCCTACGAGAGACGGGGAGATTCTGTGACCACCTGTCGACATCTCAGTTGACACGATCAGCAAAATTATATGTTTACGTTAAGTTCTTGCAATAATAAAAAAATTTCATTCCATTCATATCGCGAGATCGTCGCCCCACTCGGCGGCGCGGCGTCGGCGGGAAATTAATTCATCCGAGCTACAATCGGGCGAAATAATATTGAACCGCGATAAATATTTACGTCAATAAATTATTCCAGTTTATTTATTTGGCAACCAACCAATCGCTGCTAGGTAGCTCTAGCGCTTACGTGTGCGGCGCGATTGAAGATAGGTTATTAACCTTTTTTCCACAGACATTTTCGGTTGAGTGTCCAAAGAAAAATAAATTAATGGCAACAAATAAAGAAAAAATAGACTTATTTTAGTAGCTTTCGTTCCAACTGGCGATTAAGAACTGGGATTGTAAATTCGTCATATAAACTGAGATTTCTTTCTTTTTTACGCCACTACAAGTTAGCCCTTGACTGCAATGTCACCTGATGGTGAGTGATGATGCAGTCTCAGATGGTAGCGGGCTAACCTGTGGGGAGGTATGGCAGTTGTATAAAGTCCATACCCCCGATCGGTTTCTACACGGCACCGTACCTACTCATATCCTAAGTTACATCATACATCTACTGCTAATGCTCGGTCTTTCGGTCGGTCTTTGTTGTCATTGGTTTCGGCAGCAGACGGTGCTAAGCTACGGATGTGTGTCAAACCCACCAATAAGGGCGCTTGGTTTTCATAGTTTATATCGTTAGACGTTAGGTTATCTCTGGTGGGAAGGCGTCCTAACTGGCGACGATCGTCGCTGGCGGCGCGCCAGTGCAGCGTCACGGCGTCACTAGTGCGAATGTAATGGCCATTGTAGTGACACATGTTCCAGCTGCGGTCAGCTCGGAGGTTGTCACAGTGAGTTACTAACTTCCACACTAATCTATCGAGGAATCGCCCTAACGATTATTATGAAAACTCAGTGTTGTTTCTCAAGAATTGAGAGCATGAGAGAGCATTGAAATCTGAGCTAGTAACAACAAAAGACCTCTCTTGTCGGCTCTTCTCCGAAGACTACTTTTCGCACCGGCGCGGTCCGGTGGTAGAATTTTGAACCTGCTAAGTAATAAACGCCTGTTGGTTGAATGGTATATAAATATCAGGTCTGTCTGTCTGTTTGCCGGCTCTTTTCATGGGAAACTATTTAATGAAACGGCGCAGGCGGTTGCATACACCTACCCATGTTAGACCTGCGTACACTAAGATTTTCGGCAAACCGGAGTGGCGTGCGCGAAAATCTTAACCACGGTAGTAACATATTAAATATCTTGACCATTACTTGGTAAATCCATGCTAATTAAAATATTATAATTGCGAAAGTGTTTCTGCCTGATACGCTTTCACGGCTAATCTTATCAACCGATTTTGATGAAATACATACACAGCGATAGGTTGTTGGTCATAGGCTTTTTATTTCGGTAATTCAAGGAGTTCCCACGAGACTAAAAGCTTAATCCACGCAGACCAAATCGCGGGCAGCATCAAGTCAGAATTAAAAATGTCTTCATTTTGCATGGTCAAGAAAAAACATAGGGGTTCGAAAAATAGGAAATTCTAGAGCTTTTCACGATTACGGTTTAGTAAGATACGGTGAACTCGTATCTACGACTACTCGTATGTCGTAAGTTACCTCCGAGGCTCCGACCTCGACGGCGCGGCGGCGTCGCGCAGCGGTCGCATGCGCAGGCGCACACGTTGCTATCACACATCATTATACCGAGAGCGCACCAACACTGATAACTATAAGTGCGTTGCGCGGGCTTCAATTCGATAGCAGAGTATCATTAAACTTCATGGATTTTTTTCCATACAGCTACTCAATTAAGACTTCGAGTTGCTAACCGGACACTTCCCGGCCCGTTACTTCGGCTACGTTCGGGATATTTAAAAATTCTTTCTTTTTAAAAATTCTTTCTTCTACGTTATAGCGAAAAAATATGTAAATGAGTATTCCTAATTTCCTACGTCTATGAAGACATAGTTAGGGTATTATTGTTCTGTGGACCATAGAGTTTGGATATGTCAAATAAAAGGAGGATTCCGTGGCGGACACTTGACAGTGACATTAGTGAATATCCGTTAGAAGATTTGTGAAATAATTTTTATCAGATTTTTATATTTTATTGTAAAATAAGAACAATAGAAAGGTTACGGCGAGATAATAAAGTTAATTGTCGTTTCTCTCTTTTCAGGTAAGATAGTATGTTATTTTGATTACTAAAAACATAATGCATACATGTAAAAAGTTTCAAAATAAAATCTCTCTTTTCAGAGCAACGCAAGTTTTTATTTCGCCTTAATAAGAAACATTATAAATATAACGACAAATCTTACGTTTACAGACTATATTGATTTGTCAGTATGTTCATCCTTTATAATCTTTCTCCGGCCTAACACTGGCCAGCGTGGTCGACTACATTCTGAGAGCAGACGCGTGCTTACTGCTTATAGTAATGGGCCATTTGAAATGATAAATACATAATATTACCTCCACACGTGCGGAATCTCGAATTCTCCGCTTTCGAGGAATTATTGCGTTACTGTCCCAAGACTCCCAAGAGAAAACTAACCATTATAATACAATAGTATAAGGGTTCACGAGTCACGACCCTCTGGCGCGAGCCTTTGCCATCAGGAATACGAAGTAAAGAGATTTCTTGTTCCAATCCAATAGTTGGGCAAACAAACAATACTGAACAAGGTGAAAGTATTATAGAAGTCGTCAGTCGGTGTCCTCGTACTCGTTACTTAAAGGAATACCTCCTACCACACTACATCAGTTCTGTGCTCCCTACCTAGTACCTACATAAGTCATACTATAACGTGCACTAATATAGCATCGGGGATCGATGGACAAGGCCGCAACGTAAGCAGAAGGCCCGACCTTTGGCTACTTTGAAGAATGTTTAATAAATAATAGAGTAGGTACCTAAAGTTATCAATTGATAGCTTCGTATGTAGGTCGTTGGCGTATTCTTCGTAGAAAATGTAATTGGTGAGGGTTTTCGGAGGCGATATGCGTACATACAAACAAAAATCTGATCTTACTTACCTGCAGGTTTCATCTATGTAGTGTATAAAATGAACCATTTACTTATTTAAGGAGATCACTGTCGCCTAAACACAGGTCTATACCTATCTTAGGGACAGTTGGTTTTCTGTATGTCTAGATGTATTTCGTTTTCTACAATTGAGAATATTATATAAGATTTTCTTCGTAAAACGCAGAAGTTATTTGTATAATTATGTTTCTTTGGATCAATTAACAATTTTTTATTTTTTATATACTTATGTACATAATTTCGCATTTATAATCTGTAATTCATAGGTAACCCGATAAGGGAACTGTTAATCTAACCTAACCGCCACTTACTACCAACTTGTATGATAGATCCGTTCGGCAAACGAGCACCCCGACCGCCCGTTACTGGTTGGGAAGAGGGCAGGTTGCGTCCTGCACTCTTGAGACAAAATCACGATTACCTAATATTGACTTCTGTCAAAATGGAAACTGTGAGTTTCCATTTTAAGAGCGCGCGAGGGCCCCCCGTGTCCAACGCGGCTCCTGGCTATGAAGTGAAGAAGTGGGCAAATAATAAAATTACTTTTAAAATATGTTTGTACTCTCTTCAAAACGTGCACGAGCGAATAGTCACAACGTGTAGTGGTTTCATGAGAAATTTAATGTAGACAAAAGTAAAAAACTTGGCCAAAGCATCACAGCAGCAATAAATTAATCATTTGATCAGACTGCAGTTGCTACTGCTAAGCTCTAAACAAGTTGCGATCTAAACACAAAAGTATTCAATAATCGCTGAGTCTGCCGGTAGGAGACTCTTTCAAACGTCAAAGTATTCGAATTTATGCAAATTATTCCAATATGGCGTAGGTATCCCCGCCAAAGAACGAACCGAGTGAAATACATCGAATGAGTCAAATATCAACTTAATTAAACCTTCATCACTAAGCAAATACACAATCTATTATCTTTTCCAAAATTTCAATTCAATTTAAAACGCAAAGCTGACAATCGCTTGGCGGCACGTCTTTGCCGGTAGGGTGGTAACTAGCCACGGCCGAAGCCTCCCACCAGGCCAGACCAGGGATAATTCAGAAATTATAAATTCCCAAATTGACCCTGCCGGTGATCGAACCCGGAACCTCCGCACGTTAAGACAACAGCGCTACACACTGCGCCACGGAGGTCGTCAAAACTGTATCGAAGAGATACCTAGTTGTACAAGTCGGGCGATAAGCGGCCGCCGCGCTGCTCAGTGCTCGGACGTGACTCCTTACTTCTTCGAGTACACTTACTGGAAAACTACTTCGAAACTTCACTTTGGTCGAAGGTCACTTTATAAGTTTGACTTTCATTTGAATTGAGCTTTCAGTGATATTCTGAACAAACAAAGACAAAGCAAAGACTGGCCGCTAAGCGATTAAACGTTCCGGTACGATGCCGTGTACAAACCGCCGCGTAGTATAAAGACAGGACCGCTACCATCCGGCCGGACAAGGGCTAATTTGTAGTGGAATAAAATTTAAAAAATATAATCAGTCTTCCTGTTCTGATTTTGACGAGCAGTCGCTCGACGCAGGCGTCTGCGCAGAGCAGCGCTGCGCAGACGAGCAGTCGCTCAACGCAGGCGTCTGCGCAGAGCAGCGCTGCGCAGACGAGCAGTCGCTCAACGCAGGTGTCTGCGCAGAGCAGCGCTGCGCAGACGAGCAGTCGCTCAACGCAGGCGTCTGCGCAGAGCAGCGCTGCGCAGACGAGCAGTCGCTCAACGCAGGAGGCAGGAGTCTGCGCAAAGCAGCGCTGCGCGGTGACAGGCACACGTGACAGAGGCAACTGGCACAATTTTCTATACAAAGTTGTAAACTAAAGACGACAACAAAAGTTATTCTTTAAGCATGGTTGAAATACTTACCTATATGTATATTAGAATTCATATATACTAGTATATTTTATAAATAGCTATATTATATTATATAATTTATATGTTTATTATTGGCTTATGTATTAATATGTAGTTATTTGATTGTAAGTTTATAGATCCACCTGCAGTCTATTTTCCTTTATTTTCCCCTTTTCCTAAGGTTGCCTGGTAGAGATCGCTACCTAAGCGATAAGACCGCCTTTTGTATCCTACTTCTATCCGGCGTCGACCCACTGTATGAATGATACCAAGTAGCGAGAGAATCCGCGAGTAACAGCTAGTTCAACACAATGTTTGCCAATAGGTATTTCCCCGCGCGACGAGCTTCGAATAGATATCCTGCGACCGCGTCCGATTGCCAGTGCGATCTTGGTCGCGAGTAAATTGTACAAGTAATGTATTCCGTGCGGCTCCGGCAGCTTATCCTCGCCGACTGCGCCACAGCCTTGAGAGTTGAGACCTCCACCCGCCACGAATACAATTCAATGCAAGGAATGTTACCTATTGAACGCAACCTCACTATGATTTTATTGTCTCTGTCATGCGTGGTGGTCTGTAGTCTATGGTAAGGTAAGAAAAATGTCTGTCTGCAAGTTAGAAGTTAAAGTATTGATTTTGTTGTAATAAAATATAAGGATGTGTTAAGAAGAAAAGGAAGAATAAAACAAGTATTTGGAATTTGCCTCTTTTATTTAAAAACTATTAACAAAGAAATGTAGCAGCCGGTGGTCCATACAAACGTATTCTTCTGTTTTCTCCGTGGAAAATAACGACAGAGAAAATATTTTTTCATAAAATTTCCCTGTGTTTAGGTTTTTACTATAAATTAATATTAAGAGCTAGGATCCTCCAAAATTGGCTCAGTTTTACCACTAATAACTGACTTCCTGATAGTAAAAATATACCGACTTATACGAGTACCTAGGATTCCTTCCATAGACAAAACCCCTCTTAAGTTATTCTAAAAGCAAATCTGAAGATCTGTCCAGTGTTGATGTAGGAAATAGTAGAATACAAAATACTTCAACTGTTTCTCATACTTGGTATAAATCATTCAAACCTGCAGTTGTCCCTATCGGCCTTGGCGTTGAGTCGTTCGGGCGCAGCGCAATGCCAATATAACATATAGAATTACAAACCCTATTAGAGGAACACATTGCGTGGCGGTGACGTAATTAGGGCACTCTATACCCGATACCGAGGTTACAAATCACACAGCTGTTCCACCGGGATTTATAAAACCTAAATCCACGCGGATTAAGTCGCATGCACCAGCTAGTGATATACTTTAGAAACTATATTTATCTATTCTTAAATAAATATTATAAATGCGAAAGTTTGGATGGATGTCTGGATGGATGTATGGATGGATGTATAGATGGATGTATGGATGGATGTTTGTTACTCAATCACGCCCCAACGGCTGAACGGATCTGGATGAAATTTGGCACAGAGATAGATTATAGTCTGGAATAGCACATAGGCTACTTTTTATCCCGGAAAATGAAAGAGTTCCCGCGGGAACCAAAAAACCTCAATCCACGCGTACGAAGTCGCGGGCATCAGCTAGTAATATTATAAATGCGAAAGTTTGGATGGATGGATGGATGTTTGTTACTCAATCACGCCAGAACGGCTGAACGGATCTGGATAAAATTTGACACCGAGATAGATTATAGTCTGGAGTAATACCTACATAGGCTACTTTTTATCCTGGAAAATTAAAGAGTTCCCGCTTGAACTAAAAACCTCAATCCACGCGGACGAAGAAGCGGGCATCAGCTAATTTCAATATATTCAAATTACAGTAACATATGCGAACACTTGACATTATTTACCCAATCCATAAATCCTACCTTGATAGCTATCATGTACCTACTTGAAACTATGATCTATTCCCATGAACGCGTTTAACTCGTGTCAGACACACAATTATGATGGTGATCTCAGAACATGCCTTGAATTATAAGCGGGTATTGAACGAGTTCAGTGCAACAGTGTAGTGAGCTCGCGTTGCGCCCCACACGACCTTCACGCGAGCGCGTGACACGCGTCACATTCACGCTGACACGCGTCACACTCACGCTGACACGCGTCACACTCACGCTGACACGCTGTCGTGACACGCGCGTCACACTCCCGCTTACACGCTGTCGTGACACGCATCACACTCACGCTGACACGCTGTCGTGACACGCGTCACACTCACGCTGACACGCTGTAGTGACACGCGTCACTCGTCACGCTGACACGCTGTCGTGACACGCGTCACACTCACGCTGACACGCTCTCGTGACACGCGTCACACTCACGCTGACACGCTGTAGTGACACGCGTCACTCGTCACGCTGACACGCTGTCGTGACACGCGTCACACTCACGCTGTCACGCTGTAGTGACACGCGTCACTCGTCACGCTGACACGCTTTAGTGACACGCGTCACTCGTCACGCTGACACGCTGTCGTGACACGCGTCACACTCACGCTGACACGCTGTCTTGACACGCGTCACACTCACGCTGACACGCTGTCGTGACACGTGTCACACTCACGCTGACACGCTGTCGTGACACCGCGGTGACGGGGACCAGTTCCAGTACACTGATGGATAAAGCTCATTGCATAATATCAGAAAGCTTGTCGCACGCAAGAGTTAAACGCTGTGAACGCAAAACATGTTTGTCTAGGTAGTTTAACTGTTCTGTGGTAGTAGTTAATATGTCTATGAACCACAAGTATTACAGGATATGTATCGATGAAACATGATATTTTAGTTTATAATAATTTATTATCGCGAAATACTGTATCACAGTCGCAGGCAGTGTGACGTGAATGATGAGTACCTACTTCATAACCTCATACTACACTACCTCTATGCATACTACCAATTAAAATCGAAGCGGGCAAAAGCTAGTTCAAACATAAGTTGCAATCCAGGATTGTACGAGTATTCCCTTTTGACTAAGTTTCGATGTGGTTGATGATGATCCGATCCAAAATGATTTCGATATTTCACAAGGAAGGTTTATGTGTAACAAATTCACATTCAGCTCGGAACAATTCGCTGGCAACTGCTCGTATTTTATTAAACTTACAACAAAATCATTTTTGTCATAAGCATTGTATCTAGAACGTTAGTTGTTTTATGTTTTAGGCAAGATAAAAAGCGGGGCCCTGGGCTTCCTGGTTTTCCTTTACCGTTTGCAATAAGTTATACTTAAATGCAAATGCATGCACAACTCCGAAAAGTTAGAGATGCCTGCCAGGAGATCGAACCTTCGACCCCGTAGTAGGGGTCACGGCGGCCGTATTAGGGGGGGGGGCACAGCGCACGCCGCACGCGACTCGCGCGGTTGGTTTATACTTTACAGCGACGCGGGAATGTTACTATTTAGGGCGCCGCGCCGACCACTTCCATATGGACATTATTCTTATATTAAAACTAGATGATGACCGCGACTTGGACCGCGTTGATTTTTTTTTTATTTCAGCAGGAACTCCTTAATTTTCCGGGATAAAAAGTAGCCTATGTCCTTTCCTGGGACACATCATACAACCTATCCCTGTACCAAATTTCATCAAAACCGGTTGAACGGATGGGCCGTCGAAACGTAGCAGATAGACAAACACACTAACCGCGTGCTCCGTTTTTATGACTGAGCAAGCGAAGGATTGTAAAATTAAAAAATTAGAATCCTGAGCATCAGCGTGGGAATCAAAAGAGCACGAGGTGAAAAATCTTTTCACTCGAGTGCAACACGTAACTTTTCATCCCACCTCAGCGAGGAAATGACATGACGTGAAAGAAAATGGTGCGCGCAAAGCAAATTAAAAAAGTACACCAAGAAGGTTACGAGTGTGAGTTTTTAACAAATTAAAAACGGTTGTACATGGAAATTCGGCACCATAGAGGTAGAAGTAAATAGGTTTTAATGTTTTGAATTCACAAACTTCATAGACGAGTGATATTTACTAACGTGCACACGATGTATCTGAATTCAATTTACTTTATCCTCAAGAGGATAATAACGGCTTTTGCATTCAGATATCGAAGAGTAAAAATACTCTTTCCGAGATGGTGGGATGAAAAATTTTTTTTTGTTTACCTAGGTTTTGTCCACGAGTTCGTCCGTGTGGTATAAGCACAGGCAAGCTGGCCGTGTGAAGATCGTTAAAGAAACCGTCAACCGAAATCGTTTCCAATACCGGGATCCCGGGATCCCGGTATTGGAAAAAAATTAAATTGGGGTAGATGTTTTTTAACTTAAAATTAGTACTTTCTGAAGCAAACGGTACCATAACAAACAGTTTTTCATTATTAATAAAATTTCACCAAATTAACTCAAAATACTGCTTAAAGTCAGCGAAGAAAAGCCGTTTTTATACGACTGCCTGAAAAATAGTTATTTGTTATACAAGAGTGAAAAGTTGTTTTTTAACCGCGTGCTCAATTTTGATGACCGAGCAAGCGAAGGATTCTAAAATTGAATCACGAGCGCAGCGAGTGGTTCAAAAATTAGAATCCTGAGCGTCAGCGAGGGAATCAAAAGAGCACGAGGTGAAAAATCTTTTCACTCGAGTGCAACACGTAACTTTTCATCCCACTTCAGCGAGGAAATGAAATACTTCTCGCGTGATTGTTGAGGGAGAAAGCTCATTTCCGCATTTTTATCAGTTTCAGTCAATTTTGTTGGGGTCAAATTAACTTCTTCGTCACTAGAATCACTCATTTTAGGATTTTCACTTATTTTCAATTTTCTTGTTTTTAATCGAAGGTTTTAATTTTAAACAATATGATGTTAAAGAAAATGGTGCCCGCAAAGCAAATTAAAAAAGTACACCAACGGCCGGTTTCTGAATTGAGAATTTCATGTTGAGTCTATCTCAAAGACTACTAAAGGACCAATTAAGCAAATTTTTGTTTCTGAATTGATATTGTTTAAGGTTTGAGAGATGGAACTTGCTGTTTTTACTTGAATGCTTAATTCAGAAACCGGCCCAATATCAATTCGGAAACAAAAATTTGCTTAATTAGTCCTTAAGTAGCCTTTGAGACAGACTCAACATGAAATTCTCAATTCAGAAACCGACCGCAAGAAGGTTACGAGTGTGAGTTTTTAACAAATTAAAAACGGTTGTATGGAAATTCGGCACCATAGAGGTAGAAGTAAATAGGTTTTAATGATGTTTTGAATTCACAAACTTCATAGACGAGTGATATTTACTAACGTGCACACGATGTTCTAAATTCAATTTACTTTATCCTCAAGAGGATAATAATGGCTTTTGCATTCAGATATCGAAGCGTAAAAATACTCTTTCCGAGATGGTGGGATGAAAAGGAGTATATTGTTTCCAGGGTTCATGTATGTAATATGTATGTATGTATGTGAGTTTGTATATTCCACCATAACTTCTACACGCCTAAACCGATTTTGATAAATGAGGTATCGTTAGAATCCCTAGCTTATTCCGGGTGGCATAGGTAGGCTAGTAAATTAAAAAAAAAATGATGGGGTGACCATGGTTCCGCATTAAAGACTAAAGTTGAAAAAATATATTCGAAAATAAGATTAACTATATAATCATCATCCAGAAAATGATGAGTAGATTCCAAAAATATATGACACTATAGTTCAATATCCAGTGATTCACAAAAAATATCATTTAATAAAAATGTGAATAAGATTCCAAAGGAATAATGACTGTGGTATCGTTACGTATAGTAGCAGTGGTAGCCGTACTTCCATTCGAGGGGGATTTTTTATTACACAACTGCCCAAAAAAAGAGTGTTATGTTTTCAGGGTTCGTGTATGTATATGTGTCTACGGCAGAGCATTCGTATTTTTGAATAATTTTAATTATATTCACTTGTTAGGCTATACTGTTGAGAAACTCTGCTGAGGTCGTTGAGCGTTAAAACGCTATAGTAAAATGTATTGTGACTACTAAAATATGTTAAACGATATTTTTGTAAGAAGTCGATCGAAGTCGAAGAAAACGATAATTTTGTCAAAACACAAATTAATCTAAAATTCAATAGCTATTACTTAAAAGAAAATACGCCAAAATAAAATAATAGTAGATTATTCACCACGGGGGTAATGCGATGTATTATGTCACGGGCGCCGGGATAAATCCCAAGCGGAACGAGGGATTTTAGAGTAACTCCCGAGCGTAGCGAGGGTGTTGCATCTAGAATCCGGAGAGTAGCGCGGGAATTAGGGGCGCCCAAGATTAATACAGCATTACCCCTACGGTGAATACTCTACTTTTCACACCTCGCGATACAACCACTTCTTTCAGCTGGCGTGGCCTACTCGATTTGACAAACAAATGTCGTCAGTGCGAATCTAGTGGGCCACGGCTTTGGTTTTCGAAAATCGAGTTGGCCGCGCCTGCTGAGAACACATTCTGTTTACCGAAATTAGACTTTATGGATATAGCAATAAGAATTATAAATAAAACCTCTTTGGAATGAATAGAATTTCCTTCAGATCTTGCTTCAGATGCGCGATGATTCTAAATTCAAATCACATTAGGGTCAACACGTCAGTTGACGACCAGTTAGTCGACTTGCCGTCTTTAAAGTTACACAGCTCTTTGAAATTTACCTTTTTTGACGAAATAACAATGTATATGCATGAAAGAAACACGAAGAAACATAATTACCGTATGATTTAAATATTTCTATTTCCCTATTTTATGCAATATGACGATTTGTCAAAAAGTGCGTTTTTTTCAGTTTACGACCAGCTTTCGTTATTTTACGACCACACTGTAGTCAGTTTACGACCATTCAACAGCCACTGAAAAACGATCTCTTGATATATTAAGATAAGATCGAACATAAAAATCACAATGAATTGTTCTAAAAACACGTTTATTTATTTTTTCTATGATTTATTAGTCAATATGCATTATAAAAAATAGCAAAAAAGTGATATATTTTCTAACGCACTTGGAATATTATGGACATAACTTGCATGCTTTAATTTTTTTTTATTAGTCTTCTTTTCCTACATTTGTTCTCTTTTTCTTTTTTGATTAGTCTTCTTTTTCTACATCTCTTCTCTTTTTCTTTTGCTTTCCTGTTTTTCCTTTGCTTTTAATTACTGCTTTCGTGTTCTTCCAATTCTAAATTTTCTTTATCCCTTTTCTAAAAATATTATTTCTTCATGCTTGTGAGGAAATTGCACTTAGTAGCTTAGTCTAAGTTTCGCTTTTGTCATTTGGCGCTCATCAAAAGACATCTCATTTGGTGTGTAAGATATTAATTGTAGCATCGGTCCTAATTAGTTCTATTGTCAAAATATCAAATTTCGAGCTGGAATGTGATTAAGCAGGGGCTTGTGGGCAATGCTGTAGATGTCAATATTTAGGTTGTAACAAGGAGATATTAAACTTCGAAGCTGCATCAAATTCACTGGCCCGCACTGTGTTTTTATTTGAACTAGAATTTCTACAAAAATATATATTTTGAAACTGTTTGGTTTATATTTTCGGTACGAGCCTGCCAGTTCTTAACTGTGCTTTCCAGCTTTTACTTTAGTTGCCTGACGTCAGCCAGCTGAATGATATCGGGTTGTATAGCTGGTTAACCATTCCTAATCTAACTTACTCAGAGTATCAGAGAGTAAGTCATGTGAGACTTGTACCCATCTATGAATAGGTTTACGGGCTTTTTTATAACATTTTTGGTTACCCAATCATTGAAAGCATTGCTTACATATTCATAAAAGACTAAGCTCTTCATCCATCGAATTTCTAAACGTTCAAGTACCCATGAATCTAGCATATTATTAACGATAGCTTTAGGGAGTCTGACATAAGGGAATATTACTAGAGGTAAGAACCCCTGAAGCAATGGATGATAAATTGTCTTAATTATATGTACCTGGACTCCTAAGAATCCAATCTAATCTAATTGGAGCAAATACTACGGACTGTCTGTTAACCCAGAAAAATCTTAAGTATCTCTATTAGGTGGCTCCAAGCAGCTTGACAAGATCATACGAAGCAATTTACCTCCCATCAGCCTCGGCCCAACTACCCTGGACATTAGCTCTTTGGTCAAAAAACTTGGCATTTAAATCGACAGCTCTTTATCCTGGGTCCCGCAAATCGATGAGGTTAGCCGGAAGTTGTTTGCGTCAATTGGTGGCCTGAGACGCTGAAAAACTTTCTTCCAGTTAAAACCAAAATTTATTTAGCTAACTCTCTTCTTTTACCACTTCTAGACTATGCTGACTCGTCCTACCCCGATCTAACCGAAGAACAGCTGAATAAGCTCGAGCGTCTTCAAAACTTATGCATAAGATTTATCTACGGGTTGCATAAGTTCGATCACGTGTCCGAGTACAGAGCTCGTCTGAAGTGGCTCCCAATCAGACTCCGTCGCAATCTGCACATGCTGACACTCCTCTACTCTATTCTATACAATGCTCATACTCCTTCTTACCTCAAACAGCGTTTCTCTTTCCTTGGCTCTAACAACGAACTACAACACTTAAGGTACGGATAATCGCTTGCACATTCCTGCCAGTCGCACAGGATATTATGATAAATTTTTCACCCGTAAATCCGTATTATTGTGGAACAGCCTTCCAGCGGATATTCGACAGTCTCTCTATCTTCAGAAGTCGCTTGTATAAACATTTAGGTTGCAATTAATTCACTTTGGTCCTATCTATTTATTATCCCTCTATTTAGTCCGAATAGACCAAATAGAGGGATAGTAAATAGATAGAGGGATAATAATAGATATTTATACTACTATTATTACTATATATATTTTAATGTTTAGTTGTTGCACTATCCCACGCTCTTGTTTGATAATCTCCTCTCACCAAAGGTTGTCTGGAAGAGATTGCTTTAGCAATAAGACCGCCTTTGCAATTTGCACCCTTGTATCTTATCTTTTAACATTTTGTTTATCGTTATTGTTATTAAGTGTGTGCAATAAGGAGTTAATTTATCTATCTGGACTTACAAAATGCGATTGGATGAAGAGTAACGTATTTTATGAATCCATTAACGATAATTTCAATGGTTATTTAACCAAAAATATATCATAACAAAGCCAGTTTTTCAGTTTATAGACAGGCACTAAGCCTCTTTAAGCGAATTTTTGAAATCCAAGAGGAAAATTATTGTTATAACAAACATACCGGCAAATGCAAGACACTTGCTTCGATCAACTGATATGAGTTTGATCGCTGAAGCATAATCTGAAGTTATACAGTAATCAGAAATTGATTCTGAAAGTGTGGATTATATCTCTTAAACGAGACACTTTGGATTAAATACAAAATGTGTCAAAGATTATTGCAATATCCAAACAAATCCTAATCTTGAATAAACTGAGTACACCAAGGCTTCTTGAAAATTGCAGTTACAAATCGAGGACGAAAGCTCTAAGTCTAACATTGTACTGTACAGATATTCGATAATTTTAAACTGAGTTTAGTTAGTAGCCTGAAGTCCACAAACTCAGTCCAGTTTTCTGGAATCATATAAAAAATAATTGGTGCTCATATCACCCTACCAGATTATTTTAAAAAGTAAAAAGTAAAATAAAATAAAGTAGTAGTCAATACTCAACCGCCAAAATATAGACAAAAATTTAAAACCGTCTTCATGGTCGCTAGCTAATCAGTATACGACCACTACTATGTAGTCAAACTAATTCAAATAACCACATGGTCGTTATCTAGTCCGTATACGACCACAAAAATATTGTATTTTTTATTACTTTTGTATGTAATTAAATCGATGGTCGAGAAATGATCCGTTGCCGACCACTTTGTTTTACATCATCAAAATACGTTTAGATTTTTCGGTTTTCTCTATATTTTGCCGGTCGCAAACTGACGTTTAAATAAACCATACATAATAGGATGTCAAGAAACAATAAAATTTACGCTAATATTATGCGGCAAGTTAGAAAAGCTCAAAAATGATTCGTTACAAACCGCTAGTTTACGACCATGTGGTCGTAAAGGGAAGGAAGCTCAATTTTAGTCGGCCCATTAGCGACCACCATTTATTTAAATAAATAAGCATTTTATGGACAAAATATGGATTCTAAGTTATAATAAATAATAATATTCTGACACCTTAAACACAAAATGTATGCAATAACTTTAATAAACATGTTTTATCCACGGTTTAAGTTTGGCCTCCTCACTAATTTTTTTACTAGCATTTTGCTCCAAAATCAATGTGTGTGCTCCGGCTCAGATTCATCGGCTCACAGAGTTATACTGAAATATATTGGGTTGGCCAAATTTGACCCGAGAGTAAGGGATAGATAGAGCATGATCGTCAAGAAAAAAGAGTGATCGTTGCGTTGATTTTACAACTGTTTTTGGTTGTTTTCGGAAAAACGGTCGTGAACGGGGGGTGGTCGGCGAACTGACGTGTTGACCCTATAACCCTAGGGAATAATGGATTTCAGTACAACATTATAACCCTAGGGATTTAATGTCTTACTTTAACCTTAGATAACAGGCCATGTAATAAGGCGTTGTTGAGCGAGTGGTGTGAAAAATAGATTTGTCAACGTTTTGAGATACAATGAAATGCCAAGCCACAGGGATCTAAATTCAAACACTAATTTTTCCCTCTGAGTGAACAAAAACTACTTTTCATTACTGGTTTTAATCAATAAAGGCGTTCTTTTTAAGCTAATATGCATAATATACAAATTTTAACCTTAGCCGAATATAATACAGTGGCATGTACCAGGAAATATATGCAACTAGCAGATGCCCGCGACTTCGTCCGCGTGGTTTAAGATTTTTCCCCACAGGTGCTCCTTAATTTTCCGGTATAAAAAGTAGCTTATACCACTCTTCAGGTCCTTAACTACCCGTGCAAAATACCCGTTGCCCTGTTGCGGCGTGATTGAAGGACCAACTCTCTATTTCACCCCTTTGGGGGTAGAATTTTCAAAAACTGTGAAACACATATTTCTTTGTTTTCAATCAGTAGCTCACATACCAAGTTTCATGGCTATAACTTGAGAAATGAAGGACTTTCATACAAACTTTCAACCCCTATTTTACCCCTTGGGGGATGGAATATTGAAAAGCTGTGAAACACGTACTTCTTCATTTTCAATTCGCAGCTCAATACCAAGTTTCATGGCTATAACTTGCGAAATAAAGGACTTTCATACAAACTTCCAACCCCATTTTATCCCTTGGGGGATGGAATTTTGAAAAACTGTGAAACACGTACTTCTTTATTTTTTGCCGTAAGCCAAAATACCAAGTTTCGTTGATATAAGTTGTAAAATATCTTGAGAAATGAAGGCCTTTCATCCCCTATTTCACCCCTTTGGGGGTCGAATTTTCAAAAACTGTGAAATACGTATTTCTAAGTTTTCAATTCGCAGCTAATATACCAAGTTTAATGGCTAAAGCTTTCATACAATTTTTCAACCCCTATTTTACCACTTTAAGGGTTGAATCCTGAAAAACTGTGACACATAAGTCTTTATTTTTTAACGAAAGCCAAAAAAAATACCAAGTTTCGTTTATATAACTTGAGAAAATCTTGAGAAATTAAGGACTTTCATGCAAAATTTCAACCCCTATTTTACCCCTTTGGGGGTAGAATTTAGAAAAACTGTGAAACACGTATTTCTGTATTTTTAACCGGTACTTCACGTACCAAGTTTCTTGGCTATAACTTGAGAAATGAAGGACTTTCATACAAACTTCCAACCCCTATTTTACCCCTTCGGGGGTAGAATTTTGAAAAACTGTGATGCACATATGTTTACATTTTCAACCCGCAGCTCATATATCAAGTTTCATGGCTATAACTTGAGAAATTAAGGACTTTCATACAAACTTTCAACCCCTATTTCACCCCTCGGGGGTAGAATTTCGGGATAAAAAGTATCCTATGTCCTACCTCGTAGTATGGGCTCAAATCGTGCCAAGTTTCGTTTGAATTCATTCAGTAGTTTCGGCGTGATGCGCGGCCAAGATACAGACAGACAGACAGATAAAAATGAACGAAAATACAGATTTGGCTTCAGTATCGAATAATGAGTGCCCTCCAAAAAATATTTTCAAAATATCTTCAATGTACAGAATTGGACCTGTTACAGTTTTATTAAAAGAGTAGGTATAGATAGTCACTGTTTCGTTTATAGTGTCGCCAATACCGGTATCCCGGAATTAGACATTTCAATACCGGTATTGAAAACCGGCGAAAAAAGCATTGGAAGCCCTATTTGGAACTACAGTCCAAGCATAAATTATGAGCATTTTAACAAACTACTGATCTTCTTCTTCTTCTTCTTCTTACTGGGCAGGTTTCCGCACTTAAACCCCAGTTGGAGGGTCTGTTGTGCGTGCGTTGCCATTCCCCACTGGAGTTTTAATACTACTGATATAATATAATAAGTAATATAGGTAGGTATACTATGCAGCCACAGATGATGGGGTTTCAGGATCAACTATCAGTGTCATTTACCGCTGTTCCGCCGCTCTTGTCTCGCTTACAGCGCAGGTTCAGTGCTCGCGGGTCGCACTATTTTAAAATGAACGTTAAATCATCACGATTTATTGACCTCGCCTTATCGGGCGGCTACTGCTGCAGCGGAGAAAGTAAATCACGACTCCATGAGCCGGATCTGCAATGAGGCGAGGGGGATGAGGGGGGCAGGTGAGGCCATAACGAAATTACCGTATTAGCCGAGGAGGCAACGAAAATACTTCGCTAAATCATTTAGCTGCTTCTTGAATAATTACCACAACGTTTTCATTATTAGGGTTCCTTGCCGAAATGTTAAAAATGTAGGTGCACGCATACCTACCTACATGCTGTACAAACAAGACGCAGCCACGTTAACCAATCACCTACATGATGACATAAATATGACGCGGCCACGTTAGCCAATCACGTGCCGCCGCCTGAATCACGATAACGAAGTACTTTCGGAATTGTACTATATATAGATTTCAACCTACAACAGTTGGCCCAGCTGGGATCTCCGAGCATGACACCGGCTCGGGGAAGATCTTCCTATTGCATCGGGAGCATACACCATATGCTCCCGACAAACATTTGTCCTCTATAGGACAAATAGTTGGTACAAGAAATCTAGTTAATTAATTTAGATTTTAATTTTGCCAGTTCTTTATCTATTTATGCTTCATCGTTTGTTACCTAAAAAAAATTATTATATGAACGCCTAGGTAACAATTTTTTTAAGTAGCATTGAGTAGGAACTTCGAACTTATAGGTTACTTGCTAGCTTCCGACAAAATTCAAATACATCAACAATACATACAATATTGTAGGTGGCGCGCAAGTATGGTAGGTATTACAACGCCATGCCGGAAATTACAATGCGCGTGTCCGTGCCCCAGCAACGTGACGAGGGATGAAAACTACGCAGCATACAGTGGCTTGATTACCGCGCGCCGCAGCTCCAAGTGGCGCGACCCTCCTCCGGCCTCCCGCCAGCGACAGGTCACAGGCCTCAATACATCAATCATTCCCGACGGCTCATCGACGCGTCGCCGACAACACCGCGCTGCTCCTCCGATGACAACGACAAAGTAGACACAGTCTCCTTTTGATAATTATGTTTTACGATTATTTCTCTCTGCGACGTATTTTGAATTGACCTCAATAGCTGGAGGTCAGTACCTCTTATTAATCAAAAATATTGTTGGTTTTCTTGGAATAAGTGGGCGATAAGCTCCCAGAAGACTCGAGTGTACCTTATTTAGTATATATTACCATTTCGGTACCCAAAAGTTCGGAAGTAATTATTATTTAACGTGTGCTAAAGATATTACCCAGACTTGACCGTGCCATCAGCCATGGATCTTGGATAATTTGTGATATGACTGTCCAGAAACCGGCCTGGGTTAACACCGTAGGTACACACCAGGGGTCAACACCGTAGGTATACACCAGGGGTCAACACCGCAGGTATACACCAGGGGTCAACACCGTAGGTATACACTAGTAATCGAATCAATCATAGTATTCTAGGTAACTTTTCCCTCTACAATTGTATTTCAAACTCAAACTCATATTTTTTTATTCAATAAACTTAAAAAAGTGTTTTTGAATCGTTGAGAGAATCTACCACTGGTTTGGAATGCCATTCCTATTTCCTATCCAAAAGAACATACAAGTAACTCGGTGGTTGCTCTTTTGACAAAATAATTGATTTTAGTAAATTGCCACTAAGCAATCATGAGGAAGTATTTAAGCCGCAAACCACCACAATTAATAAAGAATGTACAATTACGACGTAACGCGCGTGCATTCAGGTTTCTTTAAAATCCCGTGGGAACACCTTGGTTTCTTGTTTTTCCGAGATAAAAATATGCATATAGCCTATGTCTGTGTGTGTATGTATAAATAAATGTCCCGGAATGCAAATTATTTCTGTTCTAAATTTCAACGACGTCTGTTGAAATTTAGATATGCATCTAAAATATATTAGTATGGATACCGCAAACACATGTGCGAGAGGTACGAGTACAGTACTGCGAGTAACCGAGTGTGAGTACATTCTCATTATCACGCGCGTACAATACCGGTTCACCTCCAGCAGCTGCTATAGCTGCGTGAGCGCGCGTACACATGGACCTGCTAGTTGCTACGTCCTCAAACAATCCGTCTGCTCTAGTATCGGCAGTACAAGTTTATGCAATTAGCTCAACATGCCAGTGCGTAACACCGCGCCTGACTGAGCGTGCACTTATGTTCACACTTTACCCTTAAAGATGAATAGGTACACTACGGACAAAAAAATATTATTATATGCCAGAATATTTCGCGTCATTCACATGGAGCGCACATACTAGGCGACAGGTAAAATGGTCGACCCGTTCGACGCGGTCGCTTCACGCGGACTTTTCGTCCAGCCCGGTCCCTAGTGTGGTTTTTTATCCTTTATACGGGGGTCTGATTTCCGACTCGTTGCCTCATGAAATACTTAAATAAATTTCTCAAATATTGGCATCTTCATAAGTTTTATCATTTGACACGAACTTAAGTAGATATTCGCTAATATATTATAAACATTAGTAAGCGTAGCTTAACATCAACAAGTTCTTCATCTTCTTTGATAATTGCTCTGTGATGAATGCAAAAAACCCAATAGAAAAGACATCAACGCGCTCTACACTGTTTTTGTCATCGATATTGCACATGATTCAATCGGCCGCGGGGGCTGATCGATTTGCCAATTTGATATTTGAAACTACTCCCTCGAATACCCTGAGGCAACAGGGGCTTGATCTGGTAACTAGTTAAAGCTGTATGAATAACTTTTGCTAAAGTAATCAGAGGCTAATAATTGATCAACTTGTTAATTATAGATGCTATTTGTGAGAAGATGATAATAAAAAAGAACCCGGCTGAGTCTGTTTTCGGCTCTTCTCAGACCAGGGCGCGTTTGGAACCCTCGAAGCTTTAGTATTAACATACCATAATTGATATCACCACCATGTGTTATAAGTTTCGGACGTCAATAAGTGTACAGTGTCGCTATCTAACACGCTAAGCACTGGACCAGCGAGGCAGTCAGATTTGCGACAAGTAAGTGAGGGAACTCACACGGCCAGCAGTCGTTCATGCAGCGGCGGCAGCTGGTCCAGGCCGGCGGCGCGACAGGAGAGGCGCGCGGCGGCTTCGGTGCAGCCGCATCGCGAGCCGCCGCCGCCGCCGCCGCCGCCGCTGCCGGCCGGGCAGGCCGCGCCGCCCGCCAGCAGCGCCAGCAGCGCCAGCGCCGCCGCCATGCCTCACCCGCCCCGCGCGCCGCCGCCCGCGCACTCGTACCACCAGCCCGCCATCGCACTCACTGCTGCGGCTGTACCCCCGACACCACTAATACCACTATTCCCACTAATAATAATTAAATATTGATTATTAAAAATATTAAACAGTGCTGTTTTATAAATAGCGAGTTTTGATTCAAATCGCGAACAGCTGTCGGCGAGAGCGGACTCGCGAGTCGTAATATCACGCGTAGATAGAGATACGCACGTACAGTGTGTGCGGGCGTATCGTCGCGGCGCTCACTGCTCACTGGCGGGCGGCGGCCACCCGCCGGCCGCCACAGAGCAGGGACGGGGAGCGGGAGCGGCGCGCGGCGGCGCCGGTGCCGCGGAGTCTGGCTGCTCTTTTGCGAACTTTTGATATAAACAACCTTAAAAGTCTAAGCTTGTAAACAATCAATGGATCGTAATAAAAAATTCATATTTCATAGCTAATTACACCCTGGCCATTTTCATCGGACCGCGCGTCCCCACTGCCTAAGAATTCTATATCCTTCGAATCTGCTCGATTTTATCATAATATGAAACCACCGAGTAGTAAACCTATGGTCTGTGTATGAAACACTGCTAATAGAAGTTTGATGACTTTAGTCTTAAAATGGATCGTCGTCCGGGGATTCGATTAGAAACCTTTTCAATGTAATGTAGGTAGATCTGTGAGTACAGGAAAAGCTCTACACTTTTTGGATTTGTGCCGCCTTTCAAAAACGTTTAAAACTTGTAACGTTTCAAAACGTTACAAGTTTGAAATAGATTTCAATGTGGACGTTGCGTTTTGAATTTGGTTGTAGTTTTTAGCATTGAGTAAATACTTGTGTATGTACTTGGACTCAATGTAGTTGGTTCCCAGTAAATAAACAGAAGTTTATTTCGAGTACTAAAGGCTCGCTATCAACACGTCAGTTGACGACCAGTTAGTCGACTTGCCGTCTTTAAAGTTACACAGCTCTTTGAAATTTACCTTTTTTGACGAAATAACAATTTATATGCATGAAAGAAACACGAAGAAACATAATTACCGTATGATTTAAATATTTCTATTTCCCTATTTTATGCAAAAAGTGCGTTTTTTTCAGTTTACGACCAGCTTTCGTTATTTTACGACCACACTGTAGTCAGTTTACGACCATTCAACAGCCACTGAATAACGATCTCTTGATAAATTAACATAAGGTCGAAAATAAAAATAACAATTAATTGTTCTAAAAACACGTTTATTTATTTTTTCTATGATTTATTAGTCAATATGCATTATAAAAAATAGAAAAAAAGTGATATATTTTCTAACAAACATGGAATATTATGGACATAACTTGCATGCTTTAATTTTTTTTTATTAGTCTTCTTTTCCTACATTTCTTCTCTTTTTCTTTTTTGATTAGTCTTCTTTTTCTACATCTCTTCTCTTTTTCTTTTGCTTTCCTGTTTTTCCTTTGCTTTTAATTACTGCTTTCGTGTTCTTCCAATTCTAAATTTTCTTTATCCCTTTTCTAAAAATATTATTTCTTCATGCTTGTGAATAAATTGCACTTAGTAGCTTAGTCTAAGTTTCGCTTTTGTCATTTGGCGCTCATCAAAAGACATCTCATTTGGTGTGTAAGATATTAATTGTAGCATCGGTCCTAATTAGTTCTATTGTCAAAATATCAAATTTCGAGCTGGAATGTGATTAAGCAGGGGCTTGTGGGCAATGCTGTCAATGCCAATATTTAGGTTGTAACAAGGAGATATTAAACTTCGAAGCTGCATCAAAATTCAAAATCACTGGCCCGCACTGTGTTTTTATTTGAACTAGAATTTCTACAAAAATATATATTTTGAAACTGTTTTGTTTATATTTTCGGTACGAGCCTGCCAGTTCTTAACTGTGCTTTCCAGCTTTTACTTTAGTTGCCTGACGTCAGCCAGCTGAATGATATTGGGTTGTATAGCTGGTTAACCATTCATAATCTAACTCACTCAGAGTATCAGAGAGTAAGTCATGTGAGACTTGTGCCCATCTATGAATGGGTTTACGGGCTTTTTTATAACATTTTTGGTTACCCAATCAGTGAAAGCATTGCTTACATATTCATAAAAGACTTCGCTCTTCATCCATCGAATTTCTAAACGTTCAAGTACCCATGATTCTAGCGATCTATTCTAGCGACCCATTATTAACGATGGCTTTAGGGAGTCAGACATAATTGAATATTACTAGAGGTAAGAACCCCTGAAGCAATGGATGATAAATTGTCTTAATTATATGTACCTGGACTCCTAAGAATCCAATCTAATCTAATTGGAGCGAATCCTACGGACTGCCTGTTAACCCAGAAAAATCTTAAGTATCTCTATTAGGTGGCTCCAAGCAGCTTGACAAGATCATACGAAGCAATTTACCTCCCATCAGCCTCGGCCCACCTACCCTGGACATTAAGCTCTTTGGTCAAAAAACTTGGCATTTATATCGACAGCTCTTTATCCTGGGTCCCGCAAATCAATCAGGTTAGCCGGAAGTTGTTTGCGTCAATTGGTGGCCTGAGACGCTGAAAAACGTTCTTCCAGTTAAAAACAAAATTTATTTAGCTAACTCTCTTCTTTTACCACTTCTAGACTATGCTGACTCGTCCTACCTTGATCTAACCGAAGAACAGCTGAATAAGCTCAAGCGTCTTAAAAACTTATGCATAAGATTTATCTACGGGTTGCGTAAGTTCGATCACGTGTCCGAGTACAGAGCTCGTCTGAAGTGGCTCCAATCAGACTCCGTCGCAATCTGCACATGCTGACACTCCTCTACTCTATTCTATACAATCCTCATACTCCTTCTCACCTCAAACAGCGTTTCTCCTTCCTTGGCTCTAACAACGAACTACAACACTTAAGGTCATGTACGGATAATCGCTTGCACATTCCTGCCAGTCGCACAGGATATTATGATAAATTTTTCACCCGTAAATCCGTATTATTGTGGAACAGCCTTCCAGCGAATATTCGACAGTCTCTCTATCTTCAGAAGTCGCTTGTATAAACGACTATGATTTCATATAACGAATATGTTTTTAGGTTGCAATTAATTCACTTTGGTCCTATCTATTTATTATCCCTCTATTTGGTCCGAATAGACCAAATAGAGGGATAATAAATAGTAGAGGATATATATTTTAATGTTTAGTTGTTGCACTATCCCACGCTCTTGTTTGATAATCTCCTCTCACCAAAGGTTGTCTGGAAGAGATTGCTTTAGCAATAAGACCGCCTTTGCAATTTGCACCCTTGTATCTTATCTTTTAACATTTTGTTTATCGTTAGATATTGTTATTAAGTGTGTGCAATAAGGAGTTAATTTATCTATCTGGACTTACAAAATGCGATTGGATGAAGAGTAACGTATTTTATGAATCCATTAACGATAATTTCAATGGTTATTTAACCAAAAAATATATCATAACAAAGCCAGTTTTTCAGTTTATAGACAGGCACTAAGCCTCTTAAAGCGAATTTTTGAAATCCAAGAGGAAAATTATTGTTATAACAAACATACCGGCAAATGCAAGACACTTGCTTCGATCAACTGATATGAGTTTGATCGCTGAAGCATAATCTGAAGTTATACGGTAATCAGAAATTGATTCTGAAAGTGTGGATTATATCTCATAAACGAAACACTTTGGATTAAATACAAAATGTGTCAAAGATTATTGCAATATCCAAACAAATCCTAATCTATAATAAACTGAGTACACCAAGGCTTCTTGAAAACTGCAGTTACAAATCGAGGACGAAAGCTCTAAGTCTAATATTGTACTGTACAGATATTCGATAATTTTAAGCTGAGTTTAGTTAGTAGCCTGAAGTAGTTGGTCCACAAACTCAGTCCAGTTTTCTGGAATCATATAAAAAATAATTGGTGCTCATATCACCCTACCAGATTATTTTAAAAAGTAAAAAGTAAAATAAAATAAAGTAGTAGTCAATACTCAACCGCCAAAATATAGACAAAAATTTAAAACCGTCTTCGTGGTCGCTAGCTAATCAGTATACGACCACTACTATGTAGTCAAACTAATTCAAATAACCACATGGTCGTTATCTAGTCCGTATACGACCACAAAAATATTGTATTTTTTATTACTTTTGTATGTAATTAAATCGATGGTCGAGAAATGATCCGTTGCCGACCACTTTGTTTTACATCATCAAAATACGTTTAGATTTTTCGGTTTTCTCTATATTTTGCCGGTCGCAAACTGACGTTTAAATAAACCATACATAATAGGATGTCAAGAAACAATAAAATTTGCGCTAATATTATGCGGCAAGTTAGAAAAGCTCAAAAATGATTCGTTACAAACCGCTAGTTTACGACCATGTGGTCGTAAAAGGAAGGAAGCTCAATTTTAGTCGGCCCATTAGCGACCACCATTTATTTAAATAAATAAGCATTTTATGGACAAAATATGGATTCTAAGTTATAATTTAATAATATTCTGACACCTTAAACACAAAATGGCAATAACTTTAATAAACATGTTTTACCCACGGTTTAAGTTTGGCCTCCTCACTAATTTTTTTACTAGCATTTTGCTCCAAAATCAATGTGTGTGCTCCGGCTCAGATTCATCGGCTCACAGAGTTATACTGAAATATATTGGGTTGGCCAAATTTGACCCGAGAGTAAGGGGTAGATAGAGCATGATCTTCAAGAAAAAAGAGTGATCGTTGCGTTGATATTACAACTGTTTTTGGTTGTTTTCGGAAAAACGGTCGTGAACGGGGGGTGGTCGGCGAACTGACGTGTTGACTATAGACGTTACTACATGGTTCCCAGAGCAGCTGAATCCATGCAGCTGCATTCCTATTCATTCCTATTCAACCGACTTTTGACAACACACAGACATAGGTTACATCCCTATGGGAGAGGATATAGGCTACATTTTATCCTGCCCCCCTAGCATGGGCCGGAGATAAAAATTTTATCCCCTCCGACAGTTTTATCCACTCTCCGAGTATGGGCACAGGGGTGGATATAATTATCGACGGTGATAAGGCGGGGAAAGACTAGTCCCCGACTAATGTCAAGGAGTCATAATTTTTTATCTGTGCTTTTGATTTTGCTTGTTTTCGTTACTCTTTAATTTTTATCCTTTCCTCGGGGAGAAAATGTCCCGGCCCATGCTAGGGGGGCTGGAAATATTATTTGTGATAGAGATACCTATAGAGAGAGAAATTATAGAGTTCCCGGGGGAATCAATAAACCGTAATTCACGCGGGTGAAGTCGTGGGCGTGAGCAGAGTTTCCGAACGTTTAGAGAGACAATGAAGTGAAGAAATCCGCATCGTTTTAAAACCTGTGAGGAAAGTCATTTTTGATAGTGATCAATTTTGTACGATGGTACTTGCATGCAAATGATTCCGCCGTTTGTGTGGCCTCGTTTCAAAGGCCTCGACCCGCCCACCACCACCACAGCCACCAGGCCCGCCACCGCCGATGACAACGAGATCAACCGGAGGCGATAGCGTGCCGACTGCCGACACTCGTCGGCCGTCGCATTCGAGTCGAACAGCTTCGACTCGTGAGACGCGCGACGGCAGCGCGGCACCTAACAGTTGCGATACAGAACAGCTGAATCACTCATTGTTACACTCTCATTTATTGTTGTGACTGAATTGATAGTAGATATTTGAAGCGACAATAGATTTTGACCGATAGTAGTGTTTCAGATTCAGATTAATTTATTTTGCATTTAACATGAAATTGATAATATGTTGAGACATATCTACGCAATTTGAGTGGCTTGGAAATTATTATTTTTATCTATTTATTATTATTTCGCGGTAGGTAACAATGTTGAATAAATTAATGTTAAAGTGAACCAGAGGTGATTGCGATCGCTTATTTTCATCGTTCTCGTCGATTGTCGAATCATTTTACGATAGAAGAGCCATGTCAGCTATACAGCGCGATGAAGGCTGATTGGCTACAACTCTCTGTTCAGCCTATCACAACAACCGAGACTGCAGCAGCGACTGATTGTAACCCGGTAAATTAGAATTAAATAAATTGCATTTGAAATACTACATTAGCTTTTCTCAAACAGCGACATCTTTTTGGAGTTGTGAGAGTTAGGTGATATCAGACAGTTCATTTTTCATTCATATTTGCCTTTCATTAAGCGCCGTTCACTCGAAATGAAATGTCTGAACACAAAATGAATGAAAAGTGCCGAATGAATTCATAAATGAACCGATCCAACTATGTTGGATTTTGGCATTAAGCATCATTCACTTTCACTCCGAATGAACGAAAAATGAACAGTCTGAACTCAAAAGAGAACATTCATTCGCATTGAGCCATTTTTTTTGAGTCCTGTCAGTAGAAAACAAACATCAACGGTCCAATATTGCAGCAAAATGGTGTTCAAGTGGAACGATCAAAATACGCTACTGTTTTTGGAGAACTTTAAAAATTATCAATGCCTTTGGAACCATAAACCGGACGAATACAAAAACAAAATATTACGGGCAAATGCTATTAAATCTCTAATTAGTGATTTGAACTTAGAAGTTACTAAAGAAGACATTACTGCCTCGTTGGTCTAGTGGTTAGCATAGTCGACTGCGGATCACGAGGTCCTGGGTTCGATTCCCGGTCGGGCATAAAAGTTAGGTATTGGGTTTTTCAATTAAGAAATTCTCAGTGCCAGCCCGGAGTTGGAAGTTGGCGGTGTTTCACCCCCCTGCCTCGGAGAGCACGATAAGCCGTCGGTCCCGGTTATTATCACTAACATGATAATAGTCGTTAAAGCCCGCCAACCCGCATCGGAGCAGCGTGGTGGGTCTAAGCTCTAATTCCCACTCTCCTATGAGAGTGGAGGCCCGTGCCCAGCAGTGGGACGTTAATGGGCTGTAGTGGTGGTGGTGGTGGAATGACCACAGAGAATAAATATTCTTAAAAGTAACAATTAACCAGGCGGTACTGCTAGCGCCATCTAGGGTGGCAAGGAGGCCCGCCGTCATATAAAGAACCCATCGAACAAAAATACTACCCGAGGAACCCGAAAATGCAGGAAAAAATAAACGAACACGTAACCAAAATGTTAGCAGAAGGAATTATAGAAAGATCAGATAGCCCATATAGTTCACCAATAGTCATGGCAAAGAAAGACAGCGGCGAATACAGATTTTGCATAGACTTCAGAAAGCTGAACGAGATCACAGAAAAAGATGCATACCCACTTCCCCATATAGACAATACCCTCGAAAAATTAAACAAAGGAAAATACTTCTCTAAATTCGACCTAAAGAATGGGTACTGGAACGTCAAACTAGACGAGGCGAGCAACCCACTCACGGCATTCACAGTACCAGGAAAAGGACTATTTCAGTTCAAAGTAATGCCTTTCGGACTACACTCGAGCGGCGCGACTTTCCAAAGACTACTAGACATGGTAATAGGCCCAGAATTAGAACCAAACGCATATGTGTACTTAGATGACATAATAGTATGTAGCAAGACGTTCGAAGAACACATATCACATCTAAGAGAAATATTCCGAAGAATCCGAGAAGCAGGCCTAAGAATTAATAAGGAAAAATGCGAATTCTGC
Organism: Erebia epiphron; assembly: GCA_963932025.1. Taxonomy (NCBI): domain Eukaryota; kingdom Metazoa; phylum Arthropoda; class Insecta; order Lepidoptera; family Nymphalidae; genus Erebia; species Erebia epiphron. The sequence continues at coordinate 35,079,581 of OZ009946.1, forward strand.
AAACACCAAGTATATACCTGCAAATACCTGGGGCACATTGTAACAAAAGAAGGACTAAAAATGAACGAGGGGAAAATCCAAGCCATTAAGGAACTAAAAGCCCCAAACAGTATCAAAGACGTCCGACGGTTCATTGGCATGACATCTTGGTACAGAAAGTTTATCCCAAAATACGCCGAAGTGACAGCACCGTTAGTAAAACTATTAAAGAAAGACACAAAATTTAACTGGGGAGAAGAACAACAAAAACACTTCGAGAAAATAAAAAGCTTATTAATGGAAGACCCAATATTAACCCGAGCAGACGTCTCCAAACCATTCACACTACAGACAGACGCGAGCGACACAGGTCTAGGAGCCGTCCTCATGCAAGAAGACGAAGGAAAACAGAAAATAATAATGACTACAACCACCGGAAACCAGATATACAACCACAGAAAAAGAATGCCTTGCGGTTATATGGGGAATAAGGAAAATGAGACCGTTCCTAGGAGGATACCATTTCACGGTGATAACAGACCACCAAGCCTTAAAGTGGTTAAACACCCTAAAAATCCATCAGGCAGGTTAGCAAGATGAACTATAACAATACAACTTTGACATATTATACAGACCAGGAAAACAAAACGTAATAGCCGACGAACTATCAAGGAATCCGGTATGTACAACAGCAGTCGAAGGCGGAGATTGGTACACGAAAAAATTCAACAAAATAAAGAATAATCCTGAAGCGGACCCCGACTACTGCATAAAAGAGGAAAAACTCTATAGAAGAATAAGCAATCCAAAATACGGCGGAAAGCTAGACCCAGCGACGGAGTGGAAACTATGTGTAATAAAAAAACCGGCCAAGTGCGAGTCGGACTCGCGCACCGAGGGTTCCGTACAAACCTGTAGTAAGTTTTAAATTAAATGTTTTTTTTAAATATTTGAGTTGATTGAATGAAAGGTAAATTGCGATTTACGATTAATGACGTATTAAAAAAACCGGCCAAGTGCGAGTCGGACTCGCGCACCGAGGGTTCCGTACTCAAGAAGTAGGTATAATTACCTTTGTTAATGAACCGCAAAACTAACTTTGTTTGTAGAGGTTTACTGTTAATATCAAAAAATTACGTTTGTTGTATGGGAGCCCCCCTTTAATATTTACTTTATTGATATTTAATTATTTATTTTGAAAGGTAATATACAAGTTAATATTCTGTGAAAATTTGAACCGTCTACCTGTTACCGTTTTTAATATTGAGCAAAAAAATACGAAAAAAACACGTTTATTGTATGGGGACCCCCCTTAATATATATATTTTTTTAATTTTTAGTATTTGTCGTTGTAGCGGCAACGGAAATACATCATTGGTGAAAATTTCAGCTTTCTAGCTATCACGGTCTATGAGATACAGCCTGGAGACAGACAGACAGACAGACAGACAGACAGACAGACAGACAGACAGACAGACAGACAGCGGAGTCTTAGTAATAGGGTCCCGTTTTTACCCTTTGGGTACGGAACCCTAAAAAACTACTTACTTGATCTCGTTCAAACCAATTTTCGGTGGTAGTTTGCATGGTAATGTACAACATATATTTTAGAAGTTACGGGGGGGGGGGGGGGGGGGACACATTTTACCACTTTGGAAGTGTCTCTCGCGCAAACTATTCAGTTTAGAAAAAAATGATATTACAAACCTCAATATCATTTTTGAAGACCTATCCATAGATACCCCACACCTATGGGTTAGATGAAAAAAAAATTTTTGAGTTTCAGTTCTAAGTATGGAGAACCCCAAAATTTATTGTTTTTTTTTCTATTTTTGTAAGAAAATCTTAATGCGGTTTACAGAATACATCTATTTACCAAGTTTCAACAGTATAGCTCTTATAGTTTCAGAAAAAAGTGGCTGTGACATACGGACGGACAGACAGACAGACAGACAGACAGACAGACAGACAGACATGACGAATCTATAAGGGTTCCGTTTTTGCCAAATTTGGCTACGGAACCCTAAAAAGACCGATAGAGAAAGAATCCTAACGCAAAACCACGACGAACCTAACGCAGGACACTTAGGAATATATAAGACGTTTAATAAAATAGCACAACGATATTACTGGCCAGGGTCATTCAAAGATGTAGCTACGTATATAAACATCTGCCAAATCTGCCAAAAACACAAAACATCGCAAGAAAAAAAACCAGGACTGATGCATATAAGAAATGCAGGAGAACCCTGGGAATTAGTAACAACCGACCTCATAGGACCACTTCCTCGATCCACTAAAGGATTTCAATGGATAATAGTCTTCCATGATAAATTTACAAAATGGACAGAAATAAAACCGTTACGGACGGCAACATCGAAAACAGTCGCCAGCGCCCTAAAAGAATGCATCCTCATGAGACATGGCGGAATCAAAACATTATTAAGCGATAACGCGAAAATATTTACGAGCAAATACTTCAAGGAGACACTCGCGCAGTATGGAATAGAACATAAATTAACGGCACCTTACACACCACAGTGCAATCCAACAGAACGAGTGAACAAAACACTCGAAACTATGATAGCCGCATACATAGAGAAAAACCATAAAAAATGGGACGAACACCTGACCGAATTCAACTTTGCATTAAACACATCGATACAGGAGACGACAAAGTACACCCCAGCATTCCTACTGTTCGGAAGAGAATTAAAAAAAACATTCACGACGAAAATAAATTACCTGTACCAGCGCTAAAAGAAAAACAAAAACTAACAGAAATCTACGAAATAGTCAGAAACAACCAACAGCGAGCCTCCGTTCAACAGAAAAACTACTACGACAGGAATAGACGAGACTGGAAACGGACGTTATATGCCTTACAGAAACTTTTATTGAAATAGACAGTGAACAAAATATAAACATAAATGGGTACAATTTAGCATCAATACACTGTAGAACCAGAAAACAAAGGCGTGGTGGTGTTTGCATTCTGGTTAAACATGATTTAGAATTTCTTTCTTTGGATTCTATAAAAAAACATGCAGCCGATGAGGTTTTCGAATGTTGCGGTATCAATGTTAAAAGTCATAATATATTAGTGATTTGTTTATACCGCACACCTAAATCGAACGTATTTTCATTCTTAAATACTCTTGAAATTACTCTACATGATATATGCACTAAGTATAGTAATAAAAAAATTATCATTGCTGGTGGCTAAATATAAACATTTTAAAAAATTCTAAGGACTCCACTAATTTATTTGACATAGCAAAAAATTATAATTTGACATTTCATATTAACAAACCAACTAGACAAAATACTTGTATAGACCATATTTTAAGCAATATACCTGATGCCCAAGGAGAGATTTTACATTTAGGTTTATCGGATCATGACACAGCACAAATGCTGTTTGTGCCAACGGTTAAACCAGACGTCCCCTTAAATCACTATTTCATTTTTAAAAGAGATTATAACAGGGACCATATGGAGATGTTTCGTAAACATTTAAAAAAATTATCTTTTTCAGAATCGTTTAAAAATTCAAACTTTAATCTAGCATTTGAAGAATTCTATCAACTTTTTACATTATTATATTATTTATGTTTTCCAAAATCACGCGTAAAAATAACAAACAAAATAGTTAGGCCAAGGTGGTTAACAAAGGGCTTAAAGGTGAGCTGTAAAACTAAAAGAGAACTACAAATGAAATTTTATAAACAAAAATCTGACTTAAATAAAAAGAAACACACTAAATACTGTTAAACGCTCAGACGATGTTTTAGAATCGCGGAAAAAAAAAGTAATGACAAGTATGTGACTAATGCGAAAAATAAATGCAGGGCATCATGGGATATTATTAAAGAGAATTCCAATAATAAACTGAACAAAAATTTTATTACAGAGGTAAATATTAATGGAAAAATATTAACAGATCCCAGTGAAATTGCTAATAGCTTTAATAAATTCGGCCTCCGAAGGCCAAGCCAACAATTGTGATGCGTCGGAGTTACAGGAATTTTAATAATTCTTTGTTTATGTCTGATTTAAACAATATCGATTGGACTGCCGTGTTCAGCGCTGGCTCTGTGGACGACAAGGTAACTATTTTTAATTCTCTCCTGACTGAACTTTTTGATGTGCACGCTCCCTTGAGACCCATCAAACTTAAACACCTCCCGGCTCCATGGTTAACTCCGGAGATAAAAGCTCTCATGAACAAACGAAATTCGGCTAAAAACAAATATAAGTTATATCCCACGGCTACTAACCTTTCTAAATACAAACATTTGCGCAATCGGTGCAGTAGAGTTTGTCGCGATGCCCAGCGTAATTTCATTTCTAACTCCGTCGAAAACTCTAATACTGCAAAAACTTGGAAATTTTTGAACTCTCAGGGCATTGGGCGTCAACAAAAAAGGGCTCACCGTATTCCGGACCTTGAGACACTAAATCGGCACTTCACAACTGCCAATACGCTGAATGGTCAAAGAAAACAAGAGACGCTTACTTATCTAAGATCTTTGCCTGTGCCTGGTTATCCATCTTTCGAGTTCAGTGAGGTGACGCTAGAGGAAACAAAGAGACACGTCATGGCCATTAAGTCAGATGCGGTGGGTTGGGACGGAATTAGTCGTAGGATGATCCTTTTAGTCCTTGATAAAATTACTCCTGTCCTGTGCCACCTGTTCAATTCATCTTTGTCCTCGTATACCTTTCCCTCTGGGTGGCGGAAAGCTTACGTTATCCCAATTCCTAAAACCTCTAACCCTATCTCTCCCGCACATTTTCGGCCAATATCTATTCTTCCTTTTCTGTCCAAGGTCCTTGAACGTGTGGTCAACAAACAACTAAGCCTCTTCCTTACCAAAAATAATGTCCTATCCCCTTACCAATCTGGCTTTAGACCTGGTCACAGCACAGTCACTGCGCTTATCAAAGTCTGTGACGACATCCGTCAGGCCTTGGATAACAAATTGGTCACTGTTCTTATACTGTTAGACTTTAGCAATGCGTTTAACAATGTTGACTTCGAATTGCTCCTTGCAGTTTTGAGCTCCCTGAATGTCGCATCTGGAGTCGTTGATTGGTTTTGGTCATATCTAAACGGTCGCCAACAATGTGTCAAAACCGATGGCAACTGCTCTTCGCCCCTATCTCTCTCTGCAGGTGTACCACAGGGTGGTGTCCTTTCTCCTCTCCTCTTTTCTATTTTTATTAATACCGTTGCTACAGCTATTTCCTCTTCCTTTCATTTTTATGCCGACGATGTACAAATTTACGCCTCAGATACTGCTGACCGTATCTCGACTACCATTAGCATCCTTAATTCCGATTTGACCAATATTTGCGAGTGGTGTAAATCCTATGGTCTTACAGTGAACCCTAATAAATCACAAGTTATCATCGTTGGCAATCCCAAAATATTATCTAAGCTAGATAACCTGCCTGCTGTTTATTTTGATGGGGTAGCTTTGCCATTTAGTAATAAAGTAAAAAATCTTGGTCTAATCATCGACAATTCCTTTTCCTGGGGACCTCAGGTAGGAGAGGTGGGGCGGAGAATCTTCGCCACTATCGGGTACCTAAGACGGTGGAAGAACCTCTTGCCGATCAGAACCAAAATTACGTTAGCTAATACACTTCTGCTGCCTATACTAGACTACGCTGACTCTTGTTATCCAGACCTGTCACAAGAACTACTCAGTAAGCTTGAGAGGCTTCAAAACATGGTTATCCGCTTCATTTTTGGCTTGCGCAAATATGACCACATTTCCGAGTTCCGTGCTAAGCTTAAATGGCTGCCAATCAGAAGGCGCAGGGACATGCATGCATTGAGCCTCCTATACCGTGTCCTATTCTACCCCCAAACACCGTCTTATTTGAAAGAACGATTCAGCTACCTTGGTAAGGAAGGCCGGTTCTTTCTTCGTTCCTGCACCGATAATAAGTTAAAGATGCCGTTCAGCCGTACGAGATTCTATGGTGATTCGTTCACGAGGAATTGTGTCATATTGTGGAATTCTCTCCCCTCTGACATACGTCAGGCAAAATCCCTGCACATTTTCAAACGTCTTCTGAAAAATTACTTTTTATCTATGTAGTGGAGTAGTATGTAGTATATTTTAATATTATTTAAATAGTTATTTATATGGTAGATATCTATATGTGTAATATTTTTATGTAGTGTATATTTAGTCTATCTTATTATAAATTGCAGGACCTAAACTGCTTGCCACACAACCCGTGATTTCGAAACTCCTATCACCAAAGGTTGTCTGGGAGAGATCGCTTTAGCGATAAGACCGCCTTTGCACGCTGCTATTAGATTAAGCTTCTTTAATATGTACTTTCTGTATGTATCTTTCTTTTGTATTTAGTTGTGTGCAATAAAGAATTAAATAATAATAATAATAATAAATATTTTATAGGTCTCACAAATAAGGATAATGGAAAATGTTGCAATACCAATAAAACACCCCCCTCAGGTGGCAAGACGCCAGCTCATGGCGTCTGTCAAAAACCCCCGTGTGGCAGAACGTAACGTCCTGGCGTCGCCGTTTCCGCCATCATCGGTTTTTTATGTATAGAGTTTCGGAGTCCAAAAAAAAAATATATATTATTGATATCCATCTCACATTTTGGTACAAACTAATAAGATAGACAAGGAAACAATATAAATTTTCTGGTGGGCCTAGTCTATGGCATAAAGCTATGGGTACAAGTTCTGTGAGAGCACTCTGCGACCCGCGTGCGACCTTTATCTTTTTATCTTGGTACTGTAATTTGATATGTCTGAGGTGTGAAAACTATGTATAAGTGTCCGTATTTTGTTTTTTTATGCTGTAAAATGACTTACCATAGAGTAAAACAAAGAACAAAAGTCCAAATACTGGTTATATTTTTTTTTTCGTCATTTTTTTTTGTTTAATAAGGGGTCATTTTTTTTGTCTTTGCTTGTTATTTTTCTTTTTAAATCATAGAGAAGAGGCAATAACTCAGTTGGACTTTAGTCTATAGCCAGGTTCATAGAGATTCGATTGAAATAGATGTTTGGTAGGATTTCCATACAAGATTTACGAGATATATTTTTTTTAAAGCCGCGCGCTCGGCGATCTTGGCTGCCATTTTAACTTTGTAAAATGGCCGCCACGGGTTGTCGATGCACGAAATGGCGGCGCCACCTGAGGGGTGAGCACGATATTTTTCCTTTATTGATTATTTTTTGAGACCTTATACTGTAAAAGAGGTAATAAAAATTATAATGTCGTTGAATAACACTAATGCTGTCGGAAATGATGAAATAACAACAAAAATAATAAAATACTGCAAAAATGAATTAGCACCGATTCTAACTCACTTAATAAATGAATCATTTTCTCAAGGTTGTTTTCCTGACGCTTTGAAACTTTCAACAGTGAAGCCATTACATAAAAAGGGCGATAAAAGCCAGCTGAGCAACTATCGTCCTATTACTCTAGTGCCCATATTGTCAAAAATCTTTGAAAAGGCTATGCATAAACGCATTACTGATTCTAATAATAAATTCAAAATATTTCAATCAGTACAGTTTGGTTTTCAAAGTAAAAAATCAACGACGCAAGCCTGTTTTAATATGGTTAGTGAAATTGTAAAAAGTATGGACCAGAAAAAACTGGCAATATCTGTTTTTATTGACATGATAAAAGCTTTCGATTTTGTTGCTCATAATATCTTAATGGACAAACTTGAAAACTTTGGTATTAGAGGTAAAGCGTTCGATTGGATTAAATCTTTTCTACAATCCAGAAAACAGTGTGTAGAAATACAAAATTTAAATGGTTTGCACGAAATGTCAACTTACAAATCGACATATGAAGTTAGTAAATATGGTGTTCCACAAGGCACTGTTCTAGGGCCTTTATTATTTCTTTTTTACATCAACGATCTACCAGACATTTCAAATAATTATACTATGACACTTTTTGCTGATGACATTTCAATACTTTTGACCTGTAATAATAATGATATAAGTAAATTTGAATCTGACATAAATAATGCTATAAAATCAATAGTCTATTGGCTTGACCTTAATAATTTACGTATTAACATAAGTAAAACAAATTACGTTCAGTTTAGAAATTATAATAAAAATCATGTAAATCTGAACATTAACTATGCAGGGAATAAAATAAAAGAAGTAAAAGAATGTAGATTTTTAGGAATACAAATAGACCAGCATTGCTCATGGAAATGTCAAGTTAATACTGTTTGTAATAGACTTAACAGATTTGTATATGTATTACGTAGACTTGTTAAAATAAGTAGTATCAAAACTGCTCTTACAGCATATCATGGGTACGTATCATCAGTGCTTAGATATAGCCTGATAATTTGGGGAAACTCAACTGATGTTAATAGGGCATTTTTAGTGCAAAAAAAACGTGTTCGAGCAATTCTTAGCATGGCACCCTATCATTCATGTAAGCCTGCTTTTCAAAAGCTCAAGATATTGCCGCTCCCTTGTATGTACATTCTGGAAATAGCAAAGTTTGTAAAGTTAAACCCGCACATTTTCAAAACTCTTCATGATTTTGTTGAAAAAAGAGCACTGAGATATCAGAATAAACTGGTATTTGATAGAGTCTCAAAAACAGCACTCTTTCAGAAAAATTGTTACGCGATGTGTATAAAAATTTTCAACAAGCTACCATTGGAAATAAAAAAGCTTCCAACAAAACAATTTACATATAAACTTAAAAAATGGTTACTTGAAAAGAATTTTTATACAGTGAATGAATTCTTGCAACAAAATAACTTAATCGATAAACGAATGCTTCATGAATCCTGACCTATTATCATACTTATAGCTGATTGACATAATATTCAGACTTTTTTTCTATATAAGTAAATATATGCTAAATAATATATGAATTAATGTAACTATTTCGAGATCTGTAACATTTTGACATTTAAGTAAGTATTAAGTATTTGACATTTATATTTATATTACATAGACCTAAAATAATTGCTTTCGTTTATTAAGAATTCAGATTTTTTGTTGATTTCGTTAAAAAAAAATTCCTATTAAAGTAACATAAATACTGTTGGAACTTGTGACGAATGTTTTATTTTACAGTAGAATGACAAGTCGTAAAATAATAAAACTGTTGCTATGGAGACTGAAGGTACAGTCCTCCTAACATCCACTCCTCTTTTAGGAACTGAGGCCAAGAGCGTTAGTTAACCTTTCCAGCCTGGGTGCATATAGGGGCTTTGTGAAACAATCAGCCAGTTGGTCCTCAGTAGTAACTTGCTTGACGTCAAGTATGCCAGCTGCCACACACTCTCTGACATAGAGATACCTTCGTTGTATGTGCTTGGTTCGGCTATGTTGCTCGTACGGCGGATTGTACGCTAGCTTTATTGTTGACTCATTGTCAATGTACAGAAGTGGTGGCTTTTCAGTTTTAGTGATTTCCTCCAACATCTGCTGTAGCCATATAATTTCTCGGGCTGTCTCCGAAGCTGCCACTAGCTCTGCCTCCGTCGACGATAAAGCTATCGTCTTTTGTTTGTTACTCCGCCAGCTGATTGGTCCATAATACAAACAAAGTATGCCGGACGTTGAGTGCGCTGCTGAAAAATCTGCATCGCTGTAGCAGATTAATTTGTTATGAGCATTATTTCACGAACCGAATACTAGGCTTTTATTCATTGTACCTTTTAGGTAGCGTAGTATTCTTTTTACTGCTAGAATATCTGCTTATGATGGATTATCAAGGTGTCTCGAAGCGCAGCTGACAGCGAAATTGATGTCTGGCCTAGTCGCAACCATGAGGTAGGCTAAGGAACCCACAGCCTGTCTATAAGGGAAGATTAAACTACTTTCCTTCTCATTTGATACATTCTCTATTTTAGCAGTCTCTTTTGTGATTGGTGTCTTAACTGGTTTGCATTCAGACATCTTGTACTTTTCTAGTACTTTCTTTGTATAAGCTTTTTGACTTAATGTTATGTTCCCATTATCAGATCTTTCGATTTCCATACCAAGAAAATATCAAGCTGGTTTTGTTACAATTTTGAAGCGATTTTGTAATTCCTTTATGAATTTCTTTCCATCATCCTCTGTAGTTGATGCAACTAGCCCGTCATCAACGTAAAGTGCAATCAACACTTTAGATTTTCCATTCTCTCGAATATATAGGCATGGATCAGAAGTACTCTGTGTAAAGTTGGAGCTCACAAGAAATTCATGTATACTGGTGTTCCAACATCTTGGAGCCTGCTTGAGGCCATATAAGCTCCTCTTCAGGCGGCACACTCTGTTTGTTCCATCGCTATAACCATCGGGCTGTTTCATGTAGATTTCTTCTTCTACGTTACCGTTAAGAAATGCTGTTGACACATCAAACTGACAGAGAGATAATTTCTCTTTTACAGCTACTGCTAATAGGGTACGGACGGTAGTAAGGCGCACTACAGGGCTGAATGTCTTGCCATAGTCTACCCCTGGTTTCTGTGAGAATCCCTTTACTACCAATCTTGCTTTATATCTCTCGACACTACCATCTGGATTGGTCTTAACTTTAAATACCCACTTGCAAGGCAGTGCTTTTCTGTTCTTTGGTAAAGGAACAATATCCCATGTTTGGTTCTCATGAAGGGAATTGATCTCGCTCAGCATCGCTCCTAACCACTTCTCTTTGTCTGTGCTTTCAAGAGCTTCGCGATAGGTTGAAGGTTCTCTATAGTTGTTAAACTCTTCAGTAGCAGCGAGAACAAATTCATCAAAACTTTGTGGTTTTCTGAGACAGCTGCGATCACGAAGTACTCGTTGTTCAGGAGGAGCTTCATTGGTAACTTCTTCAGTTGGATTTATTTCAATAATAGTGTCATTAACATCTGTATCTGGGATAGGTATTTCTTCATTATCATTGCCTTGTATTGATTCTTGTTCATCATTTTGTTGCACTGACTCATACTCACTTTCAACATCATTATCAAAGAAGTTTATTTCGGCGTAATGTTTATCATTATCCTTCAAAGATTTTGTAATTTCTGAGATTGAATTTTGTGTTTCGGTGTAGTAGAGTTTGTTAGTGAATCGAACGTCTTTGGCAATTATGATTTTATGTTTTGAAGGTACCCAAATTTTATAAGCTTTGGAAGTATCTGAATAGCCTGCAAACATCCCAGGTATAGCTTTTGATTTGAATTTATCATGTTCTTTGCCTTCTTTCAGTAATATAAAGGCTTTTATTCCAAACTGACGCAGATGGAAGATGCAAGGCTTTTTTTGTACCCATTTCTCATAAGGTGTAGTAACAGTACCAAAATGTGCAGAAATAGTTTTGTTGACGCTCCGATTGGAAAGGTAGTTTGCAGTTTGAATAGCTTCTCCCCAAAGGCTTTGAGGTGCTTTCGATTCGATCATCATGCTTCTAGCCTTTTCCAGTAGAGTACGGTTTTTACGTTCTGCAACACCATTCTGGTGTGGTGTATATGGTGCTGTTAATCGTCTTGTAATACCATATTCTTTCAGAAAGTTATCAAAATTTTGATTGCAGTATTCCAAACCATTGTCGGACTGGAGACTGATAATTTTGTCACCAGTAAAATTTTCCATTTCTGCCTTGTAAAGTTTGAATTTGTCCAATACATCACTTTTTTGTTTTATACAATAGACTCGGCTGTATCTAGTATAGTCGTCGATAAAAGTTATGAAGTATTTCTCTCCACCGAGGGTTTGAGTCATCGGACCACAGACGTCGCTGTGCACTATCTCAAGTCGTTTTGTCGTGCGTGGTGTATCATTGGGTTTACTAGGCAGTCTTTTAATTTTTGCTTGAATGCATATTTCACAATCTCCAAGCTTCTCATCTGATTTGAAATCTAAACCGATAAGTGTCTCATTCTTCAATGCCAATCTCATATCGGCCTCATTCATATGACCTAAACATTTATGCCATTTATGAATTTTTGTGTCTTCTGCCAAGTTACATTTATCTTTGTTGTTGTATTTACACGATGCATGATTTAGGTAGTACAGTCCATCTTTGCCTTTTGGCGCATCGAGTATAATACCTTCTTCAGGATGTGTAATTGTGGCCTTTTTATCTGTAAATAAGACAGTCCATCCAGATTCTGTGGCTTTACCTATGGATAGTAAATTCGAGGATAGGGTTGGCACATAAAGAGTATTTGTCAAAATAACCTCTTGAATTTTACTTTTGCCTCTAACATTGGCATCTAGCATAATAGTGACTTGACCTTTACCAGTAATTTCAGCTGTCGCATCTTGGGAAGCTAGTCTTAAGAGTTGAAAGTTAGATTTGTCGAGATTTTCGAAATAGTTTCTGTTATGAGACATGTGCGATGTACAACCGCTATCAAGAATCCATGTGTTCTTTTCATCATCTGAACTCTTACTTTTGGAATGCATACATACAGCGTGGGAAGTTTTAGGAACTTCTTCGTTCGTTTCTTTCTTCTTCTTATTCTCCATCCTTTTGCATTCACTGATAACATGTCCTTTCTTCTTGCAAAATTTGCATGTTTTTACGAAGTTTGTCTCTTCTTCGTGTACATCTTTAGTGTTGATAGTATTGGTGTTGGAACTATTATTAAATTGTCTGGCTTCTGATTCTTCTAAAATTTTTACCTTGAGTTCTTCAGGTTTCGGTAACGTGTCTCTGGATTCTATCGCTACACGAACATTTTCGTAGTCAGGTGGTAAGCTGTATAGCATCATAACAGTGAGCAAATCCTCATGAATACGAATGTCCATATCCTGCAATTTGTCTACCACGTCCATGAACTTATTTAAATGCTCTCTAATATTGCCATTTTCCATTTTGGACAATATTAACATCTTTAAAAGACAGGCCTTTCTAGCCGGTCCCTTACTGGCATATATAAAATCAAGCAAAGTCCAAATCTCGTGAGCTGTTTTGCAGTTTTTTATTTGCTTTAATTCAGAGGGTGAAATCAAAAGTACTAACTCAGATTGAGCTAAAAGATCCTTCTCTCTCTTCTCTTCATCAGCTTTCTCAAGAACCAGTGGCTTCTCAACAACACTCCATAATTTATTTTTGATGAGTACGGCCCTTGCTTGAATTCGCCATGTGTCGAAATTTTCTTTATTTAAAGTCTAAATTTTTGTACTTGAGCCCGACGCCATGTTGATCAACGTATTTATCGCTTTATTTTTGCTCTGCTACCATATTAAAGTAAAATAAATACTGTTGGAACTTGTGACGAATGTTTTATTTTACAGTAGAATGACAAGTCGTAAAATAATAAAACTGTTGCTATGGAGACTGAAGGTACAGTCCTCCTAACAATTCCAGTAGGTAGTAAATAACTTATTCTCTGTTAATATAATATGAATGTTTCTTGAAATTTTGCACGCCATTATTTGGCAGATTGTGATTTGTACTATATTTATGTACTTAACATCTTTTTATGTAACTTACAATCATGCAATAAATGAGTAAATAAATAAATAAATAAATAAATAAGCATGGAATTAAAAATATTAAGCTTGTCGTTCGTTGTTGTGGCATTCAACACAGAGTTCCAATCGATTTGGCTAAGGTCGTTCAAAAACCTAACATTGTTGAAGTCCTTAAAGCTGCGCCGCATTATGACCGTAGGTTTAACTTGGGCGGACGTATTTTAAACGAGAGATAGACTAAGTCGTGGTATGAAAAAGCTTCTGCTGGGAGCTGTCCAAACGCATTGACACGATCAGGCGAGGAGACAATCATGAGGTCCACCAGAGAAGGAACGCAGTTAGGAAAAAAGTGTGTCGGACGTGAGGTGTTTAAAATATTTAGGTCAGCACTATTTATCATATCAACCAGGCGCTTGGCTCGAGAGTTATCTTTGACTAGGCAAGTATTGAAGTCGCCCATGATTATCGTATGATCGGCGTTAGGACGAACTTCTCTAGCAAGGCCTCGAACTCATTAAAATAGTCTATGCGCAATGAAGGACTATAAAAAACTCCCAATAGAAGCTTCAAAGTACCGAAGAGAACTTCGATAAATAAATGTTCAGATGACTCCGCATACTGGGAAGATCTCTATGGGGCAGTGACCACTAGACCAACGAGGCAGTTAACCTTTTTTTTATGTTCCGCTAAATATGCCGGTGAGTGTAAAAAAAATATTTCGTGTTCAAAAATCGTAAATAATTATAACAATTATTAAACTCATCTTCTGTATTTATTAATGTCCTTGATCCATAATAATTAATAATACTGAAAGAACCTTACAATTCGCTCTTTTATAAATACTATAACTAGCGGATGCTCGGGAATCGTTCTTAATTTCCACAGGCATTCCTTGATTTCCCGGGATAAAAAGCCTATGTCATTCTCCAGGTCCTCAACTATACCCATACAAAAATCACGTTGATCCGTTGCTCTGTTGCGGCGTAATTGGAGGATAAACTTTCTATTTAACGTCCTTGGGGATCGAATTTTCAAACATGGTGAAACAAATTGTCGTGGTCGTGTGTTCGACTGGCAACATTTATTGATTATTTATAGAATGGCAATACTGATTTCATGTTTGTATTGCATTATTATTGTATCGAGAGTTGGTAGACATACCTGATTGGACCAATGGCGATCGAAAGCGGGTATTTTTTACAAGATGGCGTCAATAGTAGTGGGGCAAAATTAAGATGGACGAGTGAGGGAGATGAGTGGGGAATAAGAGTTATTTGGACTGTGATTTTTGAGTGGGTAGTAGGTTAGTTAAGGTTTTAGTAGTAGTTTCATGGATATAACTTGAGAAATAACGGACTTTCATACAAACTTTCACCCCCTTATTGGTGGAAATTTGAGAAATCCTTCCTTAGAGCCTACGTCACAAAAGGAACCTACTGTCAAAATTTCAAGTTTCTTACATCCACCAGCCTGACAGTCAGACTTAACGATTTTATAGATAGATAGATATAGATATCCATACTCGTACAATATCGGATAACTAACCTGGGCCCGTATTCTCTAACTCAGTGACTATCAAAAATGAAAGCCACTGACATATATGTAATATCCATTGAAGGTTTGCTATGAAATGTTACTTTTTATTTCATAGTAAACCTTCAATGGATATTACATATAATATGTCAGTTGCTTTCATTTTTGATAGTCACTGAGTTAGAGAATACGGGCCCAGGACGTGGGGACAGAGGGCGTGGAAGGAAAAGAAACCATAACGATATCATTTATGTAAGTTTATTAAATTCAAATGCATTTGGTATCATTTTACATTACATCGTCATATAACGCTCTTCACAAAAGTACTTATACTATACTCACGGTATACAGAGTACCGACAGGCGTCTACCGGCATACATCGAGAAGGTACAACATAGGTCGTGAGTAGGTACAAATACGTCTTACATAGGAATAAGTATTTAGAATATCTTGTTCGCATTGTTAACCGATATGAAGCGTAATCTAGTAATTATCATACAAAGATTAGGTATAAACATTTGTGATCAAATAATATATTTTAAAAATATTTACATCGAGCACTCTCGTTAGTTAGGCGTGCTAATACTGACAACTACTTGTATGAATGTTTCAGTGTTCTCCCAGCGACACGCACACACGCACACACACGACACACACACGCACACACACACGACTACACCAGCCGCGGCCGCATCGCGACAGGCTCAACCGTCGGCCAACGCCGAGTACACATAGACAATAAAAATAATCATACTTGTCCGCTTTCGTGCACCAGTTCAAGGCGTATTATTTAAAAACTGCATCGATCATTGTTGGAATCCACTGAATTTATAATATTCTGCATGCGACAGTTAATTTGTCACTAGCCATATTAAACTAAGAGATAGCTGCACTGTTGGTAACTATCGCCAGGAAGGCTGATTCAGTAAGGTGGGGTACAGCTCTCCACTGATGACGATAGTGAAGTTCTGCCCGCATGCGGACGGGTCTTTCAATAGATATGGCCGCTCAAGGACGTGTTATGGTTACCAAAATTGAACCATAATCAGGATGGCTGATTCTAGTACAGTATTAAGGTATACCTATGTAAACAGTATAAAAACTGACGCTATTCATCGATGTGATAAACTTACAAACTATAAATAATTATTAGCAATTATTAGATCGTTTATAATATGACGTGTCGTCACGTTGATTGCTAATAAATATTATGCAGGCGTAAAATTAATTGCTGTCCTATTCTTATTACACTTGTTTAATTATGCCTTTAGTTTTCATATTTTATGTCAGTATTTATGTGTAGTAGTTAAATTTCTCCTTACTATTAATTTTCCTGTTTCAGATTGTATTTACGATTTAAGTATTCAAAATAACTTAAGAGATTACCTAGTTTATTGATTATAAAGGGTAGTCTTGGCTGCAAGTACTTGTTAGATTTCTATTTATTTTGATGCAGAGATTTTGTTGTTAAGATTTGTCACAAATAATTGTAGTGTTTTAATAATTTTGACAGCTGGTTTAGCTCGTTTTACACTGTAGTTAAGGGATTAGTTAATAATAAGAGTTTCAATTGTTTACCTGCTATATCGTTCCGCCAATCGGAGTCGGCTGTTGTAACGCCGCGAGCTGCCGAGTGGTGGCGCGAAAGTGCACTTAAATGTTGTGCTGGTTGATTATCATTCATTATTGTTCGAGCTCTGGTAAGCGAAAAGTTGTATGACCAATTTCTACTTGATTTTCCATTTATTTAGATTTATTAGCTTTCTTCGCCTAGACTGACAGACCGGCTTAGATGTAATTTCAAGTGCTCCCAAAATATAATCCATATTAATCAGTTTTCTTGTTTGATTTCAACGGCCTATGGGATGCCGTTGTTCAAAGAAAAGCCCCGGACGACAAAACGCAACTCAAGGCGCTGGCGCGTATTTGCCTGCTCGTGCAGCCTCCCGTGTTAACGCATATTAGGAACGCGAAAACTGCATACGAGGCGTGGGAAAACCTGGAAAATGTTTATGAAGGTAAAGGTCTCACGAGGCGCCTAGGGCTGTTGCGCAAATTGTTCGCGTTGAAACTAGAAGGGTTCCCAGACATGCAGACTTATTTAAATAAAATAAGCGACGTCAATACATTGGTGCTGGATTGGAGGATGACTTTCTAGCAGTCATTATGTTGAGTGGGCTGTCATCCAACTACGACCCGCTAATTATGACGTTGGAAAACTCTTCAGAGAAGCTCACCACAGAGTCTGTGAGATCCCGGTTGACACAGGAATATCAACGGAGGCTCGAGAAAGACTCAAGTTCGGCTTTAGCTGTGAGTAAATCTAGGACCAAAATGATCCGTTGCTTCAAATGCAAAAAGACAGGTCACAGATTCCGGGACTGCCCTGGTGGAGGGAAGAAAGAAGAGAAAAAAGATAAAAGTTTGTTTTGTGCTATGTCAGTGGTGTTTGGTATGTGGACTCCGGAGCGACTAATCATATGTGTAATATTCTCAAATCTATAACAAATTATGTGAGTGAATCTCCTGTTGCTGTTAAAGTTGCAAATGGTGAAACATTAATGTCATCGGGTAGAGGAAAGGTCGAGATTCCCGTGCTAAGGACTATAATTGATGTACTTTATGTTCCTAATCTATCAGTAAATTTATAATCTGTTAGTGCAATGACTAAAATGGGTTTTACTGTATTATTTAAGGGCAACTTGTGCAAGGTTTAAGATGGGAATGAGGTTATCAAGCTACACAAATAAATGGTGTGTACATTCTAGATAGGCCTCAGCTTAGGCAGGAATGTTATAGCTTGTCTACAGGCATCAACGAGGAGCAGAATGTGTCGGCACCTCAGTCAAGAGAGTCGCAGGAGGTGTGGCATAGGAGGTTGGGACATTTAAACAGGCGTAGTATAGATTTATTGAAAGGTATGGCTACTAGCATTGATTTTGATAACTCAACTTTCAAATCATGTATCTCTTGTGTAATGGAAAACAAACCAGGTAGCCCAGAAGTCCAAGTTGTTTCCCAAGAAGTCGCTTAGTAGGGCTAGGGAATTATTAAGATTAGTTCATACAGACTTATGTGGTCTGATGCCTCAAGCATCTTTTAGTGGGAGTAGGTATTTTCTCACATTCATAGATGAATACAGTAGAAAGACTCATGTTTATTTTCTTAGATCAAAGTATGAGATCTTTGATAAGTTTAAAGAATATAAAGCCTAAAGATTCAGACAGGGAAGAAGGTCAAGGTTCTTCGCAGTGATAATGGTGGAGAATATATAAATAATAAATTTCAGGAATTCCTAAAGAAGTGTGGGATTCGCCACCAGACCACAGTACCTCACTCGCCGCAACAGAATGGTGTTGCAGAGCGAGCCAACCGCACCATTGTGGAGAAAGCACGGTGCATGCTTCTCGATGCCGGAATACGGCTGTGTATCTGAAGAACAGATCGCCTACCAAGGCGGTGAGGGACACAGTTCCTGAGCACAAATGGTCAAATGACCATAAATATAACTCACCTCAGAACTTTTGGCTGTTTAGCATGTGCACTAGCTGATAAAAGAAAGAAATTTGATGCTAAGTGTGATAAATATATTTTTGTAGGATATTGTGACGAGACCAAAAGATATAGATTATTAAACCCTACTAATCCTAAGGTGTGCATAAAAGCTAGGAATGTGACATTTTTGGAAAATGAATTCTATAGCTCAGTCACACGAGAATCTACTGATACTGTAGAAGTTTCACTGCATAAAAATCCTCAAACCCATGGCCAGTCTGACCAATCTGATGATAGGGGGAGCCCCAGTAATGCGGGATCTGATGGAAATATAACTTTTAGGTCGCATAAACAAAAGGCGGTCTGTCAGTCTAGGCAAACTATTCAAATAAGTCCAATATCAGTCAGCAGCATTGAATCAGATGATCCGATCGATGAAACTTACATTCCAGGTGAAACGACCATGGACTCATCCGACTCTGCTGAATCTTACTATGAAGCATCACTGGCCATGCTGTCTGCATACTCAGCCAGTGCAAGCTGCTTTGATGGTGAACCAGAGACTGCCACAGAAGCGTTGCAGGGCAAAGATTCTGAGAGATTGAGAGCTGCAATGTCAGATGAGTATAAATCTTATGTTGATAATAACTGCAATTCAGGCAATTCAGTCCATATCCAGATATGGACTGAATTGCCTGAGGGTCAAAGGCTTGTCAAATGTAAATGGGTATTCAAAAAGAAGAGAGGATTCACTGGAGAAGTTTTGAGATATAAAGCTAGATTAATTGCCAAAGGATACACACAGAATTTAGGGGGTAAGGGTGCGTACCTCCACCTAGCGCTCCAACAGCCAACCTCACCTGCCCGTGGTACCCCCTGCTGGTCTACAAACGAGGCTCTGGCGACCGACAAATGGCGTTATAACCATTCAATACTGGCTAGGCTGATAAAATGACTCAGGCTGGTGTCGGGCAGCAGCGACACCGGTGCGAACAGTCTAGCCCTGCGATGGTCAACACGCCTGCCCAGCGCGGCCATTATGGGCAAAACCTTGCATGGATAGGTGCACAAGGCCAAGGCCCCTAGTCCCCGGCGGCCCCGCTATTCCTGGCTCTGGCAGCGGCCATGGTAACGGCGGGGCAGGGGGTGCGAAGAATCTCCGGCAGAGATTCCGCTGCCAACCCCGACGACTAGACCTGGCAACATACAACGCACGCACTTTGAGGAGCGACGAGAAGATCATCGAGCTGGAAGAAGCAGTGAGCAAGTTGCGTTGGGATATTATAGGATTGTCTGAAGTCCGAAGAGAGGGGGAGGACTCGATAATCTTCAAATCCGGCAACTTGTTTTACTACCGGGAGGGCGACCAGCAGTCCCAGGGTGGTGTCGGATTCATCGTCAATAATGTTGTTCAAGTCGAGAGTGTGTCGAGCAGGGTAGCGTACCTTATACTCACAATTACCAAACGGTATTCGCTGAAGGTTATACAGGTCTACGGACCGACATCGGCACAACCCGACGAGGAGGTGGAGGTGTTGTATGAGGATATCTCAAGAGCCATACATACCTCTAGTTCCTATTACAATGTTGTGATGGGGGATTTCAACGCAAGGTTGAACGAAGCGGTGCAGAGGTGAGAGTGAGGCAATTTGGATATGGGCGGAGGAACCACAGGGGCCAAATGCTGGCCGACTTCATGGAGAGGGAGGGCCTCTTTATGATGAACTCCTTCTTCAGGAAGCGTCCACACAGAAAGTGGACTTGGATAAGCCCTGATGGTTCCACGAGAAATGAGATTGACTTCATCATGTCGACCAGGCGGCAAATATTCAATGATGTCTCTGTGATCAACAGGGTAAAAACCGGAAGTGATCACCGCATGGTAAGAGGCACATTGAATCTTAACATCAAGCTGGAAAGGGCCAGGGCCCGTATTCTCTAACTCAGTGACGATCAAAAATGAAAGCCACTGACATATATGTAATATCCATTGAAGGTTTACTATGAAATGTTACTTTTTATTTCATAGTAAACCTTCAATGGATATTACATATATGTCAGTGGCTTTCATTTTTGATAGTCACTGAGTTAGAGAATACGGGCCCTGACTGGTGAAGTCTACTCTCCGACCTTCTCGTGCTCATATTCAAAATGCCGAGAGCTTTCAACTGGAACTGCAGAACCGGTTCGATTGCCTAGCAGATTGCGAGTCTGTGGACGATCTAAACAACGGTCTGGTGGAAACTGTCCAGACGGTAGGGTCCAAGTTCTTTAAGACCCACCGTTCAAAAAGAACTTAAACGTTATCAGACCACACTCTCAATCAAACTCATGGATGAGACAGCAGAGATGAGACTACAGTCTTCAGCAGAAGCGTCTGCTTACCGGCAGATTAATAGGCAGATCTCTAAAGCGCAAACGCGCGACTTGCGAAACTTCAATGCAGAGTACATTAAAGATACCATCGAGCGTAACAAGGGCTTCAAAGTATTCGCAAGAGATATGTCTATAGGACAGCGCCAGCTGACGCGACTAAAAACTGATGATGGTGGTCTCATCTCATCCAAACCTGACTTCTTGGGAGAGGTGGAGAAGTTCTATGGACAGTTATACACCACAACACAAAAGCCTGTTGAGGATTTGGCGAGAGATCCCAGAGCCAAATTGACCCGACACTATACCGAAGATATCCCGGACGTCAGCCTTATTTTTTTTTTTAACTTTTTAGTGTAACGGCTTAGGAGTACAGTACCCTGCAGCATCAGAGTTGAGGAGTTGGGACTTGGGTTTAAGTATGGAGTCGTTGCTTGACACCTACAATATGAATTCACCATTAAAAAATCCTAAATCGCTATTTTTAAGGAGTTCTGTACCCTGCAGCATCAGGGTTGAGGAGTTGGGACTCTAGAGTTGAATCGTATACACGACTTGATACCTACTATATAAATTCTATGAAAAAAAATTATCACTCCCTAGTTTTGAGTCGTAGGTATACCTACAGCATCAGGATTGAGGATTTGGAGTCAGAATTTTTTATGGGACCACCTCGAGAGCTTCCTCCAACCCCTGAATTTTTTTTTCAAATCGGTTTAGAAACCACGGAGATATGCGATAACATACATTAAAAAAAAACATACGCGCCGAATTGAGAACCTCCTACGTTTTTGCAAGTTGTGACTATACGTATCTTACTATTCAGTGGAAAATAGGTTATTATTAAAAATGTATATATATATATATATATATATATATATATATATATATATATATATATATATAATAATAATATATATATATATATATGTATAATATATATATAATAATAAAATAATAGTAAAATAATATTAAAACGATAATAGAATGATAGTGTGTATTATTATCTAATGAGGCGCGATTTGGAACTTACAACGGAGTTTGTTGACGTTTGGATCGCTCAGGGAGATGATAAGTCGAGGCATCGACTAATGCGTTTACTATAGACTATATTCTCATCCGTCGTCGTTCGTTGCGTCGTTGTTATTTTAATTTATTCTGGAGATGGGGCGATACATAAAATTAATATATTGTGTATATTTGCAATAGATCGTTTTGAACGCACTGTGTTGTTGGATGCTGTCTAATGTGAGGGACACTTAGCGTTACGCGCTTCGTGGACCTAGCTTGAGATCATCCGACGAAATCTTATCTACCTTTGGTGGATTTATATACATATCATACTTACAACATATTTACACGTATATTACTATACCAATTATTATCGCAGGTCGGGTCGGGCCTGTGGGGCGTACGGTGTCTTGTTTTGACGATACTTCAGCACGGCTGGTTCTGTCTGGATGTCTACCTAGTTGGACGTTCAGCTGGGATTGGTTTGTTGTTGAATCAGAGAGCTTGCTTTCTGACGCAGTGCAGTTCGAGTATACTTCTACGTTCCGCAGTACGTCTGACTTTACATTGCGATCTACTTATCTAAATTACGTACGACGTTCGCTGTACTCGAACGATAACTTACCATGGTTGGTAGGACGCTGTTTATTATTATTGCCGAAGGTTGGATTATGCGTAAGTTGCGCTTGATATCTTACTACATTTTGCAGTACGCTTGTTCAGCCTCGATACTTCATAGTTTCATGGATTCACAACCCATGTTACTTGTAAAAGCATAGCTTCACGACCTATGCTGCGGCACATTGGCTAAAAACCATGTTACGCACAAACGACATTCTATCACCCATGGTGGTTCCGCGCTGTATTTGATCTAACATACTATTACAGAAGGGTGCATCACGCCTGTGGGCTCTGTTACGTTGCGACGAACGACCCTGCAGTGCGTCCGGTGTATCCTTGAAACCTATTACAGGTATATGTGGGAGTGCACCACTCTAAAAATGCAATTATCCAGCTATACGCTGACATAAGTGGAACGCACCATCTTTATAAAAGATTATAAAAGGAAGATGCTACCACTTGGGTTAGTTCGTAAATATCTCGAAGAGATTTATCTCTTCGCGATCACGTTGCTTAATGCCTGTTTTAAGTAAACTGAATTACATCTCAATCGGTGTATAAGCAAGTCGTTGGGTTGATTGAATTCGAGGCTTCCGAAACTCTAAAAGATCTTGGTTTATTATGGACACAGCAATGTAGTGAGGGTCTTACTGCTAGATGTGTCACGTGCCATTTTAATTAAATATTTAATGTTACATGTAGAGAGAAGTGTAGATGCTTAGGACTCGGTCAGGTTGGTTACAAAGTCGGTAAAACAGTTGCTTTGTCTAGTACGGAGGCTGGGTATATGGCGTTATCAGATGCATGTAAAGAGGCGTTACTTGTACGGTCATTTTTGTTTGAATGTTTAGGTATAAATAAAGATTACTATGTATAATGATAGTCTGCACAAAAACTTAGTACTAATCCTATGACCATTCAAGAACAAAGCATATTGATGTCAGACATCATTTTATACGGGAAACTATAAATAAAGGTATAGTTAACTTGTGATGTGTCCACAGATAATACGATGGCTGACATATTAACAAAACCTTTATCTCAGTATAAAACTGAAAAGTTTGTAAATCAGCTGGGTTTATGTAAGAATAACTTATGTATTTAATTTTAAGTTTTCTTATGTTAGAGGTTTCTATGTTCTCAACTAAAATTGTGTTTAACTTAAGATTTTGCTTGTATGTAAAGTAGTGTTGCAACAGAACTCTGCTTCCGCTTCCGCAACTGCAGAAGTTCCGCATGTTTTTTCACTTCCGTTTCTGCTTCTGGTTCCGCAAATTTTATAACAGAACTCTGAACGGAAGCGGGGAGAAAGCGAGCGGTGCAGCAGACGCGACGGCCGGCGGCACGGCGCGGGCGGTTGCGGGGGCCGCGCGTGGACGAATGACACGAGCGTCGAGCGTCCAGGCGCGCGTGCTGCCGATAATTACCGAATCCCTTCCGCGTATTTTGGGAGGGAGGGGCGCGCGGTAAACAAACGTGTCACAACGAGTTCGTTCGTTTATTTAATTATTGTTTTTAGTTCACTAATCACTATGCGCATCTCCGCGCCCCGTGACTTTGAGTAGTGACATTTTCAGTTGTTTTTTCTTCTGTTATTGTTTGCTTGATACCTAGTTGTATTTAGTGCAATAAGAGTGCAATTATGAAACCAAAAACAAGTCCCATTTGGAACTATTTTGATGAAATCGACGACTCGAGTGCCAAATGCAAACTTTGTGAAAAAGTGTATTCGCGAAAAGGCCGCACAACTACAGCTTTAAAGAGTCACCTAAAATCAATTCATGCCGAACGGTTTGCAGAGTTTGAGAAGTTAAATGATGCTGTCAAACTTTCATCGGAAACGAAAAAACAAATGGTCAGTTAATATTTATTTATTACTTACTTTACCAACTTTGAGTAAGTGAGGTCGTGCGTGGCCTAGTGGTCGAATATTAGTATGGATATTGGATACGTGTTTTATTTCGTGAAGTAATCGTAACCAATTTATGTTGTTGTAATTGTAGGTTACGTTAACTCCAACCGAAAACGCTAAAAGACAATTAACATTACAACAAAGTCTACAAGTAAAGGATTATTGGGATTCATCGCATCACAAATCTCAAGAAATGGATCGTACGATTGCTGAAATGATTGCCCTCCAAAACTTACCCTTTCATTTTGTCGAAGGTACAGGATTTCGTAGAGTAATGCAAGCTGCTCTTCCAAAGTACAAGATAAGAGGCCGTGATTTTTTTTCTTCCTATGTGTGCGACAATTTGTACAGTAAGTTAGCAAAGAAAACCAAAGATTTACTTGAAGAATTTGACAAGTTATCTTTTACAAGCGACATATGGTCGGAACTTCATTCTGCTGTTTCATTGCTTAGTTTAACTGCTCATGGGATCTCAAAAGATTTTCGCAAAAAGACTATAATTTTGAAATGTGAAGTCATGGATGAACGTCATACGGGCACCATAATATCAACAAAGTTTCAAACGATTCTTGAAGAATGGGGCATTGATCGCCAAAAAGTTCACTGCATGGTTCGTGATCGTGGATCCAACATGGTTAGAGCAATGCAGTTGTCAGGCTTTGAGGATATCAGTTGCGCAATACTGATCCCCCTTCCCCCCGGACCTCGATAGCGAGCAGACGTGTACCAAAGTCCTAGGCCAAATTTATTTTGAGTTTTTAAATAAGTTATAAACAATTTAAAATACACCAAATAATAGGACTACAGAAAGTGAGAAGAGTTTCCTGCTTAGACCTTGTCCAGTTTGGCGCCATCTTACCTGTATAATCCTCCGCCAGTCGTCACACTACGCATCTTTGTCGGTAAGAAGCACCGCCCATCCTCCATCTCGCTTATTCGTGCCAGAACAACGCTACGTTGTCCCGCTAAAAATTGAGACGGCGCATACACCGCCTGCAACCTACCTTTGCTTTGTACGAAGCACTTACTACCGCTACGTGTGCTACGACACAGCTACTACCGCTACGGCTTGTCTACGATCAGCTTACGCTAATCTTTTCCATGTTCCTGTGCGCCTAGTACCCTGCAGAGATTATTTGTTCGGGTTTTATAGTGGAAATACATACCAGCCACATTAGCGACGAAAATATTTATTACCTGGTGCAAAAAGAGACGAACTACCTATAAGGATATGATCGCCTGGTACATTTGACTCATTGAGCGTCGATTACGGAGTTCACTTATACTGTTTTAAATACAATTTTGAGTTACTAATAAAATGCACCGCACACCTAAGCAAAATGAATCCGAGGCACGTCAGCACGATCCCGTTCATTCTCCTGCTTCGCTACCTCGCCCCAAACGACAGCGCACTGTCAGTTCTCCTCCGTCAAGTTCAAAAAAGGAAAAAGAGCATGATGAAATGATGTCCATAATGACCAAAGTACTGGAAGAAATAACTGAAATACGTAAAACTAATGTTGAAATGCAGAAAAGCCTGGAGTTTTACATTAAAAAAAGCGAAGAATTGAACGAGCGGGTTGAAAAACTAGAGGAAGAGAACACGAGACGTGAGTTGAAAATAAAAAATTTAGAAAACAGGGTTGATGAATACGAGAGGCAGGCCAGAAGCACTTGCCTGGAGATAAGAGGAATACCTAGCAACGCAAATGAAACAAAACAAGACCTTTGTGGTCTGGTAGAACGGCTGCAATCGAAGATAAAGGTTGAAGTACAGCCACATGCAATCAAGGACGTTTTTCGGTTAAAGGGTAAGCCAAATGGCGATAGACCTATTGTGGTAGACTTCTCCACAACTACTTTGAAAGCAAACACATTGCTTGCTGTCAAACAGTACAATCGCAGTAATATTACTCAAAAACTGAATACCAGCACTTTAGATATAAATGACCAGAAATCTCCGGTTTTCGTCTCTGAATTTCTAACAGCTAAAGCCAAAAGGTTATATTTCCTATCCCGAGACATTCAAAAAACTTATGGTTACGACTTTTGCTGGACGGTTAACGGTAGAGTGTTTCTGCGAAAAGCCGAAGGTCTCCCTCCTATCACCATCACCAGTGAAGCTCAATTGCAGGGCCTTAAGCAAAAAAACTTATGAAGTTCGGTGCCCTTAGAAGAAAATTTTCAATGATTCGAGTAGTTTTAGTAGTTTTAATGTCATATAGATTTATATTTATTCTGAGGTGTTCATCAAATCTGAGGAGGTACACTTTTATGTTACATTTCTACATTAATCTCTCTCCAGTAATACACTTTCACAACTTTCATGAAACATACATTTACGAGTTTTTTACTCTCATACTTAATAGCTTCACCAAATTACACACTATTATGCCACATAGACCTTACAATTTAACACTCTATAGAGTTATAACTTGTCAGCTATCTTTGCGTTTATTTCCAAGCCAATTCCAATCAGTGAATACTTTGAGAATCCTTAAACTTCTTATATGCTACAATTATGGATAAAGTTCAACAAATTACCTTATGCCATTTTATAGATGATCTTACGGTCGCACCAGCACAATTATGTGATCCAGAAACATGCCAGTCACAAATCACTTGTAACAATAATACGGTCAATATACTTACTATGAATATTAGGAGTGTGAACAGTAATATTGCGCCCTTTGAACTGTTGCTGCAAAGAATTGGCTTCCAATGTGACATTTTAATATTGACTGAATGCTGGATAGACAATGACAAGCCGTTTCCAGTCTTAAGTAACTACAACTCAGCCTATACTAGAAATTGTATCAATAAAAATGGTGGTATTATTGTATACTGTAAAAGTCATCTTAGTATTGGAATAGAAGAACCTGAATTTCAAGATGCTAACTGTCTCTTAATTAAACTGGGTAATAATATAGTTATAATAGCAATCTATCGCTCTCCTTCCTTCTATAACACTGATCAGTTCTCACACTCACTAGATAATATCTTAAGCTCCTGCAAAGAATACAAAAATATAATGCTACTTGGGGACTTAAATATCGACATTCAGCCTAACAATACAGACAAAAATTCGGCTAATTATTTAGAATTAACAGCGAGTCATGGTCTCTTACCTACTCACCACTTTGGGACTAGAGGAGACAGATGTCTGGATCATATTATGTTAAAAAGTAATCTTAATTGTAAAACAATAGTCCTAAATACATATATTACAGACCACCGACCCATTATCATAAATATTGAAACTAAAACCAAAGCTTTTAGTAATGCAAAAATAGTAAACAAATTAGATTACCCCAAAATTGCCCACCAAATTAAATCGCTAAATTTTGAAGACATACTAAAAACACACGATGCTAATCTTGCAGCCACAATTTTAACCAATAAATTAGTTGAAGTGATAAAAGCTAACGCTAGAATCTTTAAAGTTCCAAACAGACAGCGCTTTATTAAACCGTGGATCACATTAGGCATTCTGCGATGTATGAAAAATAGAGACAGAATGCATATGCGTTTAAAAGCAACACCTGACAATAAGATCTTGGAGATTACTTATAAAAGGTATCGAAATTTTTGCAACAAATTACTAAAAAACTTGAAATTAGAATATTACAAATCAGAGCTTAACAAAAACAAAAATAATATAAAGAAATCTTGGCAGACTCTAAGGCAGATCACGAATACCGAAAAATCTAAATCTAATAATGAGAATATTTTAATAAACTTAAAACAAACTCCTAATGATTCAGTCAATCACATTAATAAATATTTTGCAGGTGTGGGGAAAACAATATGTGAAGGTATAAAAGATCAATTACCAACAACTAATCCTGGAAGGTTCGAAAACGAGTCCGTACCAGGTCAAGTTAACACTATTGGCCTTCTGGACACAAATGTCTATGAGGTTCTTGACCTAATACGAGGTTTAAAAAATGAGTGCGCAGCTGGTATTGATGGAATTACATCAAAAGTCCTCAAACAGTCGGCAGTTATTCTAGCTCCAATTATAACTCACGTCTGTAACATTAGCCTCATGTCTGGAAAGTTTCCAACTATCTTTAAAACATCTTACATCATACCTGTTCATAAAGGTGGTCCCAAAAACTGTATCGAAAATTATAGACCAATCTCCATTCTTCCAATTCTGTCTAAATTACTAGAGAAAATAATCAACCGAAGACTAACTTCCTTCTTAGAAAAATATGGTATTCTAGCTACTACTCAATATGGTTTTCGAGAAGCTCGGTCTACTGAACAGGCAGTGTTAGATCTTACCAATTTTATAGTTGACGAACTTGATAGGAAAAATAAGGTTATAGGGATTTTTCTTGACCTGGCCAAGGCTTTCGATACCGTTTCGATTCCAGGTCTAGTAGCAAAGCTGGAAAAAGTTGGAATTCGGGGCAAAACGTTATGTCTACTTTCGGACTATTTACAGGGAAGAACCCAGAAAACAAAAGTAGGGAATATATTTAGTGAGGAAGAGTCAATAACTTACGGCGTTCCGCAGGGCAGTGTTCTGGGACCTACTCTGTTTTTAGTCTATGTTAATGACCTGTGCAATCTAAAATTAAATGGTGGTAAAATATTTTCGTATGCGGATGATACAGCGCTTATATTTAGTGGTTCAGACTGGAACGAAGTTAGATCTCGTGCTGAGCAGGGGCTAGGCATTGTCACACAATGGCTGCGTCGTAACTTATTGAGTCTTAACGTAGGTAAAACAAAATATATCGCCTTCACCGGCTCACGTGGAAAAAAACCGCAAATAGTTATTAGAGTGCATTCAAGTTGCAAATCAGACAATTGCAGTTGCCCTATACTACAGTCGGTTTCGAGCCTTAGATACCTAGGTGTCATTATAGACAATAGATTAAATTGGAAGGCCCACATAGAATCTCTCTGTTCAAGGGTTAGAAAACTAATTTACATATTTAAAAATCTACGTGATGTGACCAATTATGAAACTGTACTCAAGGTGTATAATGCACTTTGTAGATCAATCTTGACATACTGCATTTCTAGTTGGGGTGGCGCAGGTAAAACTCATATGCTGGCCTTGGAGCGCGCGCAGCGTGCAGTTCTAAAAGTAGCCACATATAAGCCTTTCAGATATCCTACTGCAGATCTATATAAAGAATGTAAGGTACTAACTGTACGACAGCTATATATTCTGAACTCAATCATGGCTCAACATGGTAAAGTAACTCAACTAGTTGAATCTAACCCAGTACCCAAGCGAAGACAGGACAAATGTTTTGACATCCCGAGGGTAAAAACTGGCTTAGCTCAACATCATGCAAAGTATCTTCGTCCGTTTATTTACAACAAAGTTAGTAAGTACATCAAAAATTTCAAATCGCTTACAAGTAGAGAATTTAAGGTTGCAGTTACGGATTATCTAAAAACATTGAGTTATGAGGAAACTGAGAAGCTCCTAAAAAGTATATACTAACTCACAAACACACACACACACACACACACACTTACACACACACTTACACACGTTCCTCACCTACACATACTCACACACACACTTCCTCACAATGCATACAGAATATTACAAATAGGTATACATAAACTATAGCGTATTATCATTTATGTAAATCTTTGGCTGAAGTTGATCCTCCGAAGGGAATGCAGACTTCTGCAATACAAGTTTTATCTTAGTGCAGAGTCTGCGCATCAATCTGTGTGTATATTTATACAAGCCACTGCATCTCAACTTTGTTGTGCCCTTAGTTACTAAGCCGCATTTGTAAGTTTGTAAGTTTGTGAAATAAAAATATTATTATTATTATTATTATTAATACACCAAATTCAGCTGTGCATACGAGCAGGTGTTGAATCTCAAGAGTGGCTCCTACAACTTATTGCTAAATTGAAAAAAATTGCCACCCATTTCAATCATTCCTTGGTCGCACAGGCAGAGCTTACAAAAATTCAAAAGGAACGCCTTAATCAGTCTCCTCTTTCTGTCATTCAGGATTGTCCTACAAGGTAAATACTAAATATAAATACCTATTAAATTACTAATAAGCAAATGTTTTTATGAGTTATAGGAGTTTTTTGATTGTACTTATAAATAAATATATTTTTAAGATTAGGTAATTGAATTTGGATTTATATTTTGAAAAGAACTAATATTTTGACATTTAATTTTGTATAAATTTTTGCAAGCCATCATTGGGTGAAATATCTAACATTTTATTTTCTGTGACCATCTATTTATTGATCATATTTCTAGCAAGTAAAATTGAATTGATTTGATTTAATTTCAGATGGAACAGCACATTCTACATGATGGCAAGGTTTTCAAAACTCAAAGATTCGCTTGTCTTGTACCTAAGCGCAAATCCAATCGCGATGATATCCCCCGAAGACTGGATGAATATTCAAAAATTTGTGCAATTGATGCAGCCATTTGAAGAAATAACAAGAAATCTAAGTAGTTCTCAAATCAGTATTTCATCAGTCATACCATTAATTCAAGTTCTTAAGACCACATTACAACAAGAAGAGACGAAACCTAATACTTCAGAACAATTCATAAATTTTATAACAAAATTACGCGATGAATTGAATTCAAGTGTAAGATTTGGAAACCTGGTCGAAGACGACAAATAAGGTAAGTGAGGTATAATTCGGGATGTATGGTTGTTTCGGTAGTTTTTACTTCTGACCTAAAAATAAGCTGTTAAGACATTACATAAATTAATTATGCATTAATTCGAAATCTTCATCATATAACCCGACAAAAAAACCGACTACGAGAATTTTGGTGAAAAAGTTCAGAGCGATACGACTCTCTAAAACTTCAGTCGGCCGCAAACCACTGAACGGTACGTGCGCGCTTGTGTTTATCGTAAGCTTTACCAACAAACTTCGTAAGCTTATAGGAAGACAAGGGTAAGTCTATTTGAATAAAACTTTGTGTAGTGTTAACAAGTGTTTCTTGACAATTAATATAATGTAGGACAGACATTAATGCAAGCACTGGATTCTTTTAAAATTGCAATTAATCGACTCACGAATTAACCGACACCTTATTTTTCTTAGGGGGCTTATTTCGTGTCACTCCCGAATTAAGGATTTACGAGAATCTTTTTTAAAGCTTGTGTATTAATTCAATAATTAAGTTATTTTGAATATAAAATTAAAATCATAACTAGTAAGTAATGAAGTTTATTATGAGCTAAATTCGGTATATGATTTTCTCAATATAATTCTTGAAATACAAGTTTGAACTAGACCTACATTTATAATTTTAAGGCGAACTCACATAAGTACTAGCAGCATGGTTTCATCTATAGGTCGATTTACTTTATTTATTTTCATATAATATCTTTATATTTAGAGTATATAATAGTTACTCTGCATGGTTTTTAAATGATTTACATCTTTAAGTGCAAGCTTTTCATAAAATAAGTGTCACGAAATAAGATACTCTTATTTTTTTATTTACTTTTAATTTCGTGATAAGTAAATCATCTAGGAAAAGGTTAATCTAGGTTATACTATGTATGTGTAAGAGTAATTTTATGAATTTTATCGATGAAATAAGTATTTCAGCATTTCAGTTAGTAATAATTAAGTTCATATTTCTGCATTTCAAGTTTCAGTTCTAACCAAAACCCCTTAAATCAAAATTGTCTGTGAGACAAAAAATAACTATTTCCATTTCGGATCCTGATAGTTCATTTGTGAATGTCCGTTATTTGCTGGAAAATGTTAACGGTATTTTATTTAGGTAACGGTATGTTTTCTTCTCTTTCAGGCCCATGGCATCGGTGAGCCATGCCCTATAAAAAGTATTCTACTGATGACTTAAATCAAGCTTTGGAAGCGGTTCAGAATGGTAACTTAACAGCGTACAAGGCTTCAAAATTGTATAAATTGCCCTATCAAACTCTACTGGATAAAATCAAAAATAAACATCCTAATCCATCTGGGCAACCAACAGTTCTTAAAAAGGAAGAAGAAGAAATTCTAGTGAAATGGGTTCACCACATGGCAGAAATTGGGTTTCCCGTTACAAAGGAGCAGTTCCTGCATTCTGTTGGCAGGCTAGTTACTGAACTAAATAGACCAAATACATTTAAAGATGGCATACCAGGTCGAGAGTGGTACAGGTCATTTCTGAAAAGAAATCCAAGTATGAGTATAAGAGCAGGTCAATCACTAACGACTGCACGAATAGGAGCCACAAAAGAAAAAATACATCAGTGGTTCACTCATGTTTATCAGTACATGGAAAACAATAATTATCTTGACATTCTGCAGGATCCATCCCGAATTTTCAACTGTGACGAATCTGCCTTTTTTTTGTGCCCTAAGGGTCAAGCTGTATTGGCGAAGAAAGGGCAAAAAACGGTCTATACTCGATCCGGAAACGACGAAAAAGAAAATTTGACTCTCTGCCTTGGGGCTTCTGCTGATGGCAAATTAATGCCAATAATGGCAATATTTCCCTATAAGCGGATCCCAAATAATATTCTGCAAAAATATCCTAAAGAGTGGGTAGTTGGCAAGTCTGATAGTGGCTGGATGACTTGTCAAACCTTTTTTGAATATATTGCCAATCAATTTAACGGTTTTTTAATAAAAGAGAACATTAAAAAACCGGTCATACTCTTTCTTGACGGTCACGTCTCACACCTCTCTCTGCCTCTAACGACATTCTGTAAAGAGAACGGCATAATCCTTGTAGCACTATTACCTAACGCTACTCACGTGCTACAACCCATGGACGTTGCGGTGTTTCATGCTTTGAAGAGTTCATGGAAAAAAAGTATCAGCGACTGGCGAATGGCTAACAACGGACAAAAATTGAAAAGAGAAGATTTCGCTCCCATTTTAGACCAATGCATTCAAAAGACTCTCAAACCGGAAATATTGATAAATGGGTTCCGAAGTACTGGATTACACCCTTTTGATAAAAATGCCATAAACTATGATAAACTCCTCAAATCGAGTGACGAAAGATCTACAAGTGAATCTTGCTCTGGCACTCCTCTTATTGATCTCGAATCATCTGAAAAACTGGAAGAATCCACCTCATGTCAACCTTTTTCTGAAGAAATCATAGCTGCAATTGAAAAGATACTGGGCCCAGAAAAGCTTAAGATATTCGAGAACTGCGATGGAGTTTGGCAAGGGGATATTGAAGATACCAATTTATTTTACTTTTGGAGAAAGGTGAAAGGTAACACTAATAACGAGGTGGAAATAGGTGAGTCTACTCTGGAAGCCAATGACTGCACACTGCAAAATATAGGAGATATAGCCAATATGAGCTGGGAAAACAATAACTTATTAGAAGGTGTTATTGAGGGCGATAGAACTCTTACACTTACACCTCATTTAACCATGTGTTCACCAATTCAAGAAACTGAATGTACTAAAAATTCAAGATTACCGCCAAAAGGAAGCGACCCCATCGCAAGCGATGATGATAATATCAATTTTAATCCTGATATAAATAATACTTCTACACCATCAACAAAATCAAAAAACGAACAAGAGATACTTGATGCTACTCTAAATAGAGATTCGCCAAAAAAAGACTCAAATAACCAAAAAAAATCCAACTACCCCACGCCTTTTAAGAATTCACTTCTATGGCCTGAAACAAATATCGCTGAGAAAGCGAAGAAAAATGTGAGAAAAACATTAATTCCAACAGTGGCGACATCAACAGAGTACATGGAGTACCAAAAACGAATAGAAAATATGAAAAAAGAAAAAACAGAGAAAATGGAGTTGCGGAAGAAAGAACGTGAAGAGAAGGCAACTGCTAAGATGGCAGCGAAAATGAAATTAAATGAGCATAAAAATGAATCTTCTGTAACTTTATCAGACTCTGTAAGTAATAAAAAAGACAAAACAAAACTAAAAACTAATAAGACACGCAATACTCCAGAAGCACATTCTAAAAATATCTTAGGACAAGTAACTTATAACTCTCCTGTAACAGTTTTACAGTCCGAAACTAATAAAAAAGACAAAACAAAATCAAAAACCAAAAAGACAAGCAATTCTGTCGAAGATTCTGAAAATGTCTTAGAAGAGATAACTTATAATGTTGGCGAATATGTGGTAGTAAATTACGAAGGAGAACATTTTCCGGGAACTATCATAAAAACAGCAATACAAGGAACTTCAAGAACGTATGAAGTAAAATCCATGACAATAAGTGGCTTAGACACCATAACTGGTCGAGTGAACTGGCGTTGGCCAGACAAAGAGGATGTACTGATGTACAATTATAAGGATATTATCAAAAAAATAAACACTCCTGTTCCATTGAATAAAAGAGGAGTTTTTTCAGTAACGGATTTGTAGTTACGGACAATTTATTATTATTTTCTTTTAGTTTTAATTTACAGTTACATACTATTTGTTATCATATATCGATAAAGTTTATTTTTGTGGATTTATTATTAATCTCTACAAAGTCGACAGTATAATATGGTTAGGTATTAACAATTAAGAGTAGTTTTACTAGTAATTACTATTACCTTTTAAGTTATTTTTTATTCTTTTTTTATCTTGAAATCTACTGAACCGATTTTGATTTTTTTTTCACTAATGGAAATCTACATTATTCTACGTGGATATAGAATTTCTTTTATCTCAGAAAAATCTACTGTTCCTAAGGTATGCAAGCGATACCGCGGAAAAAGGTTATGATTAGGGGACAGTTTGTAATTAAAACTTAATTTGAGCTTAATGTTACATGTTTTACCTTTAAATATTGAATATTTTTATTGCTATATTAATGTATTAAACTCCTCTTATATTTTTATTTAAAATGTTTTAGTATAATATCATAAATTATTATACAAAACTTTATCCCGAAATAAGAACCCTGAGTTCACGAATTAAAAAGTTGAGCCAAATTTTATCACGAAATAAGACGCAAAAAGGAGGTCTACAAATAAATTAATAAAAAAACAAGTTCTAACTGAAACCACTTAATTCAGCCACGTATTAGCTGGCAAAAGACCAATGTTTTATTGAAAAAACTTTCAAACAGGAATCAGGTTTAGATTTTTTTATATTAAATTTTTAAGTCGTCATAGCCTTAGAGTTATTAGACTACCGAATTACACCTCACTTACCTTACACTATTGCGACGTATTTGGATCCGCGATACAAATCGCATTTTTTCACCAGCGTCATTGCAGAGCAGGTTGAATCTAAATTACTTAATATGACGATTAACACTATTAGAACCAGACAATCCAATTCCATCCAAGATGATGACTGCGAACCTTCCCCCAAAAGAAGCCGAACTCAAATTGCAATTGAAGACATTGAAGTCCAGCCTTCTACTTCCAAATCATCAGCATCATTGCAAATATTGGAATCGATGTTAAGTGTAAATGAAGACCAGGAGGAGGACTCTTCTACAGCTGACGATGGTGACAATTTACTTTTAAAGATACAGTCACACCTTCGGGAGTACAAGAAAGAAAAAAGGCTACCTCTTCATGAGGATCCCCTTATGTGGTGGAATGGAAATGCGCACAAATATAATAATATTTTGCCAATAGTTCGCCAATACTTATCAGCTCCCCCCAGCAGTGTAGCCAGCGAGCAATTATTTAGCGGAGCTGGTTTAATATATGAAGAACATCGAAATAGGCTGAAAGGTGAAAAAGCGGCCAAGTTACTCTTTATTAAATATAACTTGCCGCTGTTTAATTTTGACTACTATACTAACATAGAAATTTAATAAAAAAAGTTTTAAATGTACAATTGTGCTTTTTTTTCATAGTGTTAACGCTTCCGTTTCCGCTTCCGTTTCCGTTTCCGCTTCCGTTAAGATTTACTTTTGACATCTGTTTCCGTTTCTGCTTCCGTTATGCCAGTTCCGTTGCATCACTAATGTAAAGTGTAATATGGCATGGTCATTTTGCATCTATGTTGAACGTTGTATTAATGTACGTTGACCATGCAAACATCATGTTGTATAATGTTATAACTGTAAGTCAATGTAAATGGTTTCGTTTAAGAGTCAATGTTGGAAGTGTAAACGAGCCATTATTATAAACTTACTCTGTATTGGTTGTTAGTCTATGGTTTTTTAATTGTCAAACGTCACATAGATTTATTAGCTCTCTTCGCCTATATACTGACAGACCGGCTTAGATGTAATTTCAAGTGCTCCCAAAATATAATCCATAATAATCAGTTTTCTTGTTTGATTTCCACTGCCTATCCCTTCAAGAGTGGCCTTCCGAGCTGGTGGTAGAGTCATTTGATCATTTGAATAAAAACCATCTGAATTTAAACATTTAAATCGGTGTTTCTTTAAAGTAATTCCAGGTTAGAATCTGTGAGGTTAAATCATTATTATTGAACTACCTACGATCCTACCCACGTGTGGTAATAATCGTAGTATTTCATTTGATCACCTTTGCTATTAGTGATCTCCTTAATTGTGACAATGGCTTTTGCAAGGATTAACTATTAGAAGCATTAATTACAATTACAACCTACATCTTATAGTGGCGTAGTGTTTCTATGAGTTGCCTTTGTAGGTAGTCTATTTTTTTTTGTGATTGCAAATGCCAGTGATAGACTAGGCACCTATTAAAATCAGTGACTAAAGCCATTCATTCAAATAGTAAAATAAAGTTTTCTGTGCCTCGAAAAAGCTCGCGTATTTCAAATTACAAACCGTTTATTATTATGGGATGTAGAACTAACTTAGGACAAAATAATGTGTTGCTTAGAATATGTCGTGAGTACAATAACCTCTTCAAAGCTGCTAAAATTACCACGGATCCTCATTCACTCTCTTTACAGCAGTACAAAAGGATGCTGCATCAGTCCATCGATGCAGTATCGTAGACTTATAATTTATCTTAGCTGATTGCTTTTTTTTTTGTTTGTATTTTTTGAGTTTTTTAAGTTTAACGCTATTTGTTAACTGGTAACCCCGCACTTGCGTGATATGATAAATGCATGCCGGCTTGCCAGTAATTGGGTGTACACTCAAAAATGTTTTCTATGTGTTTTGTTTTTTTTATGTTGTCATTGTGTATTACCTGTTGGCAAACCATTAAATAAAAAAAAAAAAAAAAAAAAAAAAAAAAAATAGTAACCTTCAGTTGCAATCTGTGACGTATCTGCATTTGCGGTGGTCATATTGTCAAGATCGGTCATCGCGGGAATCCGCGATTGATGTTAATCTATACTCCAGCCAAATTCGATGTAGAATGTTTGTAAACAAACCACAACAGCTGATTTTTAGGGTTATCACTTCACAATTTTTCACAATTTCATAGTTTCACTTAACCTTCAAAATCAATAAAACTATTCATAATATGAATCGTAACGTCAAGCATAAGATAAATATTGATCAATACACAAATAAAATCACATGTACCTAAATGTCCATTTATTACATTTTTATTAATGATGAATTGTCATGATTGATATTATTGACATCCCTGATGGTTTCTTGCTTTTTAGGAAGTAGTCAAAAACCTTTTTCAATTTTTGTATTATGTCATCAAGTAAAAAATACCAGAGGAACCCTACAGTACTCTGAATAATAGGCGCATTTCTAATTTAGTCGTATTATTGAACTAACCGTAATAAAATTATTGGTGTAGTGTAGTGTTGCCAAATCTATAATTTTCCCATCAAATTTTGGGGGATGATGTGATAGTTTGACCGGAAATGCACTACTATTTCAACTCCACGCAGGCGAAGCTGCAGGAACCAACTAGTAATATTCAAAATCAAGATAAAATTGATGATAAAACTTAAGTTGCTTTAAAAAAATAATCTCCAAAAAATGTTTGTTACCTCTGCTGTCAGACGGTTGCCTAGCAACGCTTTGTTATTAAACATTCTACATCGAGTTTGACTGGAGTATACTTCTGCTTTTCGATAATTAACTTTAGTGATTACCTGCACCTGCTTTTGATATCAGTTCTAGTACTGTAGATAGTGACAGCAGAGACGATGACCTACTAAAGGTCAGCGGTTCTGCTGATTTAAAAAGAAAAATGAGACGCGCTTTACCGAAGCGTCACCCGTATTTTCTGACATAGGCCGCCGCTTAGTGCGACAAATATGATTTATGATGATTAAATATGAAATTGTATTATTAAATTAAAATTATATGTCAGGTTAGAATTCATTACATTTGAAAAATAGTAAAAATAGAGCTTTTAATTAATGGCACAAACTTCTCGGTACGACGAAGATGACTAACTACTCGCTACTTTAAAAAATCTCGATAAAAGATGGCAGGCTGAAAACAACAGTTCTCTTTTATGGCCGTGTGAAATATACCGATGGAAGATCCATTTACAATAAGTAAATAATACGTGCCTCACTTTTCCGAGTCGTCAGCGGCACTCGAAAATTTCATATCCGAGGAACGAAGCGATCACATCTCACGCGACGCGGCACGCGGGGCGGGCAACGGAACATGCATCGATTCGTTCATTTCTCTCACCCTCGCAACACGCTCCTACACAAAATAGTAAACCTCAAAAGGAAGGACCTCCGAACGCTACGTACAAAATATAACATTAGTTAATAACAAAGGTGTCGTTGTTCGGTGTGGAGGGGCTCACACGTACTCGTATCACACGTAATGCGCGGGCGGCTCGTCGTCGGCGAGGCCGGCGCGCGCCCAGTCGCGCCGCTGCGGCTGCAGCGCGCCGCACAGCGACACGCCGAGGAAGTCGGCCAGGTTGCGCAGCGGGCCGCGCGAGAAGGGCGAGCGGCCGCCGCGCGGGAAGTGGCGGTAGCGCGCGCGGTTCAGCTGCTCGTTGGTGGTCATGCCGAGGCACACCACTAGGTACAGCTGGCACGCGGTCAGCACGCCCACCCACACCAGGTGGAAGGTGGCGTTGAGCGACACCCACGCGAGCCACGGGCTGCACGCGGGCCACGCGGCCCACTCGCCGCCGCAGCGCGCCCGCAGCGCGCGCCACGCGCCCCACAGCATCCAGCCGCACATCAGCAGCAGGCTGCCAAGGAAGCCCACGAAGTAGCGGTGGTTGTTGGCGCCTGCCAGGAGTGCAAACGAAACGAGTTGGTGATTAGAAACGAATAATAATTAAATATCAAAGCTTGTAATAGTTGCTCTTACTATCTATATAGCTGTTGCACGGACAGCGGAATGGGGGGTGGGGGGTGCACACTCACCGATGCAGTTGGCGACCCAGGGGCAGTGGTGGTCGAACTTGGCGACGCAGCGGTTGCACACGGAGCAGTGCTTGGAGCGCAGCGGCCGCCGCAGCAGGCACGCGGAACAGAAGCGCGCCGGCTCGAAGCCTCCGCCCTCCGCACCCTCCGCGCCGCCCGCCCCGCCGCCACGCTCCGACAGCTCGATGATAGTCTGCAGATAGAGGCACGGCACCATCGCAAAATATTTCATTTAACGTCAATAATATTATATAAGAACTAGACGTGAGAAACGACACCATCTCACAAATCATATTGTTCAAGACCGAGGCATTTGTAAACGCTACAGAAGAGCTTCAGCAACTTAACCATATACAAAAGGATGTAGTCGAATATTTGAAAACTCATAGGACAAAGTGGCATTTTATACCGCCTCACGCCCCTTACTTTGGAGGCTTATGGGAAGCAGGCGTGACGGCTACCAAGTTACACTCAAAATGAGTGGTAAGAGTCAACTTTGACATTTGAGGAGATGAGTCACAGCTACACTAGCACACTCACCCACAGCTTGTCAGCGCGCGTGGCGCGGATGACGCCGGGGTCGGGGCGCCACAAGCGCAGGAACGTGTACCACAGCGCGAGCGACGCGAGCAGGAAAGCGGCGTTGGCGGCGGCGCTCACGGCGGGCGCCACGAACACGGCTCACGTGACGTAGAGTCACAGCTACATTAGCACACTCACCCGCAGCTTGTCGGCGCGCGTGGCGCGGATGACGCCGGGGTCGGGGCGCCACGAGCGCAGGAACGTGTACCACAGCGCGAGCGACGCGAGCAGGAAAACGGCGGTGGCGGCGGCACTCACGGCGGGCGCCACGAACACGGCCCACGTGACGTAGAGTCACAGCTACACTAGCACACTCACCCGCAGCTTGTCGGCTCGCGTGGCGCGGATGACGCCGGGGTCGGAGCGCCACGAGCGCAGGAACGTGTACCACAGCGCGAGCGAGGCGAGCAGGAAGGCGGCGGTGGCGGCGGCGCTCACGGCGGGCGTCACGAACACGGCCCACGTGATGTAGAACCACAGCTTAGTGGCCAGGTACACGCACAGCGGGAACAGGTTCTTGAGCTCGTCGTCCATCAGCGCGTTGGTGACGCAGTGCAGCGCAGCATACAGCGCGCCCAGCAGCAGCGCCTTGAGCGCCAGCGCCGCGTCCGCCTCCAGCAGCATCCCCGTCAGGTAGAACGCCACGAACGGCACCAGCACCACGCACCACCAGCGGAACTTCTGCAATACCGGTACAGTATGCTGAAACCTTTTCTAGTTTATTCACCCCAAATTGAATCAAATATTTGACGTACACGAGATAAGAAGCAGTCGTGGAACAAAGAATAGGTAATTTATCATCCTCCGGAATTTCCATTCCGAGCTACAGAAACTCATCACTCCAGACTTTTGATGATATTACTACAAAAGAAAGTACCACCAGGGCATCTGGAATCGGTGAGCGATTTAACCACAGAGTTTTTCATATTGTTATTTATAAGCTCTACCGTTTTATGTCTCACCGCGGGAGACCTCAGCAATTATTTTCGGATATGTGCACTAATTTTGTTAGTGGCACTGCAACTTTATTAAAAGGAACTCATAGTGCGAATACGTCGTTTAAGTCTTATTAAGCGTGTTTTTGTCATTTTCAGAATATACGCAAAAGGGTGATGTGCGATTGTTTCAAAAGAAAAACCCGGCCAAGTGCAAGTTGGACACGCGCACCGAGGGTTGCGTACCTTGTGTAGGAGATGCGTGGATGACGAAATAATATAATTACTAAACCCTTTCCAGTCTGGTTTCCGTCCTGGTCATAGTACGACTACTGCTTTAGTTAAAATCAGCGATGACATACGGCTGGGTATGGATAATCAACAAGTTACAGTATTGACGTTGCTTGACTTTAGCAATGCTTTCAATACTGTGGACTTTGATGTTCTGCTCGCCGTGCTAAGTTCTCTTAACATATCTCCTGGGGTAATTGACTGGTTTCATAGTTACTTGCATGGGCGCCGGCAGCGTGTACGAGTTCAAGATTCATTTTCTGAATGGTCGACTGTTAAGGCTGGTGTCCCGCAAGGTGGCGTGTTGTCTCCTCTATTTTTCTCTATCTTCATCAACTCGATTTGCTCCCACATTACTTCTCCCTACCACCTGTATGCAGACGATTTACAAATCTACTCCCAATGTAAGGTGGCGGATCTACCTGATACAATTAGGATGGTCAATGAAAATCTTTTACGCATTTCTAATTGGAGTAACTCGTTTGGGCTTAAAGTTAATCCAAAGAAGACACAAGTTATAATCATTGGGAGTTCAAAATTAATTTCACGCATAACTTTGTCGCAGCTTCCACCAGTCATATTCGATGGGACTCTTATCCCCTACAGTGACAAAGTGAAAAATTTAGGCATTATCTTTGACCAAACATTATCTTGGATGCCGCAAATGAGTGAGCTAAGTAGAAAGATGTTTGGTGCAATTGGTTCTCTACGTAGATTGCGTAATGTCCTTCCCATTCCTACTAAAATAGCGCTGGCTCAGTCTCTTCTTCTACCGATCCTTGACCATGCGGACACTTGTTATCTTGATCTCACTGAGGAGCAACTAAATAAACTTGAGCGGCTTCAAAATTACTGCATAAGGTTCATATTTGGCTTGCGAAAGTATGACCACGTTTCCGAGTTCCGCCGTAAGCTCAAGTGGCTCCCGATTCGCCTTCGCAGGAATACTCACATTCTTCACCTTCTGTACTGCATTCTGTTCAATCCCATCACACCTCACTACTTAAAAGATAGATTTAAGTATATATGTAATTTACACTCTTTTTCCCTCCGTTCTCAAAATAATCTTTTATTAAGTACTCCTAGTCACTCAACTTCCTTCTATCAAAATTCTTTTACGTAACTGCTATACGGCTTTGGAACGTTCTCCCTTTGGATATTAAGCTATCCCAATCTCTTCCTATCTTCAAAACTAAATTGAAACAACATTATCTATCATTATAATCTATATATTCATCTGTCGTCTATTATCTATTACTTCTATACTGTGTATTTATCCTGTATATATATATATATATATATATATATATATATATATATATATATATATATATATATATATATATATATAATATTTATTTATTAATATTATGTTTCAGTACACCCCTCCCGCTTTCTTTTAAAAGTTTCCTCTGCCCTAAGGTTGCCTGGAAGAGATCGCTGTTTAAGCGATAAGGCCGCCTGTTGTGCCGTATCCATTAATATGTTTGTTTTTGTCATTTAATTTCTTTGTGTACAATAAAGTATATTTTACTTTACTTTTTACTTTTTTTTATAATGTTTTCAGAACTTTG
The DNA here is from genome assembly GCA_963932025.1 of Erebia epiphron. Classification (NCBI taxonomy): domain Eukaryota; kingdom Metazoa; phylum Arthropoda; class Insecta; order Lepidoptera; family Nymphalidae; genus Erebia; species Erebia epiphron. The sequence continues at coordinate 35,122,529 of OZ009946.1, forward strand.
AATATTATAATTTAATCATGCGTAACTGCGAAATTACCAGAACGAACACTGTTAATTTATACAGTTACACACAAGGTGCGCAAAGAACAAAGGAATTTTTCACAGGTGACAAAACGTTCACACTTGAAATTTAAAAAATGTTGAAAATTGTGGGTGGTCGAAAAATACATGATGACTTGACAACTTTAATAATTATGGGTATGTTCCGATACTTACAATATATTTAATATTTATACTGCGAGGCGCGAGCACTGTAAGGTGTGACGACAATTTAGTATAGTGTGAAGCCGTTTCTTTATAGTTAGCTATACTGGTCACTGTTTAAAACGGAACACAGTGCAGTATACTGTCATCTGTTTTTTGGCGCTGTTTTGACGTGAAAATTATTATAATTTAAATGTACAAGTTATCTGTTCAACAAGAAAAAATATTGTTTGAATGTAGTTATATGTAAAAATTAAATATTCAAGTCAATTGTCTATTGAATTAAAAGTTAATATTGTTCTATCTAATCTATCTAATATATATATATATAATCGTTATCTAATCAACGCACAGCCTAAACCGCTGGGGTTAGAAACTTGAAATTTTGACAGTAGGTTCCTTTTGTGACGTAGGCGCTCACTAACGAAGGATTTTTCAAAATTCCACCCCTAAGGGGGTGAAATAGGGGGTGAAAGTTTGTATGAAAGTCCGTCATTTCTCAAGTTATATCCATGAAACTTGGTATACGAGCTACTGGTTGAAAATAAAGAAATAGGTATTTCACAGTTTTTAAAAATTCTATCCCCGAGGGGGTGAAATAGGGGATGAGAGATTGCATGAAAGTCCTTCATTTCTCAAGATATTCTCAAATTATATAAACGAAACTTGGTAGTTTGGCTTTCGTTCAAAATAAAGAATTACGTGTGTCACAGTTTGCCATGAAACTTGACATATGAGCTGTGAGTTGCAAATTATATCATTTAAAACCAAACATTTGGTCCTTCGATCCATTCAGCAGAACCAGTGATCATCATAGTTCCACGCTAAGTTTTTCGAAGTTTCTTTGTTCAACAAGCGGGTTCCACCGGTTAGATTACTAACCGGTGGAACCCTCATATATCGCACTTGGGACACGGAATTACCGAGCTGAAGGACAACCAGCATACATCAGCAAAGCAATCAGCATACACCATACCATCAGCATACATTTTTTTGCCGTCTTCGAGCATTCAGGAAGGAAGCAAGAAAGCAGCATTCATCAGCTAGCAGCTAGTTCGAGTTGCGAGCAATCAAGCAATCAATCAATCAGTTTTTCTCTGCCATCCACCACATATCACTGCAGTGACAATGGCCGGGCCAGAGAGGCAATTCAAAATCATGCAAGCGATGAACACACTCCTGGTGAACTTCAAGAAGGATAGCCGACCTATTTTGACCTATTTTGACGACCTCCGTGGCGCAGTGTGGGAATTTATAATTTCTTAATTTTCCCTGGTCTGGCCTGGTGGGAGGCTTCGGCCGTGGCTAGTTACCACCCTACCGGCAAAGACGTGCCGCCAAGCGATTTAGCGTTCCGGTACGATGCTGTGTAGAAACCGAATAGGGGTATGTAAGGGTTTAATATAACTGCCATGCCCCTAACAGGTTAGCCCGCTACCATCTTAGACTGCATCATCACTTACCATCAGGTGAGATCGCAGTCAAGGGCTAACTTGTAGTCGATAAAAAAAAAAAAAAAGCCCTGACCGTAAGTCGCCAGACATGGTATGGAGAAGGCAGCAGTTAAATTCGACGGATTCTAGCATTATAGCAGAAATGCTTCTATAGCGATCCAGTAACTACGAAGCATTTGCGAGAACGGCCGACAGCATCAAGGTCGATCTCATCCAGGAGAAATGGGAATTTGAGGACGCTCTTGAGTCCTTACAATCTCGCTGGACAGCAATAAACACATTACACTGGGAAATCGATAGAGTGCAAGATACGAAAGATATTTCCAGTGAAATGCAGTACAGCATATGTGAGTTTCAATACACCAAAATAAAGAGACTCATTAACATCAAAATGTGGTCTCAATACAAAGAGACGTCAGCGCCGACGATGGACCTGTTCACCGAGGCCATCGAATCGCATAACACGAATCTTATTACCCCAATTATAAAACGCAAAATAGCAGCAATGAAAGCAATAAATCAACCAGCAACAGTCACGTGTCTCAAGACGATACATCAGAGACACTTTTATCAACAGCATTAATCAGAGTTCAAGCAGCTGACAATAGTCTGATCACATTACGAGCCCTCATTGATCAAGGGTCTCAAGTATCACTCATATCTGAGCATGCAGCACAAATGTTGAAATTGCCACGCGACAAAAGCAAAGGTGTCGTATTCGGCATTGGCGCCAAGGAGAGCACGTGTCGGGGCGTAATTAATATCAAGTGCATGGTAATACACAACGACTATACATTACGTACCAATGTATACGTAATGCGACGCCTCATAAATAATCTCCCGAATAATTCATTCCAAAAACCACAATGGTCATTTTTGGAAAACATTCAATTGGCGGACCCAGATTTTCACATCAGTCGCCCCGGTGATCTACTATTGGGAGCCGATGTTTACTCCACCATTATTCAAGACGGTATCACCAGACCCGAAAAAACGCAGCGAGTTGCGCAACAGACACGCTTCGGCTGGATTTTATACGGCCATGTAAAGACATTCCAATGCAACGTAGTGCTAACAATATTGGTGATAGTCTAGCTTCTTTTAAGCAACATAGCTCGAAAGTTTGGTCCGGGGAGGACATTTCAGAAACGACAAACATATCGCAAGAAGATCTGGAATGTCTACAGCATTACAATTAATCAAGAAATGAGGACGGCCGATATGTTGTGAATTATCCCTATACTGAGGATAATATGGAGGAGAAATTATCAGCAGCACAGTTACAGAACCTGGAACGCAAGTCGAGCAGACTAACAAAATTAGCACAAGCATACCGAGCATTTATTGACGAATATCAGTCACAAAATTATAACCTACTCGTAGTTGCTATTTACCTCACCATGGTACGGAATGCGCTGACTCGTCAACGACAGCGTTGCGCAACGATTTCAACGTGTCATCAAAAACTTCAACGAGTTACACATTCAATAATTTAATGAAGCATGACCCAGAACAACAAAATCTTATGTCTTTTGTCTTGAGATGGAAGCAATATGAATATACATTTACCGCTGAAATTGTAACAATGTTCAGACAAATAATCAACAGTAGCGCTTTCAAAAACTATTACGGCGAGGTTCAACAGATCAGTTGCTACGCGAAAATCAGATGAAAACAACTACGTGTGGCATGACAGCCGCTAGCAGCGGACGAAGGTCATAAGACGTATCCAACAAGCAGAGCAGCCATAGCAATGAAACTTATGGATGATAAGACAAGGCTCGTTCCCGCTAGGAAAAACCTCAGTCTACCCGGACGGAGATTGGAACTGAGTGGAGTGAAGCTCTTAAGCAGGCTCATCGATAAAAGCCAACAAACAGCTGCTAATCGCCGGAAACAGTTCCTATCAAATCACTAACATCATTTCCTCAGACCAATGGCGCTACGTAAAGTCGGAAGAAAACCCTGGAGGCAGTGCCAGCCGAAGCATCTTACCACAGCAATTGAGAGATCATTCTCTATGTGGGCAAGGGCCATCATTCTCGCCAAAATTCAAGAAACAAGGCTAAAAGCAATCATACACATACGTCACCGATCCAGAAGTGCGCGCCGTAACGCAAAGCAACGTCACTACACGCCACAGCGATGATGACGTCATACAGCGCGTACTAAGCAAACATAGCAACTGGACACGCGCCGTTCGTGTACTAGCATGGGTATCAGGTGCGCGGTCTCGCCAACGGGATCAAGTTCCATACCTAACTGCGACGGAGACGACAAAACATATTATGATTATCAATGCACGCCCCAAGAGGACTCGCAGCCGTCAGCCGCCACCTCGTGCCCTCGGCAACTTCCGACCGAGCGCCAGCGAATGCAGCCGCCGCGAAGGCCCGCAGCCATCAGCCGCGGCAGCGTCCGCCCCAGCTCCAGCGAGCAAGCAGCGAGCGCGAACTCGGAGATCTCATCATTCAGCGTTTCAGCATTTATACACTTTATACGATTTATACATTTTACATTTTTACATTTTATATTACATATTAAGTTAATTTTTGTGAGAATATATAAGTGATTTGTAATTTGTAAGCATTCATCTCGCATCAATCATCTCGCTTCAATTTGTCAATTGCTTATCACTTTCCTGTTCATCTCCTTTCCTCTCCCCTGGGAGCATGTACGGTCCAGAGTTCAACCGTACATTTTGCTCCATCAGCATTAACCTACTTTTCATTATTAATTCAAACTAACAATGAATCAGTGCGCAAATCATTATCGCGACCAGCACGCGTGCCACTCAATATCATTAGCATTTAGCATTTATCATTTAATTATAATTATTAAAATAGTTATAATTATTAGCATTCAATAAATCATATATCAATCAATTCTATCATTCAAACAAGGTCCTAGACCGAACAGGAGGATTTTCTTAAAACTGCTTACACAGGTTTTTATTATTTAAAACTTATAACTTAAATGCCGATTTTCATATAGTCTAACTTTAAAAACAGGACTTTCATACAAACTTTCAACCCCTTTGGAGCAAATTTTCTAAAAATTGCTTATATAGGTTTTTATTATAAATATTTTAAAATCCAAAATCTAAATCAACTCTGTAATTGTTTTAGATTTTTGATTCATTTGAGAACCGCGTGCTATTTGTTCTAATTTTTGTTTATAAACAATTGAAAAATTTCGACAGTTAGCTGTTATAATATTATAATGTTATAATATTCGTCGTCGTCGTCTCAACCTATAGACGTCCACTGCTGGACGAAGGTCTCCTGCATGGATCGCCACAGAGCACGGTCTTGTGCCGCTTGTTTCCAGCGGCTCCCAGCTGCACGCTTGAGATCATCCGTCCACCTAGTGGGGGGTCGTCCAACGCTGCGTTTCCCGGTGCGAGGCCGCCATTCGAGCACTTTGGGACCCCAACGCCTATCTGTTCTGCGAACTATGTGCCCCGCCCATTGCCACTTAAGCTTGGCGACTCTTCGAACTATGTCGGTTACTCTGGTTCGCCTACGGATCTCCTCATTTCTGATTTGATCACGCAGGGATACTCCGATCATAGCTCTCTCCATCGCCCGCTGAGTGACCCTGAGCCTTCTTATGAGGCCCATAGTTAGCGACCATGTTTCAGAGCCGTAAGTCATCACTGGCAACACGCACTGTTCGAAAACTTTCGTCTTCAGGCACTGAGGGATTTTGGACGAGAAGATGTCGCGGAGTTTCCCGAACGCGGCCCATCCGAGTTGGATTCGGCGGTTGACCTCTTTCTCGAAATTGGACCTACCTAACTGGACTGTATGTCCCAGGTATATGTACTCATTAACAATTTCGAGTGCAGTGTTCTCAACTAACACTGGGTGGGGCTGAACATGTGCATTGGACATGATCTTCGTCTTACTCATGTTCATTTTTAGGCCCACCTGTTGAGAAACTCTGCTGAGGTCATTGAGCATTGTGTTAAGGTCTTCCAGAGTTTCTACCATAACAACTATATCGTCGGCAAACCTCAGGTGTGTGATGTACTCGCCGTTGATGTTGATGCCGAGTCCGTTCCACTCCAGAAGCTTAAAGACGTCTTCCAACGCAGCGGTAAACAGCTTCGGAGAGATAACATCTCCCTGACGCACTCCTCGCTACAATCGGATAGGTCTCGTAGTCTGGTCTTGTATACGGACTGACATAGTGGCGTTTTCGTATACAAGCACTTCAACACCTGTATGTACCGGTAGTCAATTTGGCATCTCTGTAGATACCTCAACACTGCCCAAGTTTCCACCGAATCGAAGGCTTTCTCATAGTCCACAAACGCCAAGCAAAGAGGCCGGTTATACTCTTCTGTCTTCTGTATAATCTGCCGCAGCGTATGTATGTGGGCTATGGTACTGAAACCTTTTCGGAACCCGGCTTGTTCGGGAGGCTGGAAGTCGTCGAACCTACGAGCGAGACGATTCGTTATGACTCTCGAAAACAACTTATAGACGTGACTCAGAAGCGAGATGGGTCTGTAATTCTTCAATAAGGTGTTATCTCCCTTCTTGAAGAGAACCACCACGCTCCTGTGCCACGCTTCTGGCGTTGTACCCTCGTGAATGACGGAATTGAACAATCGCTGAAGGACTTTAAGTATTGGTCTTCCACCCGCTTTCAGGAGTTCTGCAGTGATTCCGTCATCACCTGGCGCTTTGTTGTTTTTAAGCTGTTTGAGAGCCATACTAATCTCGTATAGGCTGACGTCCGGGATATCTTCGGTATAGTGTCGGGTCAATTTGGCTCTTGGGTCTTTAGCCAAAGTTATAATATTATAATATTAAAATATTATTTTCAATTGTTTTTCAATCAATCAATTGTTATTAGTATCTCAGGCAAAGAAAATAGGAGATGAACTAACCAACATAATATTCTTCCTTGAACATAATGGCACTAGTGGTTCGCCCTGAACTGAGACCTCGCGGTATCGCCATAACAGAGCGCCATCTATTGACATCATTGTGAAGTTCTGTTAAAAATACTGAAGCTCATGAAAAATTAATTAATTTCGTTTCCTTATAATATTTATCTTATTTTAGTATTTGTTGTTCAAATACAGGATATAATTCAAACAATTGATCAAAGGATCTTGACCATTTTTGTATGAGATCTGGGCCATTCTTGCGTCTTAATGAAATTAACGGTAAAACATTCCAGATGGCACCACTTGTACTCTAGCTCGCGGTAAAGCTAGCGTAACGCCATCTAGGTGGCACAAAGCAAACTAAATTAACTTATACACAAACAATTATTATTTTAATTAAAAATAAACAATTATTTTAATTAAAGCTAAGAATAAAATAAAATAATAACGTATTTCAGAAACCTGCATGTCGATAAATATATTATTATAAGCTAAATGGCTAAATAATACCCGAAAATTGCCAAACTTAACCTCAAAACTTAAAAGTCAGATTACTCCAAACTCCCAGTTAATATCTTAATGATTTTTTAATTATATAATCCTGAGTATATTTCCAATGCTTTACCGTTAATTTCATTAAGACGCAAGAATGGCCCACTTTTGGTCATTCTCTTTTCAGGATCAACCTTTCAGAAAATTAGAGTTCTGAGATCAACTTTGGACTTAAGAAAATCTCCGCTTTGAACTCCCCCATTTCGTCAATTTCAGGGGAAAAATATATTTTTGAACTCTATTCTAGTAATTATCTTTTAAATGATATACCGCAACCCTATGTAACTCTATAAAAAATATTTTACTTCGCATTCGCTTCTATGAGAGCCCACCTGATATAAAGATTTTTATAACTTTTTAAGCCATATTTGGCTGGAGGCCATCAATTTATATATTATATTTAAATTTGAAGTAATTACGTTCAGAGTAATTCAGAGTTATAAGGCTCTGACAGACAGATGGACAGATGGCCGGACGGACAAGTGCAAATTCACTCAAGTAGACTCAGAGACCTTCGCTTCGCTCGCTCAATAAGGGCAGGATATTCATATTATCCAAAATATTATTCATCGATGATAATATTATAATAATAATAATAATAAGCCTTTTATTTCTAATCCCATGGAAATTACAATTGTATATTACTACTTTATAGATGAAATAAGTGTTAGTGGTGTTAGTGTTTGTGTTATTCTAGTTAGTATTGTTATTTGTTGCAGTATTTGTTGGAGATGTAGTCCCATATCGGGTAAAGGCCTCCTCCATCTGCTTCCAATGCTCCCGGTCTTTGGCAAGGGTCAGCCAGTTTGTGCCAGCAGTCTGGGCTACGTCGTCCGCCCACCTTTTGTATGGTCTCCCGACCTTTCTTTTCCCTGGTGGTCCTTTCCAGTTAGTAATTTGTATCGTCCATCTGTCCTCAGTGAGCCTTGCGATATCCTGCCCATTGCCACTTTAGTGCTAGTGCTTGTGTTAGAGTGCTCTAACACGATGATAATATTATAAAGGGCAGATATTCATTGGAATACCTGTTCAATGGGTCACTCACCCGGTCGTAGGCGAGCCGGCGCAGCAGCGGGCGGCGCTCGTGCAGCGCGGCGTGCTCGCGCACGCGCTCGGCCACCTTGGCGCCGAGCCAGGGCGCGTCCAGCTGCGCGCGCAGCATGGCGAGCGGCGTGGCGCCGCGCAGGTTGGGCGCGTCCAGGCTGGCGTTGCCGTACAGCAGCAGCGTGGACACGGCCGTGCCGTTGCGCGCCAGCACGGCCCAGTGCAGCGCCGTGTTGCCGTGCGCGCGGTCGGCGGGCGCCGGCGACGCGCCCAGCGTGAGCAGCAGGCGCGCCGGGTCCACGGCCGCCACCTTCCAGCACGCCCACATGAGCGGCGTCATGCCGCCCGCGTCCGGCTCGTCGGGCGGGCCGCCGCGCGCCACCAGGTACGCCACCACGGCCGTGTGGCCGAACTGCGCCGCCAGGTGCAGGCTGGCGCAGCCCTCCGCGTCGCGCAGCGCCGCGTCCGCGCCCGCGCGCAGCAGCAGCACGGCCGCCTCCAGGTGGCCCTGGCGCGCCGCCCACTGCAGCGGCGTGGCCTGCAGCTCGCCGCCGCGCGCGTCCACCGCCGCGCCGCGCTCCAGCAGGAACGAGATAATCTCCCGCCTGCCGGGGGGTTACTACGTTACTTGGCCACAAATAAAGCAATTTACAGTCCAGTAATATTGGTAGGGCAATGCAAAACCGAGGAGTTCTCGAGGGCTTGTAAACTCAATGAGGCTGTGAATTGCTATTTCAGCTGAGACTTATATAGTACTTTTCTCTAATTTGCGAAGAAACAATAAATATAGAATTTTTAAGAAAGCTTTTCTATATTGCGGATAGATAGCGGCTTGCCTTAATTCACGCTAAATCATTGGGTTACATATTGAAATGATGTAATTTCCTATTTGAGCAGTCACAAAAGAAACCAATTTGCGTATGGTTTTTTTTAAATAATGAAGCAACTTCCAAACAAGTCAGAGGAAAGGTTGTCCTCCTCTCATATAAAATTGAGGTAAGCTATGGCCCTACTCACGTGCTACTTTGAAACACCTTAAGAGGCCGGGGAGCGGCGCTCGCAACTTCTATTCGAACCGCAAATATAAATTTGCCGGTATATTGCTATCTCTATTTGGCTGATGACACATGATCGCGTGCAAGTGCAATAGCAATATGAGCGTACAGAGTTTGTTATACATTTTGGTCTTGTTCCGAAAATACCAAAAATGATGAATGTAAAATTGTTGTGTTTTTAACTTTGTGTCGTTATTCTGTAACTTGACAATATAGGCTATGTTCCTGATCAATTAGTACGTGAGATATCGTTGGTTTTAATATGAAACAAATAAGGAGAAAACATGTCATTTAAATGTCGTAAAACATGCAAAACGCAATGTGCTTACATTTAATTTTGGGAAAGTATTTTGAAAAAATATTTATCCAGGGACCTAGATAAATACAAGTTCAATCATAATAATCGCATAATATGTTGGAAATATTCTCGAATTACAAATTATTTTGGTATTATGTTTGTATGGGCAATTCGCCTTCCGCTGGCCCATTAATAAAAAATGAGGACCCCAACACTTCTGTGACAGCCATTTTGCCAGAAGTAGTATATTAAGCAACCCCGCATTGGAGCAGCGTGGTGGGTCTAAGCTCTAATTCCCGCTGTCCTATGAAAGTGGAGGCCTGTGCCCAGCAGTGGGACGTTAATAGGCTGTAGTGATGATGATGATGAGTATATTAAGCATGAATTTACATCCAAAAAATGTTCAGAGCTATTTTCAATAATTAACTAAGTAAGTATAAGTAATTCAGGGTGTGCACAGAGGCCTTTTAAAGCAAACTATACAAGAAAGTCAATCAAATCAAATTATTTTTATTCAAAAAAACTTTTACAAGCGCTTTTGAGTCATCAAGTGAATCTACTGCTGGTACGGAATACCATTCCTACCAAGAAGAGCCAGTAAGAAACTGGGTAAAGTCAAACATATTACCGGCAACATGATGCCTGGCTGCCAAAGTATGTTTTGTATAGATGTGATCAGAAACTGAACCTGTTGTTGATGGCGGCCCAGTGCAGCAGCGTGACGGTCTCGTGGTCGGGCTGGTTGACGTCCCAGCCCGCCTCCACCAGCTCCTTGACGCGTTCGAAAGCGCCATACTGCGTCGCCTTGACGATGTCGAAGCCGCTGTAGTCGCGCTCCAGCGGCGGCGGCGGCGGCTCACGCGGCGCCGCCTCGCCCTCGCGCTGCGCCGCGCCGCACTGCCCCGCGGCCGCCGCGCCGCACGAGCCCTCGTACATGCTGCGTTCGGCCTCGGCTCACCCGCCGACACCCGCCCGAAGCCTCGACATTGTCAGCGGGTCAACGGTGCCAGCCAGCGATCGACGCACTCCGATAACGTCACTCCAAGTCCAATCAATGCTAATAATGAGTCTTCTAATGTTTTCTAAAGATAACGTGCTGCGAAAATTGGCTATCAGTATCACAGGCTGTTTTTCTCTAATCTTAAGTCCTGTCTTGACTATTGACCACCAAAGAGTTTAACAATAATAATAATAAATTATGATAAATACACCGACCAGAAAAGAAGAATTAAATTGACCACTGACACTGACAGTAGAGACAAGTTAACCAGAGACCAGAGACAAGTAACATATACCAGAGACTGACATTAGACATATATACAAACATTTATAAACCAGCAGTGCGACCGCGTATCGTATCTTTTGCATCAATCGTTGATGCATCGCAATCACCTCTAATTGGTTAATACTCTTCCACTATTGGACGAAATCCATTGACGCAGCAAGAATACCATAAATTCAGCCAATCGGAGGTGATTGCGATGTATCAGTGATTGATGCAAAAGATACGCGGTCGCCCCGCTGGACTTCTGGACTCAGATAGGTATTTAATTCCGACCTTCTGGGCAAATTATATTTTTCCTTAAATATTTTGTAACACATAACCCCGATTATCTAAGCAAATAAATAAATGAAATGAAATGAAATAGCTGATGCCTGCGACTTCGTCCGCAATTATTCAGGGTTTTTTGTGCTGTGGTAGTGTAGGTCTGGGCCATGGACGTATTATAATAAACAGGACCGAGCACTCCGAAAATTTGTATGAATGAAAATGAACCAAATTACAAGAAAAATAAAGTATATTTTCGGTTGCGCCTTACACAGAGGCTAATCCGAGCCGAGAGTGATAGCGACAACGGAGGCCGTGTGTCTCGTTCTTTTATATTGCCAGCTTAAAAAATATTTCCGAACAAATATTTTGTTTCTCAAAACTTAGTTGAAACACTTGTATTTTATTGTTATTTAACAAGCTTGTTGAAATAAGGTTCGATAATAATGTATTCCATGAAGGTTCGTTTTGTATCTATCTTGTCAACAGTAGAAAAAGAAAACTAATTTATTATCTTGTCATTTTATGTCATCTATAACAATATAAAAATGTATCTCAATTATTGATTTAATTACATAATATACAATAAAAGAAACATTTTCAATATCTAAAATAATCCGGCCTCGTAGATACTTTAACATGGTAGCAGATCGTTGAAAATATAATTATATAAAATGGTAAGATATAAAATATATACGTAAAAATAATTGAAGAAAAATTTTAAAAAATATAGAAACTAAAACGTAAGGAAATAACGAGTAAAAATAAAGATTAATATGGATAATAAAGAGGAAATCAAAATACCTATTTTCGACGGAGCAAATTATGACTTATGGAAATTTCGACTAAAATTATTTTTAAAACTAAAAAAATGTGATGAGGCCATTGAAAAAGAAGAAACAAAGCCAGAGATTGATTTAAAAGCAAAAAACTACATTGTAATGAGTGTAAGTAATTCGCAACTCAATATAATTATTACCGAGGATACGGCATACAAAATGATTAAAAAATTTGACGACTTATATTTGATGAAAGGATGTGCGAATAAACTTCTATTAAAAAGAAAACTGCTAGATACGAAATTCAAAGATGGAGACCCCGTAGATTTCTTCCAAAAATTTGAAACGCTTATAAATGATTTAAAAACTGCGGGAGAAATAATAAATGAAGAAGACAGACTAAATTATTTATTACTGACATTACCAGATAAATTTTCACACATAGTAAATATAGTAGATGCATTGCCCAAATCAAACCAAACGGTAGAATATGTGAAATCAAAAATTATTTTAGAGTACAAAAAGAATGAAAGCGAACACGAACAACAAGTTTTTCACAGTGACGATAAACAAAGAACAGATAATTATAACAGGACAATATCAAGAGGGCAAAATTATATACCCAGAGAACAAAACTATTATACATGTGGACAATTTACAAGAAGACAAAATTATTATACACCTAGACAATACTCAAGAGGACAAGGTCATTATACACCTAGACAATACAAAAGAGGACAAAATTATATATCGGATAGATTTCAAGGTAGAGGAAATGGTTATTTTAGAGGTCAACAAAGAATTCAACATAACGACAACAAAGGTTTTATAGCAGAGGTCATGAACTCATTTAACGAATCAGAAAAACCAGAAGAAGCGATTTGGCTGATCGATAGTGGATGCAGTAATCATATTATAAATGATGATAAACTATTTTGTGAGTATAAAGTATTAGATAATCCAATAGACATTAAAGTAAGCGATGGTTATATACTGAAATCGACTAAAATAGGGAAAGTTATGATGACATGTCAGGTTAATAATAAAATACATACAATTACAGTAGATAACGTATACTATGTACCAGATATGAAAAGAAATTTGTTGAGCGTATCATCTATTGTTAATAAAGGAAATATGATTAAAGAAGAACGGCAAGACCCCATGTATTTTCAGTGTCGCACTTATACTTCGCGTACATTAGTACAAATACTTGGAAATAATAGATCTTAGGATTACTAAAAGAAAAGTTAATTACAGCATATTTTTTTAAAATGGGATTTTTATGATAAACTAAGTCAAAGACCCACATTGTAGGTTAGGTTATGTACTTTCCTACTAAGCATTTCTAATGCAAGTAGTGAGCTGGGGAGGTCAATCTGGAACGTGTGTGTGTAGTAGGGTATGGTATATTATGTATGTCACCGTAAGATTGCAAAAACCGTTAGATTGTAATATAACTAGCGAAATTGTAAACTGTCGGCAGATTACAATTTAACGCATTATTTTTCGGTGTAGGTATTGTAATCTGTTTGGCATATAAACCCGACAAACCCTAAGTTTTACATAAGACACTACTTGATTATTTATGTAACTAACCTAACCTAACCTACGAGAAAGAGACAAGAAAACGTAAATACAATGAATATTTCAAAAACTGACACTCAGAATATTGAACGGTTCACAATCTGTCGACAGTTTACAATTTCGCTAGTTAGATTACAATCTAACGGTTTTTGCAATCTTACGGTGACATGTATAAGCCATGATAGTTTTGTAATAAGACTGGCTTTCTTTACCTACAAGAGGTTCAGAGTTCGAATCCACACACAGTACACCTGATTTTTCGATTTGCAATTAAGTAAATATTACTGGCTCTAACAGCGAAGCCGCCAACCTGCATTGGAGCAGCGTGGTGGGTCTAAGCTAATTCCCTCTCCCCTTTGACAGTGGAGGCCTGTGCCCAGCAGTGGGGCATTAATGGGATAGGTATAGTGGATTGGTGGATTAATAGCGAAGGTAATCGGTAATCATCGTGAGAACCCTGCATGCCTGAGTTCTGCTTAATGTTCTCATAGGCAGAGGATAGAATAAATAATAAATATAGTTATAAGAAATATATCTAAGTATATAACTATGTATCAAAGGAGTATGACATATTCTATTAGTTGTGATATTGATGATAATATTATTATGATGATCATGTTGTAGATGAGATGAGAGGGGAGGAGGGGAGAAGGGGATCAATTGATAGGCATTTTGCCTATCAATTGATACTGACTGTACATCTATTATTTTGATTAGGTTTAAAATGAAACGCTCGTCAATCAACAATATTATTATTTAATTTACAATATTATAAAAAATATACAAATCATATTGACATTCAATATGATGAGTATTAGTGACTCAAATGGTTTTCAGACGTGTAAAGATCATGAAATATATTTCTTCCCATATGGTAATTGCATAATATGCAAGTATCCCTCGGTATTTAAAAGTTGCAATCACTTGTTAGTGAACAACATCAGGAATATGGTATCGCTCAGGATTCTTGCAACCAACATGCAGTGTAGTCTTGTCAGCAGCTCGCCTTATGTTTGGCAGTGTAATATACCGTTGCAGTGGTACTTCATGGTTTCCCTCTCGCTGCACTGTATTCTCTACATCTTCGAGTCCGAACACCACCTGGTGATTAGCAAGTTCCCAGCAGGCATAGCATATGGAATCTATATCCAATATCTAAAAAAAATGTGCAATTTATTTCTTATTGACTATGGAAATGCTAATCTCTAAATAAAAAAAGTCTAGATTCATTTAATAAATTAAAACCGAAAAAATACCTTTCTTTTCTTTTAAGCCCTTGATTGCAATCCCACCTGATTGTAAGTGACGTGTAAGATGATAGAGACTAACATAGTTAGGTACATTTTCCTTTACTCAAAATAAGTTTAAAAATATACAGACATATATAAATATATAAACAGACCTATTTAAAGAATATTATATGTATACTCTTATTGTTTTATACAACATAGTAACTTACAATTAATACTAATAAGATGTTTACTTTCTGAAGACAGACAATGTCTATTTTCATCAGACAGCTGCTGTATTTCGCAGTTGACATGCAGGGATCTTCAATTTCCTCATGTTGCAATTTCTGCTTCCCAAAATGATGTCCACAACCAACACATACATGTTGATGGTCAACTTGACGTTCCAGTACAACTACTTCGTCACTTGCATGTTTGCTAGGTCCCAACAAGCCTGGCATACTGTGTCAGTGTCAGTTATCTGCAAGAAACACAATAATAAATATCTGAATGATAAATACCTACCCAATAATGAAAGTATAATGTTTTACTACTGAATACTTAATCAATGTGATTCAAATCAAACTAAAATGATACTATTATTATCCAAAATCTAATTGCAGCAGAAGTATTTCTAGTGTTTTTGTGTCAGCCATTATCTACATGAATAACAGTAATTAGTTACTGCCTTTAGGAATCCGGACCTACAAAATATAATTATTGTTTTGACAAGAACTTGAATATATTATGTAGTTAGGTACTTTGTATGATTATTGATTAAGTTTTACTAACCTACCTTGGATAAATCCATAGCCTTTACATATTTTAAATAACAAGGTCTTCATTTTCGTCAGAAATTCGACGACGCGTGCGCCAAAACCGCACGCGCAGGATCTCTCAAACTCGAAAGGAAAGCTCAACTTAACGCGGATTACAAGAAAAAGTTATATCAGCAACGAGAATTAATAATATAAATCGCTTCATTCCAACCCACAAATCACAATCACATCCAGATCACATCAAAGTCAAAAGTGACAAAGCCTCCTTCACCTTGTGA
Source organism: Erebia epiphron (assembly GCA_963932025.1). Taxonomy (NCBI): domain Eukaryota; kingdom Metazoa; phylum Arthropoda; class Insecta; order Lepidoptera; family Nymphalidae; genus Erebia; species Erebia epiphron. The sequence continues at coordinate 35,138,240 of OZ009946.1, forward strand.
CAGTGACAATATTAAATCACTTCATTTGAATGTTGCCAGCTACAATCTCTACAAACATACCATTATAATATTATTTTGAATCAATTATAAATCTAGTTTTTCGATATAATCAACAAGTCGGAATTAAGGTAATATCCTGCTGTTGTTATAAATAATAAAATGAAAAATGTTTTTGGAACGTACAAAAAAATAAAAGCGAGTTTTATATCCAAGTCTATACCGATATTCTGCTAATTGGTAGTTTGGTATTGAATATGGTCTATTTTTCGTTTTGTTAATGCTACTTGGCTATGATTACACAAAATATTTTTAAACTATTTATTTTCTTTATCCCATTAAATAAAAATAAAATAAAGCTATTAAAATATAGTATTTTAATCGTTCTTTAAAATAATTATACTTTCATTCATTCTCGCTTCTTAAATTGTGCGACACTGGTTATGCCATTATTCTTTCAATATGAAACAGCACTTATATATAATACATATCATAAATTAATAGGAATAGCTAATAAAATAAACAAATTGTATGAACTGAAATGTAAGATAATTAACGATAAAAAAAATATATATGTAAATAAATCAGACGTTTCAATAGAAAAAAAAAGAGAAATGGCATCGATTATTAGGTCATGTTAATTTTGGAACATTGAAAGTAATGTGTAGGCATAAGTTATTAGATGGTTTACCCGATAAATTAAATGAAAATTACGTACAATGCGAAATTTGTTTACAAAATAAAATGACAAATTTACCTTTTCAAATCAATCGGAGAAGAGCCACAGAAATATTAGAAATTATACATACAGATGTTAATGGTCCAATAACTCCTGTAGGATATAATGATCAAAGATATTTCGTGTCATTTATAGACGATTATAGTAGATATGCAGTTGTATTTGTAATTAAAAATAAAAGTGATGTATTTGATTGCTTCAGAACATATATTAAAGCAGTTCCAAATCAGACTGGACAGAAAATTAAAGAAATAAGATGTGATAATGGTCGCGAATATATCAACAGAGATTTTATTGAATTCGCAAAAGAGACAGGAATATTCATAAAAGCAGCACCACTCTATACTCATGAACTAAATGGTGTGGCAGAAAGGTTTAATAGAACTATTATGAATAGAGCTAGATGCCTAATGACAGAAGCAAATTTAAACAAAAAATATTGGCCTGAATGCATAGTAACTGCCGCATATTTAGGAAACAGAATACTAACAAATTCAATGGAGAAGAAAAGTCCTTTCGAAATATTTTTTAGGAGAAAACCAGATATTAAAAATCTGAGAATATATGGAAGAAAATGTTTTGTAAGAATACCCGAAGAAAAAAGAACGTCAAAATTGAATCCAAAAGGAATTAAGGGAACTTTAGTAGGTTATACAGAAACTGGATATAAAATTCTAATAGACGATAAAATAATTATAAGTCGCCATGTAATTTTTATTAATCCAGAAGCAGAAGTCATTAGATTCAGTATTAATAATGAAGAAGAGAATTGCAAAAGAAAAATCACTAATGAAGAAAATGATGAAAAAGAAATTGAGAAAGATGAAAATAGTAGATTAAAAGAAACGATTGATAATGATAAAGAAGAATTTTTTGACACTGTTGAAGATGAAGAAGAAGAAAATAAAATAAAGCTTAATGTTGAGGAGGTGAAACAAAGTCGTCCTAAAAGAGAAAGAAGATTACCTGAAAAATTTAATGATCATGTTGTTTATGTAAACGTTTGTGATGTTAATATACCAGAAACTTACGAAGAAGCAATAAAAAGTGCAGAAGGGAGAAAATGGAAGGAAGCAATGGATGCGGAAATAAATAGTTTAAAATAAAATAATACATGGGAGATTGTTGATGAGTCAATGGATAAAAATGTGATCGAAGTAAAATGGATTTTTAGAATTAAATCAAATGGAAGATATAAAGCACGCGTAGTGGCAAAAGGTTTTCAACAAATCTATAATGAAAATGAGGAAATATATTCACCCAGCTCTTTCAAAACACGGTAAATTCTGTAAAAATTCTAAACATATCGATGTTAGTTATCATTTTATAAACGATTATGAAAAAAAGGGTATCATATGTGTAACCAAGATAAATACAGATGATCAGTTAGCTGATATACTTACAAAGGCTTTAGGGAAAAATAAATTTAAATATTTAAGAGGTTTAATTAATGTTTATTAATTAGGTTTATTATAATATACTGAATGTAGCATAATTGATATTGTTAGAAGTAGGATGTTATTTTATTTTAAGTTCTTTGCCATGAATTGTCAATTAATGATAAACTTTATATATTTAATTAATTGAAGAATTATTAATACCATTTAATAGATACAAAACTCAAGGAGGTGTGTTGAAATAAGGTTCGATAATAATGTATTCCATGAAGGTTCGTTTTGTATCTATCTTGTCAACAGTAGAAAAAGAAAACTAATTTATTATCTTGTCATTTTATGTCATCTATAACAATATAAAAATGTATCTCAATTATTGATTTAATTAAATAATATACACTAAAAGAAACATTTTCAATATCTTAAATAATCCGGCCTCGTAGATACTTTAAGGTCACTGTATTATAATTGCATTAATTTTATATATATATATATATATAGGTATATTCCAAAAAGAAAATAAAAGTTTTTATCTATCCCATTTTTTTTTTCTAATGGTAACCCGTTAAAGCGCCGTGTCATTATGGTGTCGGTGAGATTCTATAACATTTGCGTTCGTTTTAAAGCAATTCTATGGAATAAAATCAGTAAATATTGTGAAAAAGTGTTGTTTTTATACGTGTCCATGTGAATCTAACAGTGGTTGCAATATATTGTTCCACAGGTAAGCCACAAATTACATTATTATAAATCTGTGGTGACCGTGAATTATAAATTCTTGTATTGTGTGTTCGAGTAAGGTTCTTACTATTGTAGTTACTATTATTCCAGTTTCCCAAAAAATGAAGAAATGCGACAAAAATGGCTCAGCAGTATACACGTGAAGCAAAAAATCACTCGTATTTTGTGGATATTTCAAACTTTTCATCTTTTACTGCTTTCGTTGACTGGGGAGCCTTAAAATACGTTTCTAGTTTTACTTTCGAGGTTATACGGTGAAGCGAACAGTTATTTATGTCGGAAATAGCCAAGAAGACATTCCGACGCACTAGCAAAAATGTAATTTTGACAATATTAAAGCAACTTTTTGTTACCAAATTAAATCATTTGTTTCCTCCGGCCCACCCTGTACACTCTAGAAATGACGAAGAGCCACACGAATTACCACTGGTGAAAGCGTTGGCTAATTTCTAATTGAATTTAAAAATATTTCATCAAACGAAATTAAATTCGTTACGAAATTTCGGCAGTAAAATTGGACTAACACAGAAACTTAATACTTGAAACAATTTTATTTAGTCACATTAAAAAAGTATTATAGTTATATTATGGTTAAAAATAATTGAACTTCCATTATTTGAACTGTTTTTACCTACTTGTAACAAATATGATTAAACATATAAGAAAGCAATTAAAAATAAAAACATTCAAAAGGTCAATTAATAAAATCGATATATTGTAGGTACTATTTGTTTTATTTATTTCGTCATCCATTCCTAATCCCTGAGTCCATTCTTCATGAAATACTTCAATACCGTGTTTATAATAAACTAGTAGTAGAAAGATTGCAAGATTGAATTTGTCTCACATAATAAAAATCTTATTGTCACCCTGTTAGAAAGGGACGCACGGCCTCTGTACTAACTATCTCAGTCGGCTCGCTTTTCAGCTGCTAGTACTCGGTCCTGTTTAGTATAATACGTCCATGGTCTGGGCCCTTGTACATATTTATCTATGGCCCTGGGGTAGAGTAGAGTCCAGTTCTACCAACTAACTGGTCTGTGCTACCAACTTAATATTAATTTCAATCAGATTCAGAGACAAGTAACATATAATCAGATTTCAATTTTCAATAAAAATGTATTTATTTTTGATCTAAGTACTATAAATTCTAGCAATTTTATATATAAACAATAATGTTAATAAATTAAATATTGTAATTCGAATAAAGTATTGCTGTATTCAGACAATCTCTCAAGTTCCGATGTAGATAAAGTTGCGCAATATGGCGAGCCCGACTCAGCTGCTCTTTTAAAGATTTTGTTTCGGTGTTTGACACGCTCTAGTTAGCAGTATTTTAAAGTGAACAGTTATCATAAGTCAGTTTAAAACATTGTTAATGGTGATGGGAAAGATAGTGGTTTTGTGTGGCTGAATAGCACCAAACAGTGCCGCGGCCGAGGCGTTCACCGTGCAGTATTCCGTTTTCGTTCACTTGGGAGCCACAGAACAATCCGCCAAACTGGAGCGACTCCCGGAGTACCTGCGGGACACTGTCGACTGGTTCATGGGGTGAGTTGATTCCCCTGTGCTCTGCCCTCCACAGATCGCCCAACGAACTGCGCCTGATTCACCAATTTAAAACCTCTGCTCATTGTTCTTGCTAAAGCAGAATGCCAGATTGAAATCGGTGCTAGGCAAGTTGGCAAGGATACTATTCTTTTGTGTGCCTGTTTTAATATAACTTTGCACTACCTATGCACTTTGTTTGACTGATAATTAGTACTTACCTACCATTTTACCACATTTAATTTGCTTTGATGGCAAACCAAATGTATCTTTAAGGGCATTTGAAAATAAATTTTGGGTGGCTAAAACTGTACTTTTACAAACAAAGCCCTTTAGTTGTCCTTCGCCATACTCAAATGGCAAACTATAGTAAGCAATAAGTAATAGCTTTATTCTTTACATGACATAAGTTGGGTTTGACATGGTGAAAATTGCACCAGTAAATAATAGCTTACAAATTATTTTGGAAAATGCACTTTGTCTCAAATAAAAGAGGAAAAGGCTGGACTGGCAAGGCTGATGGTGATGATCGGTGATTCTGAACCTTCAGTTGGGATTCATAAAACCCAAAGCAAAATAAATAAAAACTAATGGTAATATCCTCATGGAAGTTTCCTACATTTGGATAGTAGTGGACAGTGTGAAGTTTGTAAATGGTCCCCATTGGACAAATCATCTATATCTATATTAATATTATAAATGCGAAAGTTTGGATGGATGTATGATGGATAGATGGATGTTTGTTACTCAATCACACCAGAACGGCTGAACGGATCCGGATGACATTTGGCACAGAGATTATTTATAGTCTGGACATAGGCTACTTTTTATCCTGGAAAATTAAGGAGTTCCAGGGGGAACCAAAAGCCTCAATCCAAATGGACAAAGTCGCGGGCATCAGAAAATCTATATATAAAAGCGAAATACCACTCATTCACTCACTGACTGACTGACAAATCACAATATCTCGGGAACTAAAAAGCATACCGACTTTAAATTTAGAAGGTTTGTTCCTTCTATGGTGTAGACATCAGCTAAGAAATGGTTTTGTAAAAATTTAATTTTTTATTTTGAGTTACATTATAATAATTTATAGTTATTTTATAAATAGTGTTATGTAAATTTAATAATAATTTGCATAGTAACCAGTGTCTAGTAGAATGCGCGTGAAAGGTGACTCTAGGTTAAAACTCACTTTTGTAGTCACAACTCTGTGATCATAATAATGTTTAAATAAAAATAAATAAAAAATATCTTTGTTCAAGTGTGCTGTGTTTGTGTAAATGTCAGTCCATTTCTATAATGATGCTCCTACAGACTGTTATCCCGCTGGTGTTTTTGTATTCTTGGTTCAGCAGATGGCTCCTGTACTTTATTCAAATGGCCAGCGTATTTGTCGCTATGCAGTTCCAAAAAATAAATAAATTACCTAGTTCTTATAGCTCTGAGTGATTTCTGAGTCAAGACATGAACTTTAGCCAGAGGATTTTTCTTCTTCTTCTTCCTGCCTTTATCCCACGCTATGTGGGATCGGCACAACATGTTCTCTACTTCCACTCACTTCTGTTGTCCGTCAACCTATCATTCACCCCTTTTATACGCATATCCTCTTTCACACAATCCATCCATCTTTTCTTTGGTCTCCCTCTACTCTTTTTTCCTTCCACATGCATATCTATCATTCTTCTCGTAATATGCCTTTCTTCCCTCCTCATTACATGCCCATACCATGCTAGCCTATTACTCCTCATCTTTTCTATCACTGGCGCAACTTTCAAACTTCCCCTTATATATTCATTCCTAATCTTATCCATTCTAGTCACACCACACATCCATCTCAACATTCGCATTTCGGTTGCATGTACTTTTCTTTCATCCCTCCCTTTCACCGCCCAACATTCTGATCCATACAATGCGACAGGTCTAACGACTGTCTTATAGATTTTCCCTTTTAGTTTAAGGGGCATTCGTGGGTCGCATATTACACCCGAGACCTGTCGCCATTTCATCCATCCCACATTCATTCACGTTGTTCACGTCTCGGTCAATATTGCCGTCGTTTTGAAAGAGCGAAACGAGGTACCGGAAATCGGAACAGACGGGTAGGGATACACCATCTAAGGTAAGGCAATTTCATGGAAATGGGAGGGGCCACCGAAGTCACAGAACAGATGTTCTGTCTTCATTCGGCTGATCCTCAGGCCAACACTCTCCAATCTCTCTTGCCATTTTCCCAGTCTGTTCTGGACCTCAGACGCCTCTTCCCTGACAAGTACAATGTCCTCAGCGAACATCATGCACTAGGGTGCCAGCCAGAAGATTTTTATTATTATTAATTAATTAGTAGTAGTGGTATTTATTAAGTATTAATAATTAGTAGGTAGATATAGTTACCAAGCCGTGGCGTCACCTGGAGTAGGGCTCCAGCGCGGAATGCTTTAGTAATTTATTGCTAGGCATTTTGCATCATGCTGAGCTGGTGCCTTCTTCAGGTTGTGCCACACACGACAAGTGTTGTCAGGGTGCCTCTAAGACTTGACCATGAGTTTAATGCTCAAGTACTGGAGGCGCCATGGTAACATTTACCTTAAGGTATTGTAATGTGTGGCACAATGGTGAGAATAAATAGATTTTCTTTCTTTCTTTCTTTGATAAAAATATATTTACTCAATTATCATCCAGGATTCGAATTATTCACTTACTCGAGTTAAGTAAACACTGTTAATGAATGTGATAAATCCTTAAAAAATGGTCTCTCCTCACCATCTTTAATATTCGATGTTGGCGACAACCCTCGAATGTTGAAATGGCAACCCTAGCGAGCAGTGCGGCGCGGCGCTCGGCTGATAAGGCTGAAGGAAGGCGCGCGGGGCGGGGGTGCGGCGGCGCGGCGGCGCAGTGCGCACGCGTCAGTCCGAGCGCCTCTCCCGCGCGGCATGAGCGGCTCGGAGAGCAGCCCGCGGCGCTGGCCCGCGGCCATGCTGCGGCGGCCCGCGCCCGCGCCGCACGTGCGCTACCGCAGCGTGCCGCCCACGCCGCTCGCCGTGCTGCCGCTCGACATCGACGACACCGTCTCGTGCTTCTGCAGGTGCTCACCGCTCGCTGCTCGCGTCTCGCGAGTTCCGTTCGCCCTTCGGATACTTGATAAACATAGTGCGCGATGCGGCCACTTCGAGAGCTCTCTTTTGTTATAATACAAATGTGTATTAGAAGTAGCACTAGATATAACAAACTACATAATATAAGAGAAAGCAGTCGTGGATGTGTCGCGTGACTCTGGCGCGTAGTCGTTCGCGGTAGAGTGTCGCAATTCTGTCGACTCTCCTTAGTCCTTATCGCTAACGCGTTATCAGCGCCGCACCTGACGTGACGTCACGCTGCGCCGAGTTTCCGCCGCCGAAACAATAGTTCTAACTAAGTATTATAAGATACGGTGAGCTCTCGTCGAAACTACCTACCGCTATTACCGGTTACTACATTTATAATAATTAAATTAACTGCCGTTGCAATGTTCACGTGCTCGTGTCGGCCTCGTGACGGCATCGCCGCGTGTCGCCGTTCAGCCGGCGCGCGGCGGCGTCCGCTGGCGCGAGTGCGGAGTGTCCACCGGCCAGCGGCCAGCGGCCAGCGGCTCCAATGCCGATACACTTAACGAATCGATTGGCTCCAATTGACTCCGCCGAACGAGCGGTCCGCGAACGTAGCCGCTAGTCGGCCCCCGATACGAACGCACCGATATCCACTCATAACTTACAATCGAAAGTAATACCTAAATACTCAATATGAGAATGTTCGTGAGCGCGTGTGTTAGTAAACCAAAAATAGCTGAACGGATTCAAAAACGTCGTCGGCACTCGGTACCTACATAGATAAATCAGTTTCCTCGTTCCTGGATTTTATCAGAGAGGGTACTTTTTATAACGAATTTGAATTCAGGCTGGTGTGAGTGGTGGTGACTGGTTGCCTCACCGGTCACCCCCCTCGAGCCTGCCACCTCTTCAGGCGCTAGGCTTGCAATTGACGCAGCGCGTGCTCACAGCTGTCAGCTGGCCAGCGCCAGGTCACAGGTGCAGGCTCCGCGGCCAGCCCTTGTGTCACATGAACCATTTGCTGATTGCACACAATCTCTTAAAGCGAAATGACAGCTCTAAAGTCTAGCGCTATGATATGGATAGTAATACATATACATATAGTATATGGATAGTAATACATATACATATAGTATAATATATATACTTGAATCTTTCATTTTAGTGCACTTAATTTAGAGGTTATCTGCAACAGAATTGGCCACAGTGTGACACATCAACATGCGTATAATATACATAATATACTATACAATATTATATACGTCTCTGAGAATCTGTGCGTTTTTCAATTTCATCTTTGGTTCCTGATATTATCCCGAGATATTATATTTTGAAGATGATAAAACATTATATTATACTCTATGTATAATGTCTGCGTTATATAATATGTAAGCTTTCAATGCCTTCTTAATTTGTTTAATGGCTGCCTTAAAAGTATGAAGGCACTCGGCAGGAGCAGGAGCGAATAGAGCCGGTAACGATACCATTATCGTTCACAATCTCAACAGAGAGCACATCATCATCATCATCATCCTCAACCGATAGGCGTCCACAGCTGGACATAGGCCTCTTGCAAGGATTTCCACACGCCTCGGTCTTGCGCCGCCTGGACCCAGCGGCTCCCTGCGACTCTCCTGATGTCGTCACGCCAACGCTGCGCTTTCCCGTGCGTGGTCGCCACTCCAGCACTTTGGGACCCCAACGTCTACTTACACACGAGAGCACAAATTACTTAAATTTTTTTTTCTTTTTAACCACTACAAGTTAGCCCTTGACTGCGATCTCACCTAATGGTAAGTGATGATGCAGTCTAAGATGGTAGCGGGCTAACCTGTTAGGGGCATGCCAGTTATATTAAACCCATACAGATTTACAAAATGTGGTTAATAGAGAGGGACATAAATATTTTTTATTTCTCGACAACAACAACAAGCTTACCGAACGGCTATTATAATTATTTGACTAGCATCCTGATTCCTGGCGCAGTAGTGAGCAGCGTGCCGTGGCCAGTTGCTACCCTACCTAGCTCAGGCTACTTATGCAAGCTTTGTATGGTATGGGAACCCTAAAATAAAAAATGTAAAGCTGATTTTTGGCAAAATTCCCCCCCCCCAGGCCGCGGGCGTTCCCCCCCACCCCCCAGCAGCAGTTTTTTAGGGTTCCGTACCCAAAGGGTAAAAACGGGACCCTATTACTAAGACTCCTCTGTCTGTCTGTCTGTCTGTCTGTCTCCAGGCTGTATCTCATAGACCGTGATAGCTAGAAAGCTGAAATTTTCACAAATGATGTATTTCCGTTGCCGCTATAACAACAAATACCAAAAATTAAAAAAATATATATATTAAGGGGGGTCCCCATACAATAAACGTGTTTTTTTCGTATTTTTTTGCTCAATACAAAAAACGGTAACAGGTAGACGGTTCAAATTTTCACAGAATATTAACTTGTATATTACCTTTCAAAATAAATAATTAAATATCAATAAAGTAAATATTAAAGGGGGGCTCCCATACAACAAACGTAATTTTTTGATATTAACAGTAAACCTCTACAAACAAAGTTAGTTTTGCGGTTCATTAACAAAGGTAATTATACCTACTTCTTGAGTACGGAACCCTCGGTGCGCGAGTCCGACTCGCACTTGGCCGGTTTTTTTTATTTTGTAGATAGATAAAGATATCATGATTATTACTATTAGTTTATTGTATTATAGCACCGATGATTTTCAAATAAAATGTCATGCACATTTTCGATCGTAATTTCCGAAAGGTCTATATTGAAATTTCAGCTTTAATATTATATCTGTGAAAATTTGAACCGTGACATTAATACATCAGCTTTAATAGTATATTTCGAAAACTATTTGTCCTATCAAAATAAATTAAACACTATTTTATAGGTAAATTAATTGATAATAGGAAAAATAATAATCTTTGTACTAGGTCCTGACAGCTTTTTTCCTAACTCTAATACTTTTTCTTGAAATTACAATAAACATTGACGGATTTTACAAAGGTTTCGTTTTTTATTCCAGTTAGGCAGCCATATTTTCGAAACTATTAGTTCTATCAAAATAAACTAAAAACTATTTTGAAGATAATTTAATGAAGTACATTTTTGCATCTTATGTTTTTTTTCCTAGTTCTAGTAGTTTCTGTGAAAGTTCAAAAATATAAACACGGCTTTTGAAAAAAAAAAACTTGGAATATAGGTTGCCATATTTTTCGAACTATTGGTCCTATCTAAATTCACCATGAGACTTTTTTGTGGGTAAAGTGAAATTAATTACTCTTCCGAGGATTTTTTCCAGCTGTAATAGTTTTTGTGGAAATTGCAAATAACATAGGATTCTAGCAATTTTTAATTTTTTTTCGTACACTATGCATGAATATATATTCCAAATTATTAGTCCTATCTTTATGAACAAATTTTTTTAGGGTTCCGTACCCAAAGGGTAAAAACGGGACCCTATTACTAAGACTCCGCTGTCTGTCTGTCTGTCTGTCTGTCTGTCTGTCTGTCTGTCTGTCTGTCTGTCTGTCTGTCTGTCTGTCTGTCTGTCTGTCTCCAGGCTGTATCTCATAGACCGTGATAGCTAGAAAGCTGAAATTTTCACAAATGATGTATTTCCGTTGCCGCTATAACAACAAATACTAAAAATAAAAAAAATATATATATTAAGGGGGGGTCCCCATACAATAAACGTGTTTTTTTCGTATTTTTTTGCTCAATATTAAAAACGGTAACAGGTAGACGGTTCAAATTTTCACAGTATATTAACTTGTATATTACCTTTCAAAATAAATAATTAAATATCAATAAAGTAAATATTAAAGGGGGGCTCCCATACAACAAACGTAATTTTATGATATTAACAGTAAACCTCTACAAACAAAGTTAGTTTTGCGGTTCATTAACAAAGGTAATTATACCTACTTCTTGAGTACGGAACCCTCGGTGCGCGAGTCCGACTCGCACTTGGCCGGTTTTTTTAAATAAGTGGTAAAATGGTTTTTATTTTTACTTCTGGGAGATTTTTGCCTAGCTCTAATAGTTTTCTAGAAATTACTATATAAAATTATATTATTATTATATAAAATTTTGAAAAATATTGCTTTCATGTTATAACTATGACAGGTATATTTCCGAAATTATTAGTGCTATCAAAATGAACTAAATACTATTTTGTAGGTAATTTAACTATGTTTCTTACTGCTTCAATCAGTTTTTCCTAACTGTTATTTTTTTTCGAAAATTAAAAACAACGTACACGGTATTTGCATATTATTTTCATTATCTTACACAATAGGTAGGCATATCTCCAAAACTGTTACTCTTATCAAAGTAAACTAAATATCATTTTATAGCTAATTTAATAGCCTTTCATTTTGCTTCAGACAACATTTTTGTAGCTCTGCCAGTTTTTATGGAAATCACAAGAAACTACATTACAAAAAGCCATACATGCAAATTATTTTCGTTTCATGCTCAAAGGGTTAACATATCTCCGAAACTATTATTCTTATCGAAATGAACTATGATATAATTTTGTAGATAATTTAATGAAGATAATTTCCGCCATACAAATGTTTTTTCTAGCACTAATATTTATTGAGAAAATTACAAAAACTGCGGTTGGGGAGACGTTTGGGGGGTTGGAGGGGAACGCCCGCGGCCTGGGGGAGGGGGGGGGGGGGGGGATTTTTAAGAGGTACTTCCCAGACTCCAAGGAACACTTGTGCCAAAAATCAGCTTTACATTTTTTATTTTAGGGTCAATGTTTATTAGTCCCGTACTAACCGGCAAACGTTCCGGTACGATGCCGCGTACAAACCGATAACTGCGATACCCCTAACATGTTAGCCCGCTATTACCTGACTGCATCATCGCTTGCCACCAGGTACAGTGCCTAGCCGACTGCCGAATTCCGCTGTTAGCTTTGTGATACCTCGTGTGCTCGGACTATAAGAGTGACGAGTAACGAGTCTCTAGTTTGACTTTGAACGACTCTTGTTGCTATTATATAAAGTTAATAGCTAACTTTTATAATTTATAATAATAACTAACGGTCGCCCGCGACTTCGTCCGCATATAATTTCTTGAAGAAAAAAAGAAGAAATTAATAAAATAATTATTACTTATTTAAACCTTCAAGTCTCTAACGCCAAAATAAAAAAACTTTCATGTAACCTTCTAACCCCCATTTCACCTTCACCGGTTCAAACGGTACATGGCAGTTGCATTTACACCATGAATGGTGTAGATCAATGGTGCAAACGTGACCTCGCGATTTCACCCCCCTCGGTGTGAATTTTTCTCAAAACCATTTCATAGCCGATGCCTACGCCATACAAGATACCTACCTTCCAAATTCCAAGTTTGTATGCTTTATACATCGACTTGAGATATCGTGGTTAGTCAGTGAGTCAGTCAGTGGTATTTCGCTTTTATAATATTTAAGAAGAAGTACCTAGATAAGTACCAAAGTGTGTAGTAGTAGGCCTTCTCCTCAGGCTCTATTGATGTCTGTTTGTGGCCCTGCTACAACTGCTATAGGTACTCGCAGGTATAAAGTAAAACAAGCTGTTAGTTCGAGATGGTTTAGCGAGGAGCTGACGTCACAGCCGTGTCGTAGCGGAAAAACACTGCGCTCATTCATTACACGAATTATATACAGCACCTGTTTACCTAGCTGCCTCTCACTATTGTTCACTTTGACATTCTTTATTTAATTTTTATACTTATATGTATATGTCACCGTAAGATTGCAAAAACCGTTAGATTGTAATCTAACTAGCGAAATTGTAAACTGTCAAAAGATTGTGAACCGTTCAATGTTCTGAGTGTCAATTTTTGAAACATTCATTGTATTTACGTTTTCTTGTCTCTTTCTTGTAGGTTAGGTTAGGGTTCGACATAAAAATAATCAAATAGTGCCCGCCGAAAAATAATGCGTTAAATTGTAATCTGTCGACAGTTTACAATTTCGCTAATAAGATTACAATCTAACGGTTTTTGCAATCTTACGGTGACATATATTATAAGACTAATTAGGTACCTACACTTATTCAGCTCGATTCAGCTTTTGTCCATACAGAACTGGTATTTCTTAAGGAGTGCATGCATCTCCTTGAAATCTGAAAGAATAAAGCTGAATCGAGATAAATAAGTGTAATAATAGTGAATCGTTTACCGTCAAGGCAAAAGATCTGACCTGAGGCACTGGTCGCGATTCACGATTGATTAGCCGCACCTCATCGGGTAGCTACTAGCTACTAGCTAGCAGCTAACGATTCGAATCCTGCTTATATGATAAATCCGAAAGTGTATTTCTTTGATGGCTTTTGGCGCGAGTCGCAACTCGCAACCGAGCAACGAATTAACGTGATATTTAGAAAAGGACTCTAAGGCTCTAAATACTGAGTGCTAACTCGTTATTACTGTCTGTCGTTGCAGGTGAGTCGCACGCTCGCTCTCCGCGGCCCGTAAGTCTCGCCCTTGTCCCCCTCACCACCACACCGCACCACACCGCACCACACCGCACCAGGCCGCCAGGCCCCGCCGCGCCGGCCGTGACGCTTTGTTATTGCGACACAGCTCTTAACCTTATTAATTTTTCATTATTTTATGCAGTCCAAGATAATTTTGAGGGTTTCGTACCTCTAGGATCACTTCGTTGTCCGTCTTTCTGTCTGTCGACCACCTTTATCTTGGGATTGCGTGGAGGTATCAAGTTGAAATTAATATCAAATACCGATCCCTCCGGTCCCTTGGAGCTGTATAAAAATCAAGCTACTAATTCAGCGCATTCAAAAGATACGGCCGTTTATGCCGCATATTTTGGCGCTCGCCAATAAATCAAAACCTACGGGGTACTTCCTGTTAATGTAGAATCATAAAATTTGTCACGAAGCAAGGTCTCACAGTCCAAGTATAGGAAAAATCTAGTAGTAAAAGTATAGGAAAAATCAAAGTATAAGTGTCGAATTGTTTGTCAGGCATTACCAGCTTAGCGCCAGTATGTTAGCCAGTTATTTCACAGCTGCTTACGTGTTATTATGACATATTTCTTGTTACTTACTAAAATAATTTATATTGTGTGGTGGTACGGAACCCTTTGTGTACGTGTCTGACTCGCACTTGACCGGTTTTTTTACATTGATAAAGATTAAAAAACCTACATCTTGGCAGAAAAAAGAATTAGAGGCCTTTTTTTTAAAAGCTGTGTTTAATAAACTGAAAACCAGATTAAACTATAAGGAAACGAATATTATATTCAGTTGGCTAAATTCAAAACCCTATTTTGCGTGTCAGTTCACACGCGACTATCGCCTGACGCCTCCCATGCTCCCCACCAACCTCGCAGCCATAGTGATTAGTGGGTACGAGACTACGAGCCGAACCGCGAGAGGGCACCCGATCCACGCTCGGTTCTCGCTCTCGGCCACTCCGCTCCATTGCCCTCATATAATAACGCTGACTCCTTTACGGGGCTGACGTCACAGCTATGTTAATGCAAGAAACTCGGGAGCATCCGCGAGGCGCCATCATTCATAGGAACGGGATTGCAAGCATTGCGATCAGCGAGGCGGGCGAGCGCCGCGTCTCGCTTTCTGCACCCTCGCTGCGTCCGTACGACGCGAAGTCTTACTGATTTACCGACTGATAGTAATCGGCTCTAGCACCGCTGTCCTCGTGAGTTGTAGTTTAGTAACACGTACAGAAGCGGGTCGGCTTACCGAACGAGTTATCGAGGTCTTCTAAAATCAATTGTAGTTTCCGATAGGCGGTAGGAGCGATGACGCACAAGCGTCGGTCACTCGTATCCTTGATCTACGTGTAGGCGTTTGCACCTACAAGGCACTAGTTTGTTTGTAGCCTACATGTTTGGCTAACAGCTTTAACCGCAGTAATCTGCCGGTAGCTGCGGCGCGCGGCGTCCCGGCTCGACCAACCCCTCTAAATGCACAGAATGTTCGGCCACCGACTGGGATGTCCTCTCTCGATCAGGTACCGAGCTCGTACCGTGATATCGTGGCGAGTGGCGTGTTAATGTGTTAATATTAATCGATTAGAACACGGGTGGGCAAGTGTAGAATTTTTTTTCAATGTTTTCTAAAGATTATTAGATTATTTTATTGTTTCTGACTCGTACAAAGATTATCTGAGTACGTACTCTGGTGGCGGTAATAGAATATTCTCTGCTGTGTATCTTGTAAAGTTTACGCTTTTAACTAATAACTATCATAACATCCGCAAATAATGGAGTGCAATGTGCGAGGGCCACCGATGTGCGCCGAGTGCACGGCAGGCGGCGCGCTCGCTCACGCGCTCACGCGCTCTGTTGGTTGTTGCAGGCGGCCGCCTCTGTAGTCTGTCATGCTGGACTGCCTCTGGTAAGACTTGTCTCGTGTCGCATCCCTCCGGAGTCGGGAGTCAGGTGGTCAGGGCTCACGAGTCACGCCGACCGGCGCGGCGCGGCGCCGTAACGCTTAGCGGCCACATGTTTACACGATGTAGCGCGATGAGTGTGATGTCTTACCGTGAAACGACACACTTTGTTCAGCATTACTTTATGGCTATGGAAGCGTTCATTTCATTTCATTTCATTGCATTCATGTGCATACAATAATATATTGAATTAATCATAATGACATGAGGCCCCGTCGGGGCATTGCAATTTGTTTAATATGTATTAGTATTATTGCTAACAATATTTAAATAATTCAAAATTAACAATTTCAGTAGGTCTACTTTGTAACACATTACATTAATTCAATTTATTTACGTGTACTAATTAATTACAATAAAAATAAAATATTGTCAAATTGTCAACCTTACAAGTTATTTCGAATTAAATATTAATTTTTAACTATTACGAAAAGTCAAATTTTAATAGATATGTCACGGGTCATGTCATGTCAGTAATGTAGTCAAATTAAATAAACACAATCAATTCTTAGTCTAACTAAGGAAAAGCGCTGTCATGCAATTGAGGTCTTATATAATTATTTTATGTGATAATAATTTTATACACTAATGATTAATTATGGATTTTTATCAATATAATAAATAACACGTTCGGTAGGACAAGGGCACAATTGTCAAAAATTGCAAAAATGAGTTAAATGTGCCAAAATGCTTTAAAAGTACCCTTTCAACTAGTGGAATAAAGACATTCATTATGTTCCTTAAAAAACTGCCCGGAGAAAAATAGTGGCTTTGTCTTATTCGCGCCTTTTTAGGGTTCCGTAGCCAAATTTGGCAAAAACGGAACCCTTATAGATTCGTCATGTCTGTCTGTCTGTCTGTCTGTCTGTCCGTACGTATGTCACAGCCACTTTTTTCCGAAACTATAAGAACTATACTGTTGAAACTTGGTAAGTAGATGTATTCTGTGAACCGCATTAAGATTTTCTTACAAAAATAGAAAAAAAAACAATAAATTTTGGGGGTTCCCCATACTTAGAACTGAAACTCAAAAAGATTTTTTTTTTCATCTAACCCATACGTGTGGGGTATCTATGGATAGGTCTTCAAAAATGATATTGAGGTTTGTAATATAATTTTTTTCTAAACTGAATAGTTTGCGCGAGAGACACTTCCAAAGTGGTAAAATGTGTGTCCCCCCCTGTAACTTCTAAAATAAGAGAATGATAAAACTAAAAAAAAATATAGTACATTACCATGCAAACTTCCACCGAAAATTGGTTTGAACGAGATCTAGTAAGTAGTTTTTTTTAATACGTCATAAATCGTAAACCGCAATTTACCTTTCATTCAATCAACTCAAATATTTAAAATAAAAATATTAATAATTTAAAACTTACTACAGGTTCAAGTACGGAACCCTCAGTGCGCGAGTCCGACTCGCACTTGGCCGGTTTTTATTTACTCTCTTGGCGCGGCAAAGTTTCATTGGTCAGTTGCGCAATGCGCGGTCGACGCAACAGAGTCGTTACTCGTTACCTAGAGCGCTAACGCCGCCGTAAAGGTAAATAGTAAATACCTATGCCTTTAGATGTTTTTGACTTCTGGAACGACAAGAAACAACGACATTGGAGGGACAAGTCGTTCAGACAGTAATTGTGCCCTCGTCTGTACAATATGTTGGTGGAACACGGGCACAAATGCACCCGTTTGAAAAAAAAAAAAACAATTAATTAAAAAACTAAAAGTTTTTAATTTTTGATAACTACTTGCCTAAAAAGAATATACCTAGTATATAGTTTATGTCATGCAAGGAAGAATTACTTTAGTGCAATATTAACAGACCGAGACCATTTTAATTGTGATTTTAATATATCTTAAAATGGCTCTCCTGTAAAATTGCATAAACTGCAATTGTGCCCTTGTTCTACCGAAGGTGCAATATTATTTATTATATTGCACCTTTTACAGGAGAGGATATTATAATATCCTCTAGTAATATGACAAAGACTTTTTTAACCAGATTAGTTGAATAAGATGGCAAAATTGTAATCAATTCAATCATACATATTTTCTAAAATGGTTTCAAAACGTATGTAATGAATCTCTTTTACCATTAAAAAAAGATCCGTTGAAGTGCTCGCTCACTAAGTTTAAAAAATACAGCACTCGAAAGGTTCCCTCCCCCTCCACCCCCGCGCCAGCCGTCGGATCAGCTGATCGCGCAATCCGCCACCCGACAGCGATAATTATGCAATATAGTAAACATACCTATTTACGAATCAATAGTTCTGTCGCGAATTGGAATAATGTAATGAATGCAAAAAAATCGTTACAATAATATTTTTAAGTATGTGGATTTTCAAAGTCACGTCGCGTCGTCGATTGAATCGGGATCGGAGTGAGTGGGGAGGGTCGGGAGTCGGGACTCGGGGGTCCGGGATCAGTGAGTACTGACTACTGAGTAGTCACTAGTCAACTCAGTACCGCGCAGCCCGCGGCCCGAGCGACACGCGCTGCGATGCTCGAGCGGCCGGACGCGCCAGTCTGGCATGCGCCGCCATGCTCCGCTCCGCCGTGGCGCC
The DNA here is from genome assembly GCA_963932025.1 of Erebia epiphron. Taxonomy (NCBI): domain Eukaryota; kingdom Metazoa; phylum Arthropoda; class Insecta; order Lepidoptera; family Nymphalidae; genus Erebia; species Erebia epiphron. Next base: position 35,156,763 of record OZ009946.1, read on the forward strand.
GCCGCCGCACGCGCGCCTCTCGCTGCTCGACTCCTGCCACCGCAAGATCAGGCTAATGAGCGGTGCTCCCGTCGCGTTCTTAGGTGGCTTGGTTGCGTGAGTGCATTTGTTTGGCGAAGCATAATTCTTTTAAACCACAATAATTCGCTCGGTAATCGTATCGGCTACTAATGTGCAGGAAAAATAAGAAAATAACACCTGGCACGAAGCTAAATCTACGTTCCCAGAGAAACTCAGCCCTAACTCCTACATAAAATGTATAACTCGTTCGACAGTGAAGTAGTGAACGTATGAGTTGCGTGGCGCTGCGCAATTTCTCTAACGGTAAAAACCAAGTAGGCATGCGGCAAAATTCAGAACGTTTACAAAATACGCGCGCCGCCGGTAGCACCGCTCTCTTCTCGGTGACCAGAGTCCAGAACTCGCATGTTAAAAAACATGTTCGCGATTCATTCTGATACGGCATCTCAGAAGGGTCATTTAAAAATGAAATCATAAGGTTACAATTAAAAATCAAACTGTTTATTCCAATATTATTAATAACTAGATGCTGCCCGCGACTTCGTCCGCGTGGATTGATGTTTTTTGATTCCCGCGAGAACTCTTCAATTTTCCGGGATAAAAAGTATTCCCCGGGATGTAACCTATCTGTGTACCAAATTTCATCAAAATCGGTTGAGCAGTTGGGCAGTGAAAGCGTAGCAGACAGACAGACAGACACTTTCGCATTTATAATATTAGTATGGATAGTTGGTAGGTTTTTTAAAGTTACTCTCGATAATCGATATTTATGAAATTCCTATGAATTAAACTGTGTGGTATCTTAGTACTTTTTTAGTACAACTAGAGGTTGCCCGCGACTTCGTCCGCGTGGTACAAGTTTGTTTTCCCACAGACACTCCTAAATTTTCCGGGATAAAAAGTAGCCTATACCACTCTCCAGGTCCTCAACTACCCGTGCATAATACCCGTTGCGGCGTGATTGAAAACCAACTCTCTATTTCACCCCTTTGGGGGTAGAATTTTCAAAAACTGTGAAACACATATTTCTTTGTTTTTAACCGGTAGCTCACATACCAAGTTTCATGGCTATAGCTTGAGAAATGAAGGACTTTCATACAAACTTTCAAACCCTATTTTACCCCGTAGAGGGTGAAATTTTGAAAAACTGTGAAACACGTATTGCTTTATTTTTAACCGGTAGCTCACATACCAAGTTTCTTGGCTATAACTTGAGAAATGAAGGATTTTCATACAAATTTCCAACCCCTATTTTACACTACTTCTTTATTTTTTACCGTTAGCCAAAATTTTGTTGTTATAACTTGTACAATATCTTGAGTAATGAAGGCTTTTCATACCAACTTTAACCCCTTTGGTGGTCGAATTTTCAAAAACTGTGAAATACGTATTTCTTAATTTTCAACTCGCAGCTCATTATACCAAGTTTCATGGCTATAAATTTCATACAAATTTTCAACCCCTTTTTTACCATTTTAGGGGTTGAATTCTGAAAAACTGTGACACACGTAATTCTTTAATTTTTATCGAAAGCCGAAATACCAAGTTTCGTTTATATGACTTGAGAATATCTTGAGAAATGAAGGACTTTCATGCAAACTCTCATCCCCTATTTCAACCCTTCAGGGGTATAATTTTTACAAACTGTGAAACATTTATTTCTTAACTAGATGATTCGCGCGACTTCGTCTGCGTGGACCAAATTTTTTCGATTCCCGCGGGAACTCTTAAATTTTCCGGGATAAAAAGTAGCCTGTGTCCTTCCCCGGGATACAACCTATCCCTGTACCAAATTTCATCAAAATCGGTTGCACAGATGGGCCGTGAAAGCGTAGCAGACAGACAGACAGACACACTTTCGCATTTATAATATTAAGTATGGATTTTCAACCAGTAGCTCGTATACCAAGTTTCATGTATATAACTTCAGAATTCAGAAATGACGGACTTTCATACAAACTTTCACCCCTTATCTCTTAACCTTAGGGGTGGAATTTTGAAAAATCCTTTCTTAGTGAGCGCCTACGCCACAAAAGGAACCTACTGTCAAAATTTCAAGTTTCTAACCCCAGCGGTTTAGGCTGTGCGTTGATAACGATTTTATATAATATATAATATGAGACTACCTCTATGCTCGCACACTGCACAGCAACCACATACTACATGATAATCATAGATTATACAATAACACGGATAGTACACGACATAGAGCAATGATGTGGTATAGATTAAATATGTTGTGTTATAATTCATAATAAAATAAATGGCAGTTGAGTATTATGCTTAACTCTGAATAAAATATGTTCGCGCGTTCTGAATGTTACCGCATCGGCGGTTAAAACAAACAAATTCATGTTTTCAGCGTACTTCTTCCGGATCACAGCCGCAAACTAAAACTGGGAAATTACGAAACGTAATATTTTCATCGTGGTTATGGTTGTCATGCCTGCTTAGACATTATATTTTAGTGAACATCTCATTTCCTCTGCCAAACCGTGGCACAAGAAAGACTGGGATAGCACCAAAATATTAAGGCCCTCTTGCACCAAATTGACTGAACTGATTGTTTAATTTTATGCACTTTTGTTACTTTTTTTTAAATAACCCGGGTTCCAAGACATTTACTGACCTAACACATTTGACAGACAAGTGAACCTAATAATAAGCACCTTACTTGATCACGAATACGGTTTAAAACTTTAAAATTATGTATTTATGATAAAATTATTATTTCAATTGGATATGTATTAATCCTTAAATATAAAATGACACATTTCGAGCTAGTGTATTTTATTTAATTTTTAGTAGGCTTATAAACAAGTGTTCTCAGTGCGCCCACTACCCTCCAATCGCTACTAGATCTTATCTAAGTGGATTTTCCCCCTTATCAGTACTCAGTAGGGAAAGGTGTACCAGGCGGAATAGAGCAACAGTTACAATAAGTGCATAATTATGTGCAACTGGAGTCGTTTTATTGTACTTGAGGTGTTTTTGTTGTTTGTTTTGAGCCGGGCCGGGCGACGTAAAAAGATCAAACATTAACTACCTGTCCTCACTACACTGGTGTCTGGCACTACGTACGGAGTACGGGCGTGCCGTATGCAGCGCTCGCCGCTCGCACTCGGAGGAACCGGTCACGCTCGAGCACACTGCACACCACTTGTTCTTGTTGACACACATCACATGTTCATCAGCAATGCGTTATGCGATCCCAATCCCATTGACTAGGAAACTACCTAACTACTTACTAATCGGAATGCCAGAAACTGTAGCCCTATTAATTATTCAAGCTGGGAGTAGATTATTTAATGTTTTTAAATATTCGCAACGCAGAGGCCATACATAATTTTGTTTCCACCATTTTGTACTTTCATCTTTCACTATCTATCAGCGTGTCCTCCCAACTCGTCCATTTTTATCTGTCATAGAAAAGAATCTATGTTGTATAATATTCCTATGTCATATTTCTATCTTCAATGTTGCTATCCCGCTCTCGCTTCCTTCTTTTCCTTTACCTATATCGAGTTAGTCAAACGGTCATATTTTGTATGTCATTTTGATTGTCGTTGGCGTGAAGTTTTTTAAAGTGAATTCTTCTCTCCGTTCTTCTTAGACAAGTTCTAAAGTTCTAAGGCTTTTCTGCGAAAGGGGACCAACTAGTGAGTCTGATAGCTGCAATTCAAGTATGGGAGACGGGAGAATGCGAATGTTAAATACTTTGTTTCAGGCTACTTTAGCAAAGCGTTTATTTTTGATTGCTTCTTGTCTTGGCTGGACCAAAACTCTTCCAAGGAAATGTCTTCCTGTTCTTGTTCTCCGTCTGTATTTTAAGCTTGTACTCGTTCATTGTACGACTTACAACTCGTTTTTCCATACTCCTCTCGGCTAGCTGTTGAAGCGTAGGTTGTCGATTTGAACTATCTATGCCAATCAAACAAAGGTTTTAAATATTTACAACAACTGGAGTTGTTTCGCAGAGAACAGTTTTGGAGTGAGACATTCCACCCCAAATGTTTTGTTTGTTATTGTAAGGTTTATTATTTCGATAGTGGTCTATTTGACTTATTTCATGACGTTTCATTGAATTGGTACAGGTGTAATTCCTGTAAATACAAACGTTTTGAGATTCACAAGGCAGTCTGGTCACTGGTGCGCCGTACGAGTCGCGGCTCGTGGACAACGATCGCGACGAAGTAGTTTGATTCAGTTGTCGCGATAGCGATTGGGTCCCGGGATTAATTGATTGGTTCAAGGTCTTTCGAGTTGTAGCAAATTACTCCTGTGGGTTTGAATTAGAGTATAAAATTATTCAGGGGGTATTTATTAATCAGTGCTTTGTTTTTGAGATGTCCCTTACATTATATAACTCTTAATTTTGGTTTATGGTATGATTTTGTTGCAATAACGCGTACTGTAGGTACTGGGCCTGTTTGTAGTCGTTGCGCTAATGTTTATTTGGGCAATGTTCTCGCGAATTGCTTTCCTTGCGATGTCTCTCATGGTCGTGTGAACTGTGAACGGGCTCACGAGTCACGGCCGTGTCGACACAATTGCCGATCCGATCGCCGCGCCCCGCGTACCGCAGCTTACCAAACAATATGTTTCGCCATGCCCGCCGTTCACAAATTTAATTACCTGTCCTAGGGACTTAGTATTTTTAATACCGTGCCGTGCGCGATTCGGCCCGAGTACCCGACCCATATCCGGCAGCTGCTGCGGCCTGCGATGTCACTGCGGAACTTATGGTTCATACCTACTTATTGTACGTAATGTGTAATAATAATAATCTTCTATATATATAAAAATGAATCCCTATTTCCCTTGGTCACAGCATCACGCGTGAACGGCTGGACCAATTTCGCTAATTCTTTTTTGTTGTGTTTGTTTGGACCTGGACAGTGACATAGGCTACTTTTTATCCCGGAAAATTAAGGAATTCCCGCGGGAATAACAAAAAACTTAAACCACGAGGACGAAGTAGCGGGCATCAGCTAGTGTGTAGAATATTTTGTGGACCAGAACATAGACCACGTTTCCGAAACACTACATTCATTAATTTATGGACTTGAATAAATAGATTTTAGTACCCGTATGATCTGCTTTCTGAACCGGTCGACACTATAGACACTTATCGTCATAATGAATAGAAAAATTTCACCAGCTGTTATAATTTACCTATAAATGCAATTTACTACCTATTTATTGAGTCTTCGAATAGCTTCATACTAAATTAAAAGTAGCGGTGATAGCCTAGCCCGGCCTCACCTCACCGCACCGTGCCTCTTAATTTTTCGGAATAACGTGCCTAGTGCCTACTGCCTTTTAAGCAATCGACGCAAGGAAACTTGAAAGCCTTTGAATGACCTTCGAAATCGTCAAACTATTAATAAAACCTATGCGTTCAGATTAACATCAACTTTATTCTTCCTCACTTATTTTATTTATATCTAAATAATAATCATTCTTTTCCCAGACTTTTTTGACATGTCTCCCCAAGCTTGACCATAGATCATCAGCCTCCCTATCTTTACTTTGTCTATTGAATTATGTTGTCTATAAAGCTAACTTCACATCAACTATTACCAATACAAAATAACAAATCCTTATCACATAAAACACATAAAATTAGATAGTAAATACAAATGCCTAATTATCAACTTAGCAACCAAAAGGACAAACCCTATTATTTGTGCTTATACCTTAACATCTCAAATAATGAAATACCTATTATCTGTGGTTAACATGCTTATATAATCTGTGGTCACGATACCCTTGTAAATAATTACAAGCTAACATTCGGCCAATCCTGATATAAAGTTTGTCCCAAACTTACAGTCAACATTGTCACATCTAAAAAAAATAACAATAATCTCCCTTCGTGACATCTATAAGTATACTATTAAACTATCTAATAGCTTATAAGTTATTTTGCAAGATTATACTTAGTTACCTAAAATAATCATTAACAAGTTCACATTACAAATAGTATTCCTTACATAATTATTATAATTGACAACAATAACTTTAAACAAACCTATATAGTTAACTTAACTTATCAAAAACATAATTGATAGATTTTAGAATATGCATGCATAAAATAAAAAAACAAATAAAAAACTACTTATCTATAATTAAAAGTCATCATCAATATTTTAGCTCTCTATCTGGCTTTATAAACAAAAGTACAATAATAAATACCTCCCTGCATTATCAATCGTTCTGAAAACCTTAATGTTTCAATTAACTATTAATTCACTGACTTTATCAACACAAGCATTACAATAAATTCACTCCTAAACATACCCTAAATAGATCTGTCAACATTGAGGTCTCCTAGCATATTGACGGATCTATCAACACCAATATTTAAGTACAATATCAAAGAATAACATAAGAATTACAATAATTTCACCCCTATACCACCAATGGATCTGTCAACATTGAGGTCTCCTAGCAATTTATGGATCTAACAACATCAATATTTACAATATCAAAGAATCCTTACTCATTCATTTGGACTTACATAACCTAAGTATTACAACAAATTCACTCCTATACCATCAATGGATCTGTCAACATTGATGTTTCCTAGCATATTGATGGATCTATCAACACCAATATTTACAATATCAAAGAAGCGACATTCATTTGTCAATAAATTCACTCATATAACACCAGTGGATCTGTCAACACTGCAATGTTTCCTAGCATATTGATGGATCTATCAACACCAATATTTACAATATCAAAGAATCCTTACTCATTCATTTGGACTTACATAACCTAAGTATTACAACAAATGCACTCCTATACCATCAATGGATCTGTCAACATTGATGTTTCCTAGCATATTGATGGATCTATCAACACCAATATTTACAATATCAAAGAATCGACATTCATTTGTCAATAAATTCACTCATATAACACCAGTGGATCTGTCAACACTGCAATGTTTCCTAGCATATTGATGGATCTATCAACACCAATATTTACAATATCAAAGAATCGACATTCATTTGTCAATAAATTCACTCATATAACACCAGTGGATCTGTCAACACTGCAATGTTTCCTAGCATATTGATGGATCTATCAACACCAATATTTACAATATCAAAGAATCGACATTCATTTGTCAATAAATTCACTCATATAACACCAGTGGATCTGTCAACACTGCAATGTTTCCTAGCATATTGATGGATCTATCAACACCAATATTTACAATATCAAAGAATCGACATTCATTTGTCAGTAAATTCACTCATATAACACCAGTGGATCTGTCAACACTGCAATGTTTCCTAGCATATTGATGGATCTATCAACACCAATATTTACAATATCAAAGAATCGTCATTCATTTGTCAATAAATTCACTCATTATATAGCACCAGTGGATCTGTCTGAAAATTATTTTCCATAGGTGTGAATGCTGGTCTGCTCTCAGACATATTATTATATGTTTGTAATTTTTTTTCTTATCTTTCTTTTTGTGATAATATCAATGTGTTTTCCTTTCTTAAGATATCTATACCCAAAAAAAAATTGACATATTTCCCATATCCTTTGCATTGAACTTCAATTGTAATAAAATTACCTTATCTACATCTTTATATTTTCCCATTAATAGTATGTCATCGACAAATAGTATAAGCCAAATATTCTCTCCATAGTATAAACAAACATCATAGGTGGATATTTTCATTTTTATCTTTTCGCAGAATTGGTTAAATCTTTCATTCCAACAGCGAGGAGAATCTTTCAACCCATACAAGGCTTTATTTAATTTTAACACTTCGCAATTACTTTTTGGATTAATCCCATTTGGTATTTTTATATAGACTTCTGTGTCTAATGTGCCATTCAAAAAAAAACTGTAGGTATATCAAGCTGTTTTATTTCCCAATCATTTATTAAAGCTTGAGACAAACAAAGGCGAATTGTTGCCATCTTTGCGACAGGTGCATACACATCATCAGCATTTTGTTGTTGAAATCTTCTTGCTGCAAGCCTAGTTTTCTTGGTACCATTGCTTTGTGCGGAATACTCATTTGGTATCTATAGTCTTATGACCATCTGGTAATGCACTTTCAGACCAAACTTTTAACTTTTCTAATGAGCTTATTTCCTTATTTATGGCTTCCTTCCACTGGCTTTCTTTTATAGCCTGCTCATATGTTGACGGGTCATTTTCTGTTATAAGAGCATAAGCTACATATATTTCATAATAACAATATCTTTCTGGTGGTTTTATTTTCCTTTTTTTTTTTTTGTGTCATGTCTGGACTCTGCTCTATTGTTGTGTTGTGTTCTTTATGCTCTCTCTTTTCTGACTGCCCACTTTCCCATATAACTATTTTCACTTCTTCATTTTCTGACTCTTTGTGCATATTAAACTGATAGCTGTTCTCATTGAACTTAACATCCCTTGATATTATTATTTCGTCTGTTGTAGGGTCCCATATGCGATAACCATTTGCTGCATAGCCAACCATTATGCCTGATCTGGCTCTTGCTTCAAGCTTTTCTTCTTCGGCAATATTGTTACCCAAACTTTACTTCCGAATACTCTCAAGTGATCTATCTTGCCTTTTCCACAAAATATCTGTGCAGGTGTCTGTCCTGTTTTCAATGCTTTAGTGGGTGATCTGTTTAATGTATAGGTTGCACATCTGAGTGCTTCACCCCATAACATCTTTGGTAAGTTTGTGTCTAGTAACAAGACTCTGACCTTGTCTAGGAGAGTTCTATTTATTCTCTCTGCTACTCCATTTTGTTGAGGAGAATAACTACATGTATATTCTTGCCTTATGCCATTTTCTTGACAAAATCTCTGGAAATCTGATGAAGAAAATTCGCCTCAATTATCTGTTCGTATTCTGTTCACATTTATACTATTATTCTTCATAAACTTTATATATCTGTATAAGTATTGCTTTGCTTCACTATATTTTTTAATAAATAGACTTCAGTAAAATGGGAAAAATCATCGATGATAGTTAAATAATATTTTTCTCTCTCTCGTGATGTTGGTGTTATTGGCCCTCCAATGTCACAATGAATTAGCTCTCCTATTCTTTTTGATTGTGGCTTGGATGTCTCTTTAAAGGGCACCCTGGTACTTTTGGCCTTCATGCACACATCACATTTTTCCTCTGTCAGCGGTACACCCAGTATTCTCATGCCCGCATGATTTAGATGTCTCAATCTTAAGTGCCACAGGCTTTTATTTTTACTTATGAGAGCATTTTCATTCTGTATACTAAAAGTTATTAAATAAAGGCCTCCTGGAAATTAATGTGTTTATTATATATTTTACCTTTATTTTTAGTAAATATGACTTGAAACCCTTTTGAGTTTAATTTCGACACTGATAGAAGATTATGTGAGAGATTTTTTTACTATTTAATAATACCTATAGACCTGAGCCACTTTCTATAAATTGAGCTATTTCACATGCTCCATCTTTTGAGCAATTCTCTTTGTTTTTAATTTCACCTTAACTGTTGGAGTTGCAACACCACCTTATTCTCCCTCGAGAATAGATTACCTTTATACCTACTTTGGCACTAAATTTGATTGGCAATTTTAACATAACCCAACAGGCAACTCAACTCAGTTGCTGCCCCAACAGTGAGTGCATAGATTCAGTAAGCATGTCCAGGCCCTCTGGCAATTAACCTAAGTTTTGCGTTATTGTACAACTCTTGCAATCGGAAATCGAAACGTAGCAACCCCACTTAACAGCAGATTAGACTTCTCAAATTAACTGGCATCCTATCTTTCCCATGGGCAACATGGCAACATTAGAAATAAAGTAAAATTATAAGTACAGAATTAACTTACATGAGCGGTGAGCCCCACGGGCAAGGAACGACCTCATAACTTTTGCGGTCAACGTACTCCGCTTGTAACTCACCTGTGCTTCACCTTCTACTTACTAGAACTCGATAGACTTTTCATCCCAGCCCCGAAAGCGCTAATGTCCACACTTGAAAGTACATCGCATAAGCCCCAAAAGCAGCTCGTGTCCATTCTTGCAGAGGTAAGATCTCACAGCCCCGAGGGCAATGCTTGTCTAAGCCTTGAAGCATTTACACTTGACCTTGTTCGATTTCACGGAATGAACTCAATGTGGCGTTTTCCATGACCTGCTATATCGACAACGCCTGTGTCTCGTCTCGCGTTTTGATTCATCACGACTCGTTCTCATGCTCATTTTCGTCTCTTACTCCGTGATTTCCTTGGACCTTGAAGAACTGGAATTAGTGTCGCTGTCGCAACTCCTTTTCGCATCCATTATGCTTATCTGTTCGTTCCACTTCTGATAATAAAACCTATGCGTTCAGATTAACATCAACTTTATTCTTCCTCACTTATTTTATTTATATCTAAATAATAATCATTCTTTTCCCAGACTTTTTTGACATGTCTCCCCAAGCTTGACCATAGATCATCAGCCTCCCTATCTTTACTTTGTCTATTGAATTATGTTGTCTATAAAGCTAACTTCACATCAACTATTACCAATACAAAATAACAAATCCTTATCACATAAAACACATAAAATTAGATAGTAAATACAAATGCCTAATTATCAACTTAGCAACCAAAAGGACAAACCCTATTATTTGTGCTTATACCTTAACATCTCAAAATAATGAAATACCTATTATCTGTGGTTAACATGCTTATATAATCTGTGGTCACGATACCCTTGTAAATAATTACAAGCTAACACTATTGACAGGTACTATATAAGTATAGAAATATCGGTTGTTTAACATGAGCAATATTGTTCGCTAAATAGACAACTGATTAGCGTGATTAGATTTCGCAAAGAAACGGGAGGAGTTCATTATGAGTCCAATTAACGCATCGCCGCGCGTGGCCTCGAGCGGACCGCGGCGCGCGCGCAGCGGCACGGCAGTCGCGAGCCGGCCCGCGCCTCCATGTGTCTCCGCGTAGTTATAAACTACATGTAAGTCGACTGCCGCCATCCTCGATTCGAAGCCGATCAAATATGGTATTCGGTTTGGTGGTTTCCCCATATTTAAGTAACGTTTCCGACCGTTGTGCTTGCGGCTACTGTGCCCCTTATGTTAGCATTGCTCGAATTATTTTTCGTAGGTAGTTCGTAGTTTCGTAGTCGAATTTTAAATAACCAGCGTCCTCGAGGCCTCTTTCAGTCCGTCGTTTGTCCGTATCAAAGGTATTTTGTGTATACCTAGCAGTTTTCTGGTTGTACAATGGTGTTGGTGTATCGCTGGTGCCTAGTTTGCGCAGAGAAAGTTGGGGCGCGACAACAGCGCGGCGGTGAGGCAGGCCACAGGTCACGGGTCGGCGCGCATCGGGCTCACGAGCCGGCGCGGCGGCGAACTGCGCAACTCATTGTGTATCACAATGGCACGCCATCCGAGATTCTCCTAAACGAGCGCGCTCTGCTGCTGCCGAGTGCTGGCCACCTCTTTTCTTTTTATTTAACTGTCCGAGCGAAGCTAAGTTCTCTGATGCTGAGATCTATAGAGCGTACTATGACTTTGCTCAGGCTTTACTTAGATTAAAAACGGGATGTCATAAATCTATCTCGTTTAACTCTGTCTTACCTAAGTCAAAGTACGCTCTATAGATCTCGGACTGAGTCTACCGTTGGTACGTCCGTCTGTCACAGGCACAACCCTATAACTTCTGCATTAATGAACATAATTACTTTAAACTCACAAAATATGATATGTAAATTGATGGCCAAATACATAAAAAGTTATAAAAGTCCTTATTTGGGGGGGGGGGGGGGGGGCGGTCCTTTTTTTTCTTAGCTTTGTCTAAGCTTGTGGGGTATCCTCGAATAGCTGCTTTCAAGTTTCAACCTTAGTTCAAGAATAATTTTATTTAATTTGTTGTACAAAAATACATGATTTGGGAGGCTTCAGCCTATCAAAGTTGCTTTTCGTAAACCAGCTTCGTCCCGGGTGCTACGAGTATCTCTAAAACGATTTTACAAGCTATAACTTATGCATCATTTCAGGCATATCCTGTAGTTGTTCGCTAAATACTAATATCAGTCAATCATCAAACAGAAATGAAATTAACACAGTTCTTTCTAGAAAAATTTTTTTCTTTGGTCACTCTTTACAATTGTGTTCATAGATGGCGCTACATCGGCAATTTTAAATTACTGTGGCTCTGTTTCGGGGAGAATAAAATGTGTAAAAATAGATTCTATAATATTGTACGTCTATTGGTAGGTCTGATAACTCATAGCATGTTCAAAAATTCAAAATTCAAATGATTTTTATTCAAATAGTCTTTTCAAGTACTTTTGAATCGTCGGGTGAATCTACCACTGGTTCGGAATGTATTCCTACCGAGAAAAACCAGCAAGAAACTTGGAAATGTGAGGTCTTAGTTCAGGGCGAACCGCTAGTTTAACTACAATATTGTAGCCAATCCTGTTTTTTTATCCACTACAAGTTAGTCCTTGACTGCGATCTGTTTCTTTAACATAATTAAAGTTATGAGTTATGACCCAAAATAAAATAAAAACGCTATAAGTTGTGTTAGACGGAAATTCAAAAGGGATTGCATATGTTATCACTTCGATGGTTTTGTAGAGTGGCAACACTGGTCGGGGACTCTACAAAGATTGTATTGTTATGGTGGACGTGTTTCTGTGTGTAAATAATTGCTATTAAAGTATTATTAAATAGTGAACGAGTGTTTCTACTTATTAGTTGTAAACAAAATTCATGTTGCCCGTTATTTAAAATATGCAACGTGTTAAGAATAATTATGTGTTAGATATATGTATATGTAGTTTATGTACTGATAAGGTTGTAAGGCTAAGGACAGGTCGGGGGCCGGGGCGGCCTCGGCGCTGTGACGTCACGCGCGCCGCCGCAACCTCGCCCACGCGAACTACACATACTGCAGTGTGATTCTGTAATAAACGTATAAACGTTGCAAGCATCGATGTGGTTGTCGATGTAACATCCTACAGATCGACTTAGCGTACAACGGTTGTAAATTTGGTATTCTGTAGTCGCTTTGAGCTCATCGGCGATCTTAATGACGAGACGGGCTCAACGATGCTATCTCTGGCGAGTCAGTGATGTCATCCTATTTTCATATTTTTACCGATAAAAAGTTACGATTATGAAATATGGCATATTTAAGAGATTTTAAATGGATTTCTTATTACATTTACTGCTTTGGGACAGAATTGAAGTAAGAAATGGAAAAAAACTGCAGGAATTAATAAGTATTTATTCATTTGGACAAAGGCAGAATCCTTAATACCTTTGCAATGCCTTGGATTAAAAAAAAGTCACTCGCCGCCGAGCGAGATGTCAATTCAAAATTAAATATTGTGTTGTAAGTTATTGCTGTGTTTATATCGCCTACATACTTGAAAATACGATAATTTCTCCACAAATACTTTACCAAGGTCTTCAAACAAAGTGCACAAAAAAATAAACCAAGCGGGACACTTAAAATTCCTATACGGCCCTTAAAATTGTGACTTGTGGTATCGGTGATCTTAGTTCACTACAAATAGTGCTTGATTTTCGTCTGTGTACGTCGTCGTTAGCTAATTTGTGTCTTATTTTTTAAATACTAGTAAGTATTAAATTAAAGAGTTTTATAGTTGTGCCACATTTTGTGTTAAACAATTCTTTCAATGCTGACCAACCACTAAATTATAAATTTCAGTGCCTCGCAATATTGCTCCATCCACTGCTCAACTTGAGAAGTTGATAGAGTTTATGGAGTCAAAACCATGGTTAGCTACTGGCTATGCTCGCACTGCCCGTGCTAGAGACCGTAGTCATCAAGCATGGGTGGAAATTACCACCAGCTTGAACAATAGCGATGGAAATGGCTGCATCAAGACATGGCAACAATGGCAAAAGGTACCTAATTTATACTATTTTCAAAGTCTCAACTTCTTTTAAAGTAGAATAAATGTTAAGTATCAACTTATGTCTTACAGTATTGGAAAGATAAAAAAGGTGCCATTAAGAGGAAATGTAGTAATATTTCCATTGCTAGAAGAAGAACTGGTGGTGGCATGGATGAGACAGCAGTAGCAGAACTAAGCCATCTAGAGCAGAGAATTGTAACAATTATGGGTGGACAAAGTTTTGCGACAGGACAGGAAGATTTAGAATTACCTGTTATCCAAGTATGTAAATATCTATCTATAAACTAATATTTACATGTGTAACTATTCTTCTAGCGATTGCCTGCGGCTCGGCTCTTTATATTGAGAAAAAAAATTAAAGTCCAGCTAGTCTTTCTTTCTTGCATTATAAAAATAACCTCCGTACATTATTTTATTACTTAATTGTTTTAGGCCACAGAAAGTATTGATGAGAACCGAAATAGTGAACAATCACTAAGCATACTACAAGTACAGGTAATTTATATAATTTTCATTAAAATAAGTAGATACTTACATCATATGAAACATATAAATATAAAATAATAGATGATTCCGTGGAAACACTCGAATTTTCCGGGATAAAAAAAGCCTTCCCCGGAATACAATACATCTTCCACGATAAACTGTCCAAATTCAAAAATAAAATTGCTGGTCACTGAGCCCCTTCCTTTTTGGTATATATTTTGTATTATTGTTATTTTCATATATTTTCATTACTTGCTTATTTTTGTAATTTTCATATATTTTTATTATCTTTATTATTATTAATTATAAAACGTATTTTTTTTGTAATTGGCGATACCTTCTAACATTATAAATTTCTTATAATTTAGTTAAGCATACTGTTGTAAGAATAGGATCTCTAAAATATTGTAAGTGCATGTTAGTAACTAGATCTTAGTATCACACCTGTAATGGACAACCATACGGGCAAAGTTGGAAATATATTGTTGTAATCATAATGTATGGAAGTTGTTGGTGTGAACAAATAAACAAATAAACAAAATAAACAAAATACAACCTATCCAAACATCGAAATCGGTTGAACAGATCATTTTTTGTTTCCCACGGGAACTCTTGAATTTTTCAGGATAAAAGTAGCCTATGTCCTTCCGTGGGATACAACCTATCCCTGTATCAAATTTCATCAAAATCGGTTGAGTAGTTGGGTCGTGAAAGCGTAGCAGACAGACAGACAGACAGAGGAGAGATTTTAAGTATGGATGTATGGATTAGTATGGATTTAATACCATTTAATATAATTTCAGATTATGAATGAAAACTCTTTGCCACAATTGGACAGTTTTTTGGTAAATGAGGTATTTATCGATTTTACCTAATATTATTTGAATAAATACCTTCCGAACTTTGAGAGTTATGTGTTAATGTAATTTAAACTTTTACAGAATCTATCTGCCGTGGCTGTTGCAGGCGAGCAATCCACAAGGGATAACTTGTCTAATTCTGCGCAAGTTGAGGAAATGATTGAAATTCCTAGGCATCCAGCAGTCGAGGAACCAACAGATTCGAGACTCAGAACAGATAGTACCTGTATGTCACGTAAGCATTGTTTATTTACGTTTAGTAACTTCTAACGGACAAGCCAGCTATCGTTTCAGTAAATAAATTTATGTCAAATGTTTCAGCTGGTGAGAGTGAGCAACGGAGAGGGGCACAAAGCTCTCCGAGGAGGTCAAGGCGGTCAAGGCGTGGCTTCGGTACACCAACAGCGCGACGCCGTCTCTTGCGTAGATCTCCTCCTTCACAACGTCGCTCTGAAATGGCTAGCTTGACCGATCGGTTTATAGCTATTGAAGAGCGGCGTACTGAAACAGAGGCGATGATCGCTCGCTCACAGGAACTGTACGCCCAAGCTCAGCAGCAGACCAGTGAGAGCGTAGCTCAGCTAGCACGAGCTTGGGCTGCACATGCTCACGCCCTCAATAACTTAGCCGAAGCTATCTCGACCAGAAATAAGAATTAAATACGACATGTCATAAAATAGATACCGATTTGAAAAAATAAAATAAAAAAGTTGTAAATTTACACTAACTTTTATTGTTACTTTTAAGAGCAAAACACTAAATACCTAATCTCTGATGCAGGTATGTTACAGAAATGTATATCGACAGAAATATATCCATCGACCATCTATGAGAGATAGTAGCCGAAAGCAAATCCGGAAACACATTTTTAAGAATTATGATATTGTACAAAAATGGCTAAATCTGTAATTATAAAGAACAAAACTTAAATGATAAAGATGGGCGGTAAAGATTTATAGTATAGTTTATATTATGTTAATATAACAAGCTTATAAAATAAAAACGGGCTCATCTATGATTTAAGTCAAAAAATAAACAAACAACAAAAATAAAATAAATAAACAAGTAATAAATCAACACATTTAAACCAACAAATAATAAAATTAGGCGTAAAAAATACAAATAAAAAAGGTCTCCGAGCACCAAATCGGAGGAATCCTGGTTCCTCTTAGAGCAGAGTCAATTATAAAAAAAATACTTAATCTAAAACTTTTTTACTACTCTGACTGTCTTGCACGCCAGAGCCGGTTAGAAAGAAGTTCCCGACACATTCGACCTTCTTCTAAATCGTCTGCTCTGCTTTGACTAGTATTCCTCCGTAACATGCTCATTACCCGAGTTTCTTCTCTCCTTATAGTATCTGGCAATGATGGAGCTGGTAACCCCGCCCGATTGCATATGTTGTGTAGTACACAACATGCTATTATTATTCTGGCTACCATCTCTGGGTCATAATGTAAAACTTTATGAACCAAAAGGCATCTAAATCTGCCTTTTAAAACACCGAAAGCTCTCTCGACAGAATTTCGTGCAGTACCATGTAAATTATTAAAATACTCTTGAGCTGTACCAGGTACTGGATTACTATATGGAGTCATTAAATACGGCCTCTGTGCAAAACCTGAATCACCTGAAAATTACAATGAGTAAAGTGAGACTATAAAACCATAGCAAAAATGTACAGCATTTTAGTAAGTGTCTAAATAATCCATACTAATATTATAAATGCGAAATTGTATCTGTCTGTCTGTCTGCTACGCTTTCACGCCCCATCTGTTCAACCAATTTTAATGAAATTTGGTACAGGGATAGTTTGTATCCAAAAGAAGGAAATTTATCTTGAGAGATAAATACTTTAAAGAGTTGTGCGGCCCGCTGGAATCAAAAAACCTTAATCCACGCGGATGAAGTCGTGGTCATCATCTAGTAATTATTACTAAATCAATTTATTTATTTACTAACCTAATAAGTAAGCCGTTTCCCCCTCAGAATATAGCTGCTCCAGATGAGTTTTCACTTTACTGTTGTTGAAAATGTAAGCGTCGTGAGTTGCACCTCCAAATTTTACATCAACATGTATAATGTTGAGGTCACTATCGGTTATCTAAAATTTTTAACTGGTTATTAATATTTTATCATTTACATAAAAAGTTTAAGCATCCATAACCTAAAAAATATATTTACTGCTTTCACGGCCCAACTACTCAATCGATTTTGATGAAATTTGGTACAGAAATAGTTTACATCCCGGGGAAGGACATAGGCTACTTTTTATCCCGGAAAATTAAGGAGGTTCCGCGGGAATCGTAAAAACTTAGTCCACGCGGACGAAGTCGCGGGCCTCATCTAGTATCCAGTAATTTATAAGTGCAAAAGTGCGATATATCTGTCACATTTTCAAGGTGATTTGGTAGAGATATCCTGAGGACGGATATATAGACTAACTACTTCAAAAAATATTAAAATCAAATCCCATTCCCATGGACTTTTAAAAACATAAAACCACGCTGACGAAGACGCGGGCGTTATCTAGTATTAAATAAGTATATAATTCTTACAATTAGCACATTTCTTGCATGATATCCCTTTCTGCAATAATATCTCTCTTCATGTTCCTTTGGTCGAATCATGGCTACTAGAGACCCATCAATACAGCCTATAACGCCTGGTATTTTAAATTTCTTAAAAAATCTGTAAATAGAGATATATTTTTTTATTAATTATTGTTAATATTTGCTTTAGGCATATATACAATTATTACATATAAAACATATGGTATTTGTATACTTACTTTTCCTTTAGAGCCAATCTCTCGTTATAATTTTGTGGAAAAGTTATATATTTCCTTACTATATCCGGGTGGCTTAGTGCATGCACCACTGCACGAATAGCTCTTGATGCAGATGGCTGCGATATGTGAGTGTTCACATTAGTCCCAAGATGTTTTTGGTAGCCACAATTAGCCAGGAATGATAGAGTAGTCAGAATCTAAAAAGACAAAATGTTTTCATGAAACGTTCACTTATATTACGTTCTTCAGAGTAAAGTAATAAATAAATGTCACTTTCTCACCTTTGTTCTATTACTGAGCCCTCCACGACGACCCGCAATGGGTAAAAAGGGGACCAAATCCGTTTCTAATATTGCTATAAGGTCCTCGGTGAGCCTAAATATTCTCACATAATCTCGATCTGTCGAGAGTAGACGAAGCCTGCGTATTTGTAAACCTTCACGCCTTTTTCTTTTGTCATCCTCTCGCTTTGCTTCTTGTAGTAGGAAAACCGAACAAGCTAAGCGAGCAGCCATCTGTGAAGTGATTAAATAATAGCCCAGATATAGTTTTTTATATCAATACAATACTTTGGTACTACGTCACTAATAGTTAAATAGAATAACCAACTAAACTCACATTTTCACCTTTCTTTTTAACAGATTTCGTATATTTCACACGTTCACAATAAAATTTCACTCGTACATCGTAGGAAAAAGCTATAAAACAGACGCTTTTAAGTTTGACACATAAAATCGAAGGCGAGGGCGCAGGATGTAGTCGAGGGCGAGTCAAAATCACCAATTAGAATACCAAACTCCATACATAAATGTCAAAAATACGTTTTCAACATCCATCACACTGGCCCGTGAGGCGCTAGTGTCGCAAAGGCGAGTCGAACACACTTAACAGAATAACAAATTTGCTACATCTTAGGAAACATCCGATGTGCAACCGTTGTAAATAAAATTTCACATTACAGAATCACACTCCTGATGAGTGATGCGGCTGCCGACAGCTGGGTTCGCTACTTTAGCTTTTGGACGTCAAATAAAGTCAAATAATGCGGAATCAAAAAATACAGCCATTTTGCATGCCGCATACTTTGACACTCCCTAATGAATCAAAATCTGCTATCCCTACTCAATAATGTACGTCTCTACGTAGTGTATAACAGTATCTATGATATGTCATATCGTAGCTTTAGTTTTAAGATACCGTAACCGATTATCACCATCACGTTTTATAAATAAGTAATTTTTAACGTCAGTAAGTGTACCTACAGTGTACCTATATGGAATAAATGATTTGATTGATTGATTGATTGACCCGTAGCGTACGAGTAATTAGAAGAAGGGCCGACTCAAATGTTATATTGTAGGTCCTGCGTTCAAATCTCAGTGGAGTAAATATTCTTTTTAGTTCCATGTACCTACTTGCATCATTGTTTATTTGTGGCGCAATCTTTCTAGTAATTGCGTTTTGAAGCAGTTGAATAATTGACCCAAATTAATAACTAGAGGTACGCCCGAACTGAGACCTCGCGGTATCGCCATAACAGAGCGCGATCTATTAACATCATTGTGAAGTTCTGTTAAAAATACTGAAGCTCATTAAAAATTAAATAATTTCGTTTCCTTATAATATTTATCTAATTTTAGTATTTGTTGTTCAAGTACAGGATATAATTCAAATAATTAATTGATCAAGTTTCAGGCTCAGCCTTTCAGAAAATTCAGTGTTCTGACGTCAGCTTTGGACGTTAGAAAATCTCCACTTTGAAAGCCCTCCATTTCGTCAATTTTAGGGGAAAAATTAAAAAAAAAAATTTTTGGACTCTATTCCTAATTATCTTTAAAATGATATACCGCAACCCTATGTAACGCTATAAAAAATATTTTCCTTCGCATTCGCTTCTATGAGAGCCCCCCTGGCATAAATATTTTTATAACTTCTTAAGCCATATTCGGCTGGAGGCCATCGATTTACATATTATATTTTTTGAAGTACATAATTACGTTCAGTTTATTCAGAAGTTATAAATAAGGCTCTGACAGACGGACGGACGGGCAAGTGCAAATTCACTCAAGTAGACTCAGAGACCTTCGCTTCGCTCGGTCAAAAATTACGCGTACCCATCTTTCCAAGGTTCCAACTTCCAACTCACATTTGGCCAATTTTTTCTAGCTATGATGTGCCTACATCCACATTTCTCGTGAGAAGGAAGGATAATTTGTGGTAACCGGTTCCAACCTCCTAGTTCAGCTCACATGAGCCATTGGAATGTGGAGCTGTCGATTATGAATAGATGTTTTAGACATGCTAGTAGGTACCTACTGTATTATCAACTTCCGGTTCGCGACTCCTTAAGCTCGATACAGCGGAATAGTTATTGTAACTGCCCAACCTTAGCCTCCATTCTTCTAGATTATTTAGTTCATTTCTACTCAATTCCTAAATAGTAGTGATAAGTTGTAGGTAATGACCTACCAACCATCCTTCCTAACCTTCGACTTCAATAGAAGAGCGTCGCCCCGTAGGTAGCAGCCGCCAGTCTACTAATAACTTAGTGCATCGATGCATTGCAGACTTACGTCAGGTGGAGTTTAAAAGCAGAATCAATGGATGAACAAACAACATGAAAGGTTTTACACAATCGCATCACTTGACCTGTTTGGCCGGCGCGGCGCGGCGCGGCGCCGCCGCTCTTTTGGCCTTCAATGTCGCTACTCGCTACTCGCTACTTAGTACTTACTTCATAACACAGCAGCCATCTCTGTTCTCTGTACCTACTGTTTTATGTAAATTATATATATATTGAACAATAAGAGTTTTTTGTGGTTTAATACACCCTTAGAGTACATCCGTGTTCCAACATTTTAAAAATCAACTATAAGAGTTGTACAGTAATCTATATACCTACCTATATAAAATTCAAAGTCTTGACTGACTGACTGACTGACTTATATATCAACGCACAGCTTAAACCGCTGGTCCTAGAGACATGAAATTTGGAGAGTATGATCTGTGTGATGACTAGGTATCCACTAAGAAAGGGTTTTTCGAAATTCCACCCCCAAAGGGGTAAAATAGGGGGTGAAAGTTCGTTTGAAAGTCCGTCGTTTTTCAAGTTATAGCCATTAAAACTTGATATATGAGCTTCGGGTTAAAAATGAAGAAATGCATGTTTCACAGTTTTTGTAAACTCGACTCCCAAAGGGGTGAAATAGGGGATGAAAGTTGTTATGAAAGGCCTTCTTTTCTCAAGATATTTTTCGAGTTATATCAACGAAACTTGGTATTTTGTGTAAGAGACAATCCAGAAGAAGGTATTTATGAGACACTTTTAATATATTTGTACTCTCATTTGGAACTTGCACGCATAAATGGTTAAACGTGTAGGGGTTCCACGAGAGATTTAATGTAATTAGATAAAAGATGGCTAAACTTACAGATAATATTCATTTGATCCGGCCACTATTGCTATCGTTAAGCTCTAAATCAAAATGCGATCTAAACACAAAAGTATTCAATAATCGCTGAGTCTGCCGGCAGGAGACTAAATTACCGTCGTTCAAACACTCGTATTTATAGAATCTAGAGTATCTACCTACTTACTAACTATTTTCAATATGGCGTCCGTATCTGCAGATTAAATCGAATGACATGAAACGACTCAAATTGACAGATATTATACTTTCTGTTTCATGAGGTATAATGACATTCATGATAATTCTGTTTCTGTTTCATGATAATTCTAACATTTGGCTTTCAGTAAAAAATAAAGAAATACGTGTGTCACAGTTTTTCAAAATTTTACCACTAGGGTTTGTATGAAACTCCTTCATTTATCAAGTTATAGCCATGAAATTTGGTATTTGGGCTTCAGGGCCCGTATTCTCTAACTCAGTGACTATCAAAAATGAAAGCCACTGACATATATGTAATATCCATTGAAGGTTTACTATGAAATAAAAAGTAACATTTCATAGTAAACCTTCAATGGATATTACATATATGTCAGTGGCTTTCATTTTTGATAGTCACTGAGCTAGAGAATACGGGCCCTGGTTTAAAATAAAAAATACGTGTTTCACAGTTTTTGAAAATTTTATCCTCAAGGACGTAAAATAGAGAGTTTGGCTTTCAATCACGCCGCAACAGAGCAATAGTGCGACGTGATTTCTTTCATGGGTGGGTGACATGAGGACCTGGAGAGTGACATATTTATTTTATCCCGGAAAATTAAGGAGTGCCTGTGGGAATTAAAAACTTAAGCAACGCGAACGAAGTCGCGGGCGTCCGCTAGTTATATAATAAAAAACGGTTACCGCTACATAATTTCGCTACACAGAGGCATATTATTTACAGGGTCCTGAACATGATAGCCCGCCAACTCGCATTGGAGCAGCGTGGTGGGTCTAAGCTCTAATTGCCTTTTTCCTATGAGAGTCGAGGCCTGTGCCCAGCAGTGGGACGTTAATAGGCTGTAGTGGTGAACATGATAAGCGAGAAACGACTTATCGTTCTTACTTCTGATACTGAAACTGTATTCGTTTAAGTTATAGTTACTTATCAGGACAGTTTTGTTGGATAAGGAGACATAATTTATGACCGTCGATGTTTTGGCAAATAGGTAGCAGCCCGGCTACGGCGCACGTGCGCGCCACGTGCTACTGCACTGCAGTCTGCTACCTTCCTCGAACCTCCCCTCATGCGTGCTCTGTTCTAACTTCGGACACGCATTTGACCAGTTTTAAGAATCCGTATCCCCGCTAACCGAAATTTTAAGAACTTTTGATGAGCTTTGTGCATGATATATTAGTATTATAACAAAAAGAAAATTAAAACATTAAAGTTTAATCCCTCCTTAGTAGAATGTTGCAAAAAAAATATTAATTTTATTAAAATATAATAGTGTAATTCTCATTCTTGCGGAATACGATTACCATTTTTACACTTTTAGGCGATACTTTTGACCCATATAAATCCAAGAAAAATTGTAATAAATGACTTATAAAAAATATTAATATGATAAACACACTCTTAAAATTGGACTGTTGCAATTCGTTTTTAAACGTTCTATACAAAATTAATTAATAAAAAAATCAAATCAATGTGCACGATTTATCAAAATTTACGCGTCACAATAACCCCTATTTCTTAAAAGTTTGGCGAATTTACTGATAAAATAAAATTTCCCATGAATGTTTAGTATTTATATAACATAAATTGTACAAAAATACATTTCTGTAAAATACCTATATGACCAAAAAAAATATCAAAAGTCTTATAAATTTCACGTGTAAAGTGCTACTGCAGACCGCACGACCGGCATACCGAGCCCAGCGCTCTTCGAGGGAGGACGTGTTGCTGGATGGGCTCTTTTGTATGTGTGCGTGAGCTCTCTCACAAGCCTTTGTAAAAACGTGTTGCTAACAATACATAGCGCGACTGCCTTAGTTTGATGAGCAGAGACTGTTAGGTTCTTGATCCGATTCAATCGATATTGAATGAATGCGTGATACGTATTTAATAATAAGGATAAAATTTTTATAACTATTAAATAATTTTGAACGATACAATATTATAATCGCATACTGTTTTTCTCGTATATCGGGATTTAAGTATGCGTAATATTTGTATGGGTTTTGAATTTACTTTCCTGAAATATTATATTTTCTTTGAAATCGTAATAGCAAAACTCAACGTGGCATACGTTGTTGCTGAGAGATTTTGGTGAATACAGTTTTCATAGCATTACTTATATTAAATTTTTATTTATCCACTACAAGCTTAGCCCTTGACTGCGATCTCACCTGATGGTAACTGATGATTTCTATTCTACGAGGCATCGTACTGGAGCGCCCAAGGGCTTCAGAAATTATGAATTCCCAAATTGATCGTAAACAATCATTATATCACGGGTCAATAAAAGGTACCTATTATAAAAAAAATTATACGACTGCCTGAAAAACGGAGTATATTGTTTTCAGGGTTCATGTATGTATGTATGTATGTGAGTTTGTATATTCCACCATAACTTCTATACGCCTGAACCAATTTTGATAAATGAGATATCGTTAGAATCCCTAGCTTATTCCGGGTGACATAGGCTAGTAAAATTTTCAAAAAAAGTGATGGGGTGACCATGGTCTCGCATTAAAGACTAGAGTAGTTTTTTTTTTCGAAAATAAGTTTAACTATAAATTCATCATCTAGAAAATGATGAGTAGATTCCAAAAATATATACTAATATAATTCAATATCTAGTGATTCCCAAAAAATATCATTTAATAAAAATGTGAATAAGACTCCATTGTTAATTAATCAATGACTGTGGTATCGTTACGTAGTAGATAGTTACGGGCTACGGCAGAGCAGTCGTATTTATTAATAATTTTAATTATATTCACTTGTTCATTGTTTGTATAGATTTTATTTATTCTTTTACCTTTCGACAATAGTACCGTGCAAATCGCACTGCCTTTCGATCAAAATACTAAACAATATTATAAGTCATAAAATATTACCGCAACGATTTGAAATTCTAAAAACAAGAAGCCCATCATGAATACAATTTAATTTGTACTTTATCGTAAGCTGCATAAGGTATATATTGCAATACACAGTTTAATACAATATCATTTCTTTTACAAATTTACTTAGAGTAACAAAGCTCAATGGTCATAAAGTTTTTATTTATAGCATATTGTTTCGTTTGAGATACTCTGCTCTGCTCAACTGCTTCCAACAAAACCATACAAGTTTAGTGTTTTTGTTTTTCTGACCTTGGCATCTCTATATGGACTTTGAAATTGTAATCAGTGAAAATAATATTTAGGCCCTTGCTTTGTAATTGGATTGGAGTATTCGCTTCTGGATTTGATTTTACTTGTTTTATATATCACAAGGTAAGATCAACATACTAATATTATAAATGCGAAAGCCACTTTGTTTGTTGGTTTGTTGGTTTGTCCTTCAATCACGCCGCAACGGAGCAACGGATTGACGTGATTTTTGGCATGGATATAGTTGAGGACCTGGAGAGTGACATAGGTGACTTTTTATCCCGGAAAATTAAGGAGTTCCCGCGGGAATAACAAAAAACTTAAACCACGCGGACGAAGTCGCGGGCATCAGCTAGTTATTTTATATTCAGTAACCTGAAAGTTGCATAGTCACTAGCCACGGCCGAAGCCTTCCACAAGACCAGACCAGAGCAGAAAATATTATAAATGCGAAAGTGTGTTGTGTCTGTCTGTCTGTCTGTCTGCTACGCTTTCACGGATAACATTTCAGCTATACAACTTAGTAGAGAAAACGAAGCTCTGCTGTTTAGGAACAGCTGGCTGAACAAGAAAATATCAAAATTGGAAGATGCGGCCTTTGGGACTCTGTTTTTTTTTTGGGTGCCACGCCAGATGCATTGTATAGTAAAGAGATAATAGAAATAAAATGTCCCCAATCTGCCATTGGAAAGGATCCTGAGGAAGCCGTAAAGCAAAATCAAATAAAATAAAATGTGGAAAGCAGTAAATCAATCAATGACACAAAATAAGAGCTATGGTATTACCAAATTAGAGCCCGTTACACATAACTCAAAAAAATATTATACTTATTTACTTCCAGAAATTTTGGATTCCTGAAAAGCTAGATCTATGCCTCTCAGAGACACAGTTTTATGATAAAAATATTTATATAAGTATACTATTATAAGAATATTTAAAACTCAGCCCTTGACTGCTTTCGCACCTGATGCTAAGTGATCATGCAGCCTAAGACGGTAGCGGGCAAACCCGTTAGGGATGTCATATCCCTAATCGGTTATAACCCATAACCCTATAACCCATAACCCTTATCGGTTTCTAAACGATATCGTACTGGAATGCTTACTCCCTTGGCGGCTCATCTTTGCAGATAGGGTGATATATAGCCATGGCCGAAGCCTTCAACTAGACAATACCAGACAAGATTTGGAAATTGCAAATTCCGGAAATAACCTTGCAGTGATCAATTTGTGAATTGAAAATAGGGTTTGGATTTATTTATATCTTTTAACTAATCATGATTACAATTGAATTTGTACTTTATCCTAAACTGGATAAGGTATGTTTTGCAAAGACATATTTTAATACAATATAATTGGTAACATTTACATTACCTGACACCTGAGAGGGTCCGCGTGTTTGTGATATTATTTATGACCAATCCTCTGCACGTGCTAACTAACTACACCTGCGTAATACACAATACCAATCGCTTATCTGTGAGTTGTTTTCAAAATAACAATGGCGTTTTCGAGACAACTGAATTACTCTAATGACCCATGTAGTAAAACTTGGTCAATAATCTTGTACCTTAATTGTTAATAACAGTCAGATAGCCGTATAGGTTTTAAAATTTAAAAAATCATAAATTTTAATGATAAGTAAATAAACGAAAAACTTGTAGGTGTATCTAGTTTTTAGTGTTACATTATGATACCCGTGTGCAAACTTATTTTATAAAAGTTTATGTATGCCAAATAAACATTTATCAAACGGGAAAATAATATTTAAGTGATAACTAATATTATACAATTTTATTAACATGGTGAAAATATTACGAACTTGACTACACAATTTGACAAAGTATCAAAGTAGCTTTATCGGCCTATGCCGTCTTTGTGTGAGTGCAGCTAACGGTCTTGCTGTGCGGTATACCTACAGATTCCAAAATTGGCTGAGCGCGCAATTAGGCGGGCGAGAATACGGACCCTTAAGAGGAATTCTCCCGGCGATTTCTCCATACAAAAACATTTGTCTGTTTCCTCCGTGGATAATTACAATAGAGAAAATATTTTTGCTCCATAAAATCCATATGTGTACGTGCCATGCTCCTATGTTTTGCTTTTCTCAATAAATAAATAATTTTAAGAACAACGAACCTTTAAAAATTGCAAAAAATGGCCCAGTTTTCGCGCAAACATCAGACATCCTGCAAATAAATTTGACGGATATAATCTAAAAAAGAAAAACATACCGACATAGCCTGAGTCCTTCTTAAATTATTCGTAAAAAAATAATTAAAATCGGTTCAGTTTTGGAGGAGGAAACAGAAAAATACTAAGAGTAAGAATTCTACTGTTTTTCATAGGTATTATCAGTCCAAGCTGCAGTTGTCCCTATCGGGTTTTATCGGCCTTTATTCGGAGAGGTTAAATACGTATACACTCACACATATGTACACAGTTAGTGAGTTCAAGTGTAGTCGATATAATTATATCATCGATAATCTAGTGTTGTTTATCGATATGGATATTTTACCTTTTACTAACTCTGTGATCGTATATACCTAATATAATAGCGATCCGCCCCGGCTTCGCACGGTTAGCACTATTCATCATCAATAGTCCATAGTCCATACCCAATGATAACCAGTCGGCACTGGGTTGCACAACAGGTTTTACATTAACACTGCGATATCTCCACACTGCCGGCCGCCCTTTTTCTATAGCGCATTAATTTATTTATTTCTTGACTGCCTCGTTGATCTAGTGGTTGGCATATTATGTTCAACTACGGCCGACGAGGTCGGGTCATAACAAGTGTTGGGTTTTTCTGACAGCAAAAACCTCAGTGCTAGCCCGGAGTAAGGAAGTTGGCGGTGTTTCACACCCGTGCCTCGGAGAGCACGTTAAGCCGCCGCTCCTGCGCCTCATCTCTCTCCGGTCTTTGAGAGTAAAGGAACAGAGAGTGCACCTGTGAACGCCACGGAAACTCTCAGATGAGACGATATTTTCCGACGTAATTCACATTATAGCAATTTTCGTAGCGTACTCAATTTTCTTTTGAACATAAAATATAGCTTATGTTACGCTGATAAAAAAGCTTTCTATAAGTGAAAAAATTTTTAAAATCAGTTGATTAGTTTTTGAGTTAATCCATTACAAACAAACAAACATTCAATCAAACAAATCTTTCCTCTTTATTATAGGTATTAGTTTATAAATGTGACTGGCTTTCTGTCTAATCTATCAACGCACAGCTCTATCACTGGACGGATCGGAATGAAATTTGGCATACATTATCCTCATTTTCCATAGTTCATCTAGCCAGTCTTATCCCACAAATGACAGTCTCAAACTTATAGTACCTACTTTCTCACTTATTTCTGGTGGAAGCCTTCGTCCGTACCGCAAATAGGTAATTACTAATTAGTAAATTTAATCTATATATGAAACCGATTAGAGGTATGAGTATAACAACTAGGTTAGCCTGCTACCTACCATCTTAGACTGCATCATAACTATCTTATTAGTAAATTTATTATTATTATTAGAAGATTTTTCTTTAAATATACCTACATAACAGAATGACTAAAGATAATATTACTATGAAAATAAAAATCCCTTGAAAATGATAAAAATACAAAAGTCAACACAAGCAGAGTTGAGTTGTAACTTTGACGACCTACCTGGCGCAATGGTTAACGCTGTGTCTTATTGTGGGAGGTTCCGGGTTATATTTCCAGCAGGGTCAATTTGGGAATTTACAATTTTTTAATTTTCTCTTGTCTGATCTGGTAGGAAGGTTCAACCGTGGCTAGTAACCACCCTATCGGCAGAGACGTACCTCCAAGAGATTTAGCGTTACGGTACGATGCCGTGTAAAAATCGTTATGGGTTTAATATACTTGCCGTACCCTAACAAGTTAGGCTGCTACCATCTTAGGCTGTATTATCGTATCAGGTGAGATCGCAGTCAAGAGCTAATTTGTAGTGGATAAAAAAGCAAAAAATAAAAAGAGTTCCCAACCGAGTGTTGTAGTGCACCACTGCGCCAGGGAGGTCTAGGTCACAGGTTCGATTCCCAGCCAAATTGACCCTAATTTGATAATTTATATATCATAACTAGCGGATGCTCGCGACTTCGTTCGCGTGGCATAAGTTTTTTTAATTCAGGTGCTCCTCAATTTTCCGGGCTAGAGACTTAATCTATATCATCTCGAGGTCCTCGACTATACCCATGCAAAAAAAAACGTTGATCCGTTGCTTTGTTGCGGCGTGATTGAAGGACGAACTCTCTATTTAACGTCATTGGGGATAAAAAAATTAAAATTTTAAGTTAACGCTTAGTCGAGTCGTGTGCGGAAGGAACCCACCGCATTATTATTCCAAGAAAACTCCTACCATTATTTGATTAATGGAAAGGGGTCACGACCCTCAGTAATGAGGAATACGACGCAGACGAGAGATGGCTTTGTAGTAATTAACTGCCTTATGCCTAACAGGTAAACCCGCTATCATCTTAGACTGCATCATCACTTACCGTCAGCTGAGATCGCACTCAAGGGCTAACTAACTGGTAGTGCAATAAAAACATTTTAAGAACGGAGAAATAAGTCCAATAAAAGAAAGCCAGGGTCAAAGTTATTAGAGAGCAAAAAATATTATACGAAACACAAAACACACCTATATATCCACTTGCCGACTGCTAGGTGAAGCCTGATTAGCTCAAAGACATATTTTAATTTTATTTAGGAACTCGTTTGAGCGAGCGACGTACGTTCGCACGCATACATGCGCATTGAATAAGCGGTCGTTCGGTCTTCTTCGGGAGCAGCGCGACGGCAATATACCTATCTGAATACCTACTCTCAGCTTTGCCCGTTCATTCGCATTGCTCTTAAGTTTGTCTGTCTAGATGACAACCGACACGTGGCATACCTTTTTTTATGTACACCGTGTTGACAAGCGCTGCGTTCTTCTGTTGTAACTTGTGGCATCAGTACAATCATACAATGGCGATGCGATGGCCGCGCAGTACTGCACACGGGCAGTGCTGCTGAGTGCTGACGCAGTGACTGTTGCTTACTGTACTTGTGCAATGTGTGGCCACTAAAGTAAAGTGGTTACTGTAGACTTGTTTGAATTTTCACGAACTACGACACAATACTAGAAGCTAATGTTCCTCTTGCCATTTATTTTTCGATGTACTTTTGATCAGAGATGGACATGTAAATGTAGCGCGCGGCTGTCACGCGCTGACGTCACCGCCGCAACAGGTGCCCCCGACGGCCGACCATTCGGCTGGCCCATGACGTCACACGTGGAGTCTCCTGCCCGCCTTTTCTCCCCTTCTGCGTATCTAACTCATTTTTATTAATTTGCATACCTATTTAAAAAAACCTAAACAAAATATAGTCGTATCAATCATTCGGGCCAACTGTAGAGTATATATTTTCATTTGATTGCTATTATTCAAAAAAAAAATTATGTACCTTTTCAATTTTTTTTTTCTTCCTGAAAAGGAGATGTAGAGTATAATATATAAGCCATGCTTGTCTTGAAATATACGCAGTATTGCTCCAGATCTCGAGTTTGTTTTACACTCCAATATCGCACCTTACACAACGAATGTGACAAGTAAAAATCAAAATGGAATGGGCACCAGCTTGTGTTTAAAATTGAAAAAACCAGTCTTTTGAAAGACAAATCTATTGATGCAAGAATCATCAAAATTGCGTTTAGCGATGGTCTTCGTGCGAGCTGCGAGCCGACAGGTGAGGAGACGTGGGCTGGCGGCCGCTGCCCCGCGCGGCGCGCACCCTGTCATTACGATATTATATTCGCTTATAGCTATATTATATAAACGTTTCATAAAATACGGATGGACGGAAAACGGAGGCTAAGTAATACGGCCCCGTTAGCACTTAGCACTTCTTTGTGTACAAAACCCTAAAATTGATTATTATAGACCAGAAAACATTTTTTTTTCTAATTAGATAAGTCGTTTCAAAGGATCATATTATTTCTGTACAAAAACAAATATAAACAGATATACTTAATATTATGTGTCTTGTCGCTAAGGATCAATTGCATATTATGGCGTCATTAAAAATTGTATTAGAGATAACGACGTACCTATTATTATCAATACAGCCGAGGAATATTTTGAAAGAATGCTCAATTTAATTTACCTAGTCTAAAATTTTTAATTAAAATAATGTGCCTATAAAAGTCTCAACTTTTATACCTAGTTATTACTAGTTATTTGATTAATTACTAACACATTACTAACCTTACAATGTGGCCATTAAAATATACAATATTTGACAACCCTGTGTGCAATATGGCGAGATTTCTTTGTTTTAGGAAAACAGAATAAGTAGATTTTTAGCTGGAAGACCATTCTTGTTCAGGTAGAGTCTTACTCGTACTCATTAGGTTATGTGCGTTAAAAATACAAAATTTTAATTGCCGCTGCGATTAGTGTAAACAGGTTTTCAATCTGAAAGTGTAAGGTTATTGCGCTGCATCGCATTTATGTCGATTCAATCACAGAAGATACAAAAGTAGAACACTCAAATACCTAATCTGAAAATTTAAATTAGTGTGAGCACGGAGTTGACGGAGTGGTGGTGTACCGTGTATCGTGGACTCGCGGCCGCCGGCCGGGTGATAAGCGCGCGCGCAGTTTGTTTGCAGTGGAGCGGGGCGGGGCGGGGCGCGGGGCGGGCGAGGCGCGAGCTCCCCGCCCCGCCGCCACAGCCGTCAGTCTCAGTCGCGAATCGCGATAGCAATGTGCCACGCGGTCGTACTCGGTGTGCTATTTTCGCTTCCATCTTATCTTTACTCGGCTGTTCCGTTCAGGTGAGCCAAGGACACTGAGTGACATACCCTCACGAGAAACGCTGTATGTATACGGTTGCTACTTGCTACGTTATTCGATTTATGTAGATATGTTCACCTCGAGAAACGTGTATTTAGACATGGATATTCGGTACGCTACGTTACGGTATAAATTATGACTCCAATGTCGCAGCCGTAGGAAAATTTGTGGATACTCAATATCTGGGGTGTTTCTGACCGAGATCGACGCGTGAATCAGCAGTACGCCTATGCATTTGCGATTGCGGTCACGACTCCCGGGCCACGGCGCGCAGGGCTGTCGCCGCGGCCGTTGCTCGGTAGTTGGTCGGTTTCCGCGTATTTACCCGTGACGGCCTTTGTGACGTTTCGCGAGAGCGCGGCCTCCGCCACCGATATCGCCGCTCCTGCCCTGTGGGCTGTGAGCCTGTGAGCCTGCCAGTGCCAAGTGTCCGGTCGCACGCCTGCACATTATCATGCTCTTCCTGATGTGGAAGTTGCCGTGTATACTTTATACAGCCATATTTTTTGCATTATTTTGACGACTTACCTACCCATGTAACCATGTAATATGTGGACCTATGTAATTATTATTTCGCATATTAAATACCTAACTTATTCAGCATGTAAAATAATGAGCTGTTGTAGTTTTGTTTGGCTTTCAATAGACTTTTTTCGTCTGGAAAACCGTAACGTGATATTTTCTGAAATTCTTTATTCTTTATTCTTTATGAAAAACATGCCAGGGAAGACTTTACAGTCGCCCAATTCGTCTCCTCAGGCTACAAAATTACCTACAACTACAATTTCAACTTAAACATAACAAATACAGGTAAATACCTACTTAACTAAATCTTTACAAAAAATAAAAATAAAAAACATGTTTACCTAACTAAAATAAAATTACAGTACAAAATATAGAATTAAAAACACATGACAATTAAAAAAAAAAATTACCAGCTTAATTATTTCTAAAAAAGGCTTTATTTGTTTAATGAGTTGTAGCGGTGAACGGGTTTATGTTGGTATAATTAATTATGTCGCTATTTCTTCGAATCATCGAACTAATGCCCTTTGAAAAATATAATCAATAAATGTGTAATAATAACAGCTAAGACATGAGGCTGCCTTGGCAAATCCCTTGGAAACTTTACTGGGCCAGCTTTTCGTAGTAGAATCCACATTCTGAACCAGTGGTATAGTAGGTCTACTACAAGGGCGTGAGTCGGGACGGTGGAGACACCTCCTTGCTGCATATGAAATCTTTCTCAGGGCTGTGATCTGAAACTTTTGTCGTAATTTCATAAAAGTAACATAACTATAATAGTGATTCAGTCCAGATATACCTATAATTGAATTTAAATATGCATAAGCATAGTTCTAATGTAATTACAGAATATGACTTTGTAGTCTTACATAAAATGACATCGCTGCTGGCTAGATCATAACTTTTACGAACAGAAAGACGTACCCAATTACATGATGCAAATCATATGATACGAAGTAACCAACAAACACTAGCATTTATAAATGCGCAACAATTTGTCCTGCAATCACATCGCAACAGAGCGGGTGTACCGTATAGTTTAGGAAGTGGAGATAGTGGCGAGTGGCGGGCATCATCGGCTAGTCCTGTATACACGGTGTTGACATGTGTGCGTGTGCGCGTGTGTGTGCAGGAAGGCGCGGCGCAAGGAGCGCGAGGGCGACGCGGCCGGCGACCCCAAGCTGTACCTGCAGGAGGCGCTGCTGGAGCGCAAGCTGCCCGAGCTGGACGTGCGCCAGCTGGTGGAGCTGCCGCACGGGCTCGACTACAACGAGTGGCTCGCCTCGCACAGTGGGTATCCGCTATCCGCTCCGGCGCTGGCGTACGGCCACCGCTCACCGCCCCCGTCTGTTGCAGCGCTGGCGCTGTTCGAGCACGTGAACCTGCTGTACGGCGCGGTGTCGGAGTTCTGCTCGGCGCGCGCGCCCGCGTGCGCGGACATGTCGGGCCCGGGCGGGCGCACGTACGCGTGGTACGACGAGCGCGGCAAGAAGTCGCGCGTCGCCGCGCCGCAGTACGTCGACTACGTCATGACCTACACGCAGAAGACCGTCAACGACGAGACCATATTCCCGACCAAATACGGTTAGTGCGCCTGCACAGACTGACGTACAGATTACGAAAGCGATGTCCGAGTCATCTTTCACGAGTTGTGACATAGGCTAGTAAAAATTAAAAAAAAATTCGATGTTGTGACCATGGTCCCGCATTAAAGACTAAAGTTGAAATTTTTTTTCGAAAATAAGCTTAACTATAATATGATCATCATCTAGAAAATGATGAGTAGTTTCCAAAAATATATAACACGTTAAAATATATAAATATATATGTTCAATATCCAGTGATTCCCAAAAAAATATCATTAAAAATGTGAATATAAGATTCCATAGGTAATTAATTAATGACTGTGGTATCGTTACGAAGTAGATAGTTACGGGCTACGGCAGAGTAGTCGTATTTATTAATATTTTTAATTATATTCACTTGTTTGACTCTGGATATGAGCCCCGTTGAGCACGAAACGAGCCTTCCGCCCGTAGCCCGTCCATTATTATTTTTTTAATCCACTACATGTTAGCCCTTGACTGCGATCTCACCTGATGGTAAGTGATGATGCAGTCTAAGATGGTAGCGGGCTAACCTGTTAGGGGCATGGCAGTTATATTAAACCCATAATACCCCTATTCGGTTTCTACACGGCATCGTACCGGAACGCTAAATCGCTTGGCGGCACGTCTTTGCCGGTAGGGTGGTAACTAGCCACGGCCGAAGCCTCCCACCAGGCCAGACCAGGGAAAATTCAGAAATTATAAATTCCCAAATTGACCCTGCCGGGGATCGAACCCGGGACCTCCGCACGTTAAGACAACAGCGC
The DNA here is from genome assembly GCA_963932025.1 of Erebia epiphron. Classification (NCBI taxonomy): domain Eukaryota; kingdom Metazoa; phylum Arthropoda; class Insecta; order Lepidoptera; family Nymphalidae; genus Erebia; species Erebia epiphron. The sequence goes on from OZ009946.1 coordinate 35,191,381, forward strand.
TACACACTGCGCCACGGAGGTCGTCAAACTGATAATAATATGGTCAAAACTCAAAATTCGTTGTACATTCAAAATGATTGGCCGGTAATGGTGGTTCACTATTTCATGAAACGTCACAATTTCTTTCACGACATGCTATTCTATTTATATTACATGAAATGATGAATTCTTCAATTTAATATAATATAGGCACGAAAGAGACACAGAAAACAGAATACATATCTAATAAGCCTAATTAAATATGTCAAACCTGCTTCAATCTCATTGCTAGTGTTTGTTTGGTCCATAGTGTAGTGGACGAGTACTAACTGCTAACCGATCAGCAGGGCGACTGCGTATCTTCTGCATCAATCATTGATACATCGCAATCACCTCTGATTGGTGCAGAGGAATACCATAAATTCAGCCAATCGGAGGTGATTGCGATGTATCTGTCACCGTAAGATTGTAATCTAACGCCTTTTTTTCGATAGATTGTAAACAGTCGAAAGATTGTGAACCGTTCAATTTTATAAGTGTCAATTTTTGAAATATTCATTGTATGTATTTACGTTTTCTTGTCTCTTTCTTGTAGGTTATGTTAGGGTTCGACATAAATAATCAAGTTCTATCGGGATAATAATCCTAACAGATTACAATCTACCGAAAAATAATCCGTTATATAGTAATCATTCGACAGTTTACAGTTTTCGCGAGTTAGATTATAATCTAACGGTTTTTACAATCTTACGGTGACATATCAATGATTGATGCAAAAGTTACGCGGTCGCCCCGCATAACACTGTAGCTGTCATTTTTACATACCTAATCTATAATCTGACCAAAACAAAATTATCTGACCCGGTGAAAGCGTCGCTAGTAGATATGAAAAAAAAAAATTAAAAAAACTTAAAGGCATAAAAATAAGTTCGAATTTTGGCCACCGGGACTAGCATGGAATTCACTCTTTTGACATTTATATTATACTAGCTGATGCCCGCGACTTCGTCCGCGTGGTTTAAGTTTTTTGTTATTCCCGCGGGAACTCCTTAATTTTCCGGGATAAAAAGTAGCCTATGTCACTCTCCAGGTCCTCAACTATACCCATGCCAAATATCACGTCAATCCGTTGCTCCGTTGCGGCGTAATTGAAGGACAAACCAACAAACCAACAAACCAACAAACCAACAAACCAACAAACCGACAAACCAACAAACAAAGTGACTTTCGCATTTATAATATTAAGTATGATATGAAGTATGATGATGATTGTCTTTTAGTAGTTTTCTTGACATATTCATTTATTTTGGGGCTGGTAACTCCTTTCATCAAAACCGGTTGTGTAGTTAAGCCGTGAAAGCGCAGCAGACAGACAGACAGGCATTAGGAAAACAGACAGACAGACACACTTTCGCATTTATAATATTAGTAGGTATGGATTGGTGCCTAGTACCTACAAAGTAAACCTTTTTTAATGTATGTTTTACAAAGTACTTATAAGACGTGATGTTGACATTAAACGACAATACCATAGAAGTAAAGCGACGAGGGCTCGGGGCTCCAAGGGCCCTGCTCTGAGAAGAGCCAACAACAAACTCTGCTGGTGTTATTTTTTTTAGGGTTCCGTACCCAAAGGGTAAAAACGGGACCCTATTACTAAGACTCCGCTGTCTGTCTGTCTGTCTGTCTGTCTGTCTGTCTGTCTGTCTGTCTCCAGGCTGTATCTCGTAGACCGTGATAGCTAGAAAGCTGAAATTTTCACAAATGATGTATTTCCGTTGCCGCTATAACAACAAATACTAAAAATTAAAAAAATATATATATTAAGGGGGGTCCCCATACAATAAACGTGTTTTTTTCGTATTTTTTTGCTCAATATTAAAAACGGTAACAGGTAGACGGTTCAAATTTTCACAGAATATTAACTTGTATATTACCTTTCAAAATAAATAATTAAATATCAATAAAGTAAATATTAAAGGGGGGCTCCCATACAACAAAAGTAATTTTTTGATATTAACAGTAAACCTCTACAAACAAAGTTAGTTTTGCGGTTCATTAACAAAGGTAATACCTACTTCTTGAGTACGGAACCCTCGGTGCGCGAGTCCGACTCGCACTTGGCCGGTTTTTTTACTATCACCATCTCACAGACACAAAACATGTTAATTAGATCTTTAACTATCAATTATTAGATTAACTAGAGGTCGCCCGCGGCTTCGTCCGCGCACAATTTCTGATTTCCCATGAGCTTATGAAATTTTCCCGCTGCAGAAATCCTATCTAAAGAAGCGTTTTGTTATTTACCTTAATGCTGATTTTCATGTCTATACTTCAAAATCATAGAACTTTTATGTAGACTTCCAACCCCTGTAAATACAGATTTTTTATTATTTAAAACTAATAACTTAAATGCCAATTTTCATGTCTCTAACGTTCAAAAACGAAGTACATTCATACAAACTTCCAACCCCCATTTCAACCCCTTAGGGGTGAATTTTCTCGAAACCGTTTTTTAGCTGATGTCTAAAGTCTACACCATAGAAGGAACCTACCTTCCAAATTTCAAGTCTGTATACTATATAGTTCCTAAGATATTGTGAGTAGTCAGTCAGTGAGTGACTGAATGAGTGGTATTTAGCTTTTATTTAAATATAAAATATATATTCGCCACTAGAACAATTCATTCCCATGCTTTTCTATCATTTAAATAATATTTACTCGCTTTGTAAAACATGTTGTTTTGAAATGTTTGCTGTACCAGGCTTATTCCTGTATGTATCTGGCGAGCAGTCGTCACCTGCAGTAAGAGTGGATGTGATCTATTGCTTGTTCAAGCGATCCAGTAGAGGTCGTGGGATCATTGAATACTCGGTGCTGTACTGTTCTGGGGTTGCGAGACGATAGTAATAACACATTCCCAAGGTGCTACATGCGTACTTTTGAACACGAACCCCCCTGTGGTCGGTTGCAGCGAACGAGTTCCCGGCGCACTTCGGCACGGTGGTTCGGCGCGTGGTGCGGCTGCTGTTCCACGTGGTGGCGCACCTGTACGCGGCGCACTTCCGCGAGCTGGCGCTGCTGCGCCTGCACGCGCACCTGCACCTCACGTTCGCGCACCTCACCGCGCTCGACCGCCGCTACGCGCTGCTCGACCACAAGGAGACCGAGGTGCGTACCGCCCGCTCGCCCCCGCCCCCACCCCGCACGCTGCGTCACCCTCTGTCTGTGTGATGTGTCTGTGTGGCCGCAGGTGCTGCGCGACCTTGAGGTGGCGCTGCGGCTCGCGGAGCCGGCCGACGCGGCCGCGGGCGCGCCGGATGACGCGTCGCCGCGCCGCCGCGAGCCCGTCGTCACGCAGCCGCTGTCGTCCGCGTGACACACACACATTGTTAACTCTATTGTAAATATTTCCATCTGTTAAGTAGTTTTAGGTGATTATGATTAGTTTATACATTTGTGATTGCTTTGGTTGTAAATAAAAGTGATATTTGTTTAAATAATAAACTGAAAGCTTTATGACTGGTTTCATTGTACTCCCCCCCGTCCACATCACGAAACCCTACTGTTCTGTGAATAGAAATAATCATTCAGAAGCTGTAGTATAGATTACTGATCAATGATCATCTCCATACGTGTAACACTTACCCCCAGTGGACAGTGTGACTCCTTGGGAATCCAAATGAAAAAAAAACCCTACTAGTAACAGTGTGACTCAATATTAAACCATCACAATCTTATCCCATTGAGTCACACGGTGACACAATTAGGTGACTGGATAGGATCTCACCCTTAAAATACACATACTTACCTACTTTGTAAAGTAAGAAGTGCATACCTATAGGGAACCAGGCATCAACCATTTAGTTTAGTCCACTCTAAGTTAGTCGGAAATAGTAGGTACTTAGAATCCTAAATGGTCTTACAATTTTAATAAATGTCATAATACTTTGTACCAGAGTAAAAAAAAATAGAAATTATTCGGCATGTGATGATACACAGCATCTGTGAGTGTGTGGTACTTGTGCTTCCCTTGGTATATTTTGTACAATCAGAGCTATCTGTCTTGAGATGTACAGTTGTCAGCCAATCGGATTTGAGTTTGGTCATTGTACTATCGTGGTCAAAATATATATAGTAACTTAGATGTAGTTTATTAGTATTGTATTATTATGGATGTTTTAATGTCTGAAATAAAGATTATATTATTATTATTATCGGTATAAATTTAGCTCTCACGCCCGCATACAAAATAAATACATATTATATGGCCAAAAGAGTTATAATAAACTTACGTAAATAAAAAAAAGACGTGTGGCACTCGGAAACTGTCGCGGTAAAGCTATTGCATAGCATTTTTTATCAACTTACCTAACACTTTGGTTGCTATGACTACTTGTGTTGTTGACTTCAAAGTATTGAAAATAAAAAAACTATTTTTATGAAAAGATGATTTGGAATATAAAGGCGAAATAATTTTAAAGAATTATGTTTTGAAACATAATTCTTGTTGCATAATAGCAATAATAGTTGCAGCGGGCGGAGGATTACACCCCGGCAGGGGTGACCAGACGGCCGGGGGTCAGGGAGACAGGTTGAGAAACCGGCGGACTATCCTAGCCGAGTCTAGCAACACCGCTTTCTGCATCCTGGCTGCAAGCGAACTGCCACGGAACCCCAGACGCCTCAGATGGTGAGCAAGGCTGACTGACTGGGACTAACCCATTCGTAGATATTACGATTGGGATGGTTTCAGTGGACTCCACATGCCACATGGCGGAAACCTCGTGAGCCAGATCGAGATACTTTCGTTTTTTCTCCGTCTCAGCTCTCACAAGGTTCTCGTCATATGGAATGGTTATTATTATTATTATTAATAATACAAGTTTTCGGAGATTTATCCAATAGTTTTGTAAAACTTGTACTATTATTTTCTGTGTAATTTTGTAGATACCCTAGAATCTAGGGTACTAGAACTATTGCTCCAACCTGTATCTATCTAGGGCCTAGATAGATACAGTTTGGAGCAATAGTTCAAATAGTTGCTGGTTTTAGACAAATAGGTACTACCCGTGCGCATTAACATGGCACCTGGCTCGAAAACAACCCTCCTCCCGCTTCCCCGCGCGGTGCCCCGCTCTCGCCAGTAGCGTTGCAAGTAACGTTAGCATTACCGTTTGACTTTCGGAGTAATTTGTTTGCTGTTATTTGTTATTGTTATCGGATTTTTGTTATAATAGTCACGTTTAGAGGTTTCTTCAGTATTGTGGTTTTTTCCAAAGATGGTGGTATAAGTTTTACATAGTAAAGACCCTTATACTCAAGGTATTGGCTTTTTTTGAACGCGAGAAAGAAACCTCTGGACCCTACAAAAAGTTCTCATGAAGCTCGTGAACATGAAAAAGTTAATAAAAAGTTTATAATTCTGGTGGATCAACCAATAAATAGAACTTGCGCGGCTACTGGTATTTCCAAAAGAACGTTGATGCGAATAAATTAACAAGTAAAATCAGTAGCGCCATCTATTTCACCGGTGCCGAGTACTTCAACGTCTACGTCAATACCCGGAATATCAACACCTGGCAAAAAGCGAAAAGAGAGTTCAAAAAAGAAAAATCTAGACAATTTCGGCTTAGTCGCTCTGAGAACTCTATTATGTCTGGGTTAGGTGTCAATTAATTATTAATAGTTAATAAAGGAACATGTATAACATTCCTTTTTGTTTTATTTCTCTATCTTTGTACCTAATTTCATCCAGATCCATTCTGTGGTGTGATTGAGTAACAAACATCCATCCATCCAAATAATAATAAAATAAAATATTTAATAATAAAATATTTTTGCACTCAGTACTTTCGTTCGCACTAAACGTCATGCATTCGAGCCAGGTGCCATGTTAATTCGCACGGAAAATACTAATTTCCATTGAGGTCATTTAATACAATTTAATTGGAAACTTAATATTAAATCTAGGTAAGTAGGTACTTTCCTATTAAATACCAACATACACCTTTTAGATTTAGAATTTTTACTTGTTATTTATTTTTACCTGTATTACTACTGAAAATAGCATGGGTACCTAGTAAATGAGACACGGCCACGCCAGCTGCATTACAATAGACTAAGAAAATTTAAATTAGACTAGGATGTGTGTAGAGATGTAGGTAGGTACCTATATGAGCTCAATCTCAAAACTATTCAGTAAGCACTGGCAGTTCACGCTCTCCAGGAGAAACTTCATTCATCATTAATAATTCACAGTTTTTCAGTCACTAATATTTATATGAAAAACGAGTTGGACTCGCGCACGAAGGGTTCCGTACCATTATTAATAAATAATTACCTTTGTTAATGAACCGCAAGACTAACTTTGTTTGTAGAGGTTTATTGTTAATATCAAAAAAACTATGCTAGTTAGAGCATTGGCTATAGTTTTCCTGTAAAATATACGTAAATTCCTATTGATCATAATTATTTCAAATTTTTCGATTGGTAAACTCCGGAGATAAGGGGGGGGGAACGGTATTTTTTTAGACATTTTCCCCGATAAATCAAAAACTATCAAAACTAAAAATTATTAAAAATCTGTTTTAGAATGTACAAAGTAAACCCTTTCATATGATACCCCACACAGTACAGTTATCTCACTTTTAAATTTCAACCCTCAGATTTTCCCCCCATTTTAATAAGAAAAAAAATAATTTCCAATTTTTTTTAATTCCATTGTCTTTGGGCCACTAATATACACAACTATTCCAAATTTCATGTCGATAGCTTCGGTAGTTACTGAAATAATCGAGTGTGACGGACGGACAGACGGACAGACGGACAGACAGACGGAGAAAGTCGCACCATAAGGGTTCCATTTTACCATTTTGGTACGGAACCCTAAAAAAGACAAGAAAAATGAAAAAAAAGGAAGGTTGAGATTGCTCGGCGCCATATTTTTTTTTTTTAATTTTTTTTTAATAACTGGATAGTCCGTCTAAAAAGAGTAGAAATTAATAAAAATGGAATTAAAGTTAAGCTTAATGTGGCAACACTACATTTGTTTACATAGTTCGGTTTCTATAGTCTCTAGTTCGGTTGCTCTAAAAGAAAACATCAGTATTTTTATTAAGTTTGTTGTTTTTACAAAAAGGAAACAAGCACCATCACTACCATGAACCGTACAATACGCAGCGGTACGCGAAAAGTTATTTACAATGTGTATATGCGATGTCTTGCCGAGGCACAAGCTGGCAAAATTTTATTCGACTTATCCGATGTTTACAAGAGAGTTGCGAAATGACAGGTATGTTGAGTGTATTTTGCTTATAACAAATAAAACATGAGATAATTACAATGATAGTTGCTTGACAAATTCATTATTTTCCAGTTTTTGCAAATTTCTTAGTATTTTGAGGTTATTTCGTTGACTGACTTTTTCACGGAATTTGTAGCGCGATCGCATTGATTTGATAGTTTAAGCAGAAAAATTTTCTCATCATTATCATTAAACATCTCGCGCCTAGGTACTTTTATTCGTATTAATATTAAAAGTTTGAACCCACATCTGCAAGTAGAATAGATGAAATTAAAATGTGGTTGCAGGTAAATAACATTTCTTTTGACCCATCCTTAAGAAAGCCTTCGCTTTTGATTTTAGCAACACAGCATGAACAAGAGCCAATTTATGAAATCGACGAAATATTGGGAGAATACGGACACACAGTGGTGAGGCTCCCACCTTACCACTGCGACCTAAACCCCATTGAGCAGATTTGGGCACTAGCTAAACAAAAAAAAACCGGGCAAGTGCGAGTCGGACTCGCGCACGAAGGGTTCCGTACCATTATTAATAAATAATTACCTTTGTTAATGAACCGCAAGACTAACTTTGTTTGTAGAGGTTTATTGTTAATATCAAAAAAACTATGCTAGTTAGAGCATTGGCTATAGTTTTCCTGTAAAGTATACGTAAATTCCTATTGACCATAATTATTTCAAATTTTTCGATTGGTAAACTCCGGAGATAAGGGGGGGGGAACGGTATTTTTTTAGACATTTTCCCCGATAAATCAAAAACTATCATAACTAAAAATAATTAAAAATCTGTTTTAGAATGTACAAAGTAAACCCTTTCATATGATACCCCACACAGTACAGTTATCTCACTTTTAAATTTCAACCCTCAGATTTTCCCCCCTTTTTAAATAAGAACAAAAATAATTTCCAATTTTTTTTAATTTCAGTGTCTTTGGGCCACTAATATACACAACTATTCCAAATTTCATGTCGATAGCTTCGGTACTTATTGAAATAATCGAGTGTGACGGACGGACAGACGGACAGACAGACGGAGAAAGTCGCACCATAAGGGTTCCATTTTACCATTTTGGTACGGAACCCTAAAAATAGCTTCCAGAAATGTGGGTGCTAGTGATATAAAGATGTTGACCGAGGAAGCTTTTCAGGAAATAACAGAAAATGATTGGAAAAACTGCTGTAATCATGTCAAAAAAATTGAACTGGAATATTATGAGCGGGGCAGGACAATGTATGAAGATATTGAATGGTATTATATGATTCAGAAACAGATAAATCAAATGCTGACTCCGAAGCATTTATGAATATTCAGACATATTCAGAAGTATATAGAAATGAAGAAGGTGCATCTACAAGTATGCTAGATGTACAATATTTAGATAATAGGTTTTCTGATTAAATATTTTTAAATTGTTTTTGTCATTTATTATCAAAATAGATTTTATTTTAATTTTAAGCTAACTTAATTTTTTTTCCTGTTTTATAACATGTTATATGGTACTTGCTGTAACCGAGGAAAAAGGGGTTTGTCCTTGACGGTCATTGATTTAATATTATTCATAATACGTTTGATTTTGGGATAACAAATTTTAGTCAAATCGGTTCAGTAGTTGTAGCGTGAAGGAGTAACAAATATTTAAACTGCAATATTTTTAACGTTTGTAGAATGTAGTATCAATGTTTTCAAGGTTGTATCATACAACAATGGTGGAATAATGAAACACACACCTACATACAACTTGTACTATTTTGATATAGGTTCGTGGTATAGGTACAACTTATACTTCTCAGGTTAGTTCCATATTCCACAAATGCAGATAATTTGTAATGTGTTAATTAGACTCACACACCTCCATTTCAATACTAAAATTAATGATAATTTATTTTCTTCAAAATAAACTTTTGTCTTTTAGATGTAGACTAGCTATTTATTACGGAAAGTAATAATAAGTAGATTCAAGATTCATAGTTCTTATTTTATATAGGCATAATTTACAGGCACTTATAATTAAAATATACTAATTATGAATCCGGTTGCGGTCGCAGTATATGGAGTTGCCAAGTGTAAACATAAAAGCGACACTAGCGCCCTCAATAAATTTCTACTCTTTTTAGATGGGCTTGTAACCACGGATTTACATACAACTTCGTGTAAACTGGATCGCGTACTACTATATCTCATGGTTACAGATTTGCTCTTTAAATTAATAGATATTTTTTTTCCCCCTGTCAATTGTAAATGTAGAAAAACGAGCCAGGTGAGATAACACAAATAGCAGTGCGTCCTTGTCTAGCAAGTATGCCAGTGTACAATGAAAACTGCTTTGGTAGTGAGTGGTAGACTTCTGAAAATTGGAAATATTAACTTTTAATTATTATTTACTGATAAAATATACCCATAAATTATTTTAATATTTTTATTTTCGATTTATATAGATGTGAACAGGCAAAACATACAATAAAAATAAGTATGTAGATATTATAAGTAGAATGTTCTCCTCCTAAAATGGCAACTTTGCCTGTAGACAAAAAGCAATATGTCTGCTTGTCTGCAAACGTTCTTTTTTTCCGTTGGTGCATAGATGAATTTTGGTGCTGGTTTAGTATTCTTTTCGTCAGTATATACAATATTTAAAATTAGTTCTTCAAGTAGGTATATTATAGTGAAAATGACATAATTATACGTCATGTGCATTTTAATGCTAATGCTTTACAGGATGCCTGAGGGTGAATCTGTAGCTGAAAAGTGGAAACAAATTATACCTGGCAAAGTAACCAAAACATCAGTTGTATGTAACTTACACTTTAAAGATCAAGATTTTGTTAATGAGTTCAAAAAACGATTAAAAGGCAATGCAGTGCCGTCGATTTTTCCAAAGGTAAGCAAGGAATTTTCATATAAAGTTGATGATCTAGTTTGACATTATAATTATGGAGAAACATTAACATTAGTGCTGTTTAGAAACATTAATAGTAGCGCAAAGTCCATCATTGTTCGTTATAGGGCAAGACGTTCAATAATTGCCTTTTAAGGTGTTCATTGAGTTTGAATATTACTGCTTTTAAATGATAATGATATAATAAATAAGAAAAGAATGTATACATGTAAATTCATTACTTATTTATTTAAAAAATGTCTTGAAGTTTCAAATAATGGGTTTTTTCACTTACATATTATGTAATTTATTGTTTTAGGTTTTTGCAGCTGAGAAGAAAATTTATCGTCTTAGTAACATACAATTAAATGAACCATCTACATCGGAACCACCTGATAATTGGATAAATCACTTCAAACAGAAAATCTAATTACACCTCGAAAAAAATAATTAAACAGATAAACCAAAATTCTAGGTCCAATGAAATAGGATAACAAGACGACCATAGCGAGCGAGGAGCAAAAAAACTTTAAAAATCCCTTAATACGGCCTTTCGGCAATTTAATACTCACGAACAAAGAAAGCGGCCGGGCGATTGCCTAAAAATGACAGCTACAGTGTAACGATCGCAATCACCTCTGATTAATCAATCACTCTTCCACTATTGGCCAAAATCTATTGACGCAGCCAAAATACCAATAATTCAGCCAATTAAAACAATTGAGACTGTAACCATGATTGATGCAGGTTTTACACAATCGCCTTACAGCTACAGACTACAGGGGCTTTACTACGAGCTCTTAAAGCAGGACAGAAATTGAACTGCACTGAACTTCAAGGCACTGAACTGCTAGGCAGACGCCGCATTATACTGTGCTGACTGCTGCAGTTTAATTTCTGTCTTGCTTTTAGGCCCCAGATGTCACTTTGACGTAGACAGAGAAGGAGATTGTGAGGAATGGGTGCCAGCCACAGAGGAATACTACCTCTATGGTGCCAGCACGGTCATGTCAAAAGTTACCTAAAATAAATGAAAAAGTAACCTCTCATTTTTTTCTAGTAGAAAAGTATTAAAAGTTCATAGAATAGATGCTGGTTGTAATAACTTACACAAATATAAAGGATAATGAACTTGTCGTTGTATTTTTAGTATACTATAATACTTATTTAAAACACCTAAAATTAAAGACAGAAAAATGAAATTTGTAAGTACCTACTAAAATTCGACATCAATGTTGTAAGTGAAATAAGGATCGAAATTTATCTAGTCTACTGATTGTCAAAAATCATACAGGATTCATTTACCCTGAGCATTTACCAATACTTTGTAAAAAAAAAACATCAATATGAAGTTAGTACCTTCGCCTTCCCCATCCTTGTTATATTTTACTAGTGGGCCCGGCAGACTTTGCATATAGTGTATTATCTATGGACTTTGTCCTGCCCTGAACCTCGAACCACCTACCCTACCCCAGCCTGCAAAATAATAGCATTATTTATAAAAAAAAATACTAATCGATAGGGTTTTAATATCTCAACCCAGATAAGTAAGCCTTCGGATTTGCTCACCCTTAATTTTTAAGTTAAAAATAAAAACAAAAATTAGAAAAAAATAAAATTATATGTATCTTTGAACGGTCATATCTTATAATATATGCAATATACGGAACTGCTCACAAAAAGCATATATGTAAATATAAAAATAAAAGGAAATTCAATTACTACAAAAAAAAATCTTTTGGTCTTGAATTATTTTACTCCCTAAAACAATATACAAAAATTGATGAATAATAAAAATGCTTACTTAAATTGAGTCTTACTTTTTACGTTATCTGCTCCAAAATTACAATTTTTAACTTAATAATGAAGGGTGAGCAAATCCGAAGCATTAAATAGCTGAGTTGAGCTATTAAAACCCTATCGATTAGTATTTTTTTTATTGAGAATGCTATTAAATTCGACTCAAGTCACGTGACTATCACGTGACCTTCCGTAGAGCCTCCCCGAATTTTATAATGGCAGGAAGGGTTCTAACCAATTGATATATTTTTTTAATTGCAATTTTCTATTAGATCTACACATTCGGGAACTTGTTTTGAATAGCAAATAGTACTTTGCACGCTTTATTTTTAGCGCTCATGCGCATATCATGAATTCAACTCGGTACGACTATTTTTATTTATTTAATAATAATTAAGAAAGGTGGAGCTGGTTAAAATAATACTTGAGCAATTAAATACGCGACGTGAGCAGTTTTTTACGACTGTGAGCAGTTCCGTATATTGCATATATTATAAGATATGACCGTTCAAAGATACAAATAATTTTATTTTTTTCTAATTTTTGTTTTTATTTTTAGCTTAAAAATTAAGGGTGAGCAAATCCAAAGGATTACTTATCTGAGTTGAGCTATTAAAACCCTATCGATTAGTATTTTTTATAGTTCTTTGCACGCTTTATTTTTAGCGCTCATGCGCATATCATGAATTCAACTCGGTACGACTATTTTTATTTATTTAATAATTAAGAAAGGTGGAGCTGGTAAAAATAATACTTGAGCAATTAAATACGCGACGTGAGCAGTTTTTTACGACTGTGAGCAGTTCCGTATATTGCATATATTATAAGATATGACCGTTTAAAGATACAAATAATTTTATTTTTTTCTAATTTTTGTTTTTATTTTTAACTTAAAAATTAAGGGTGAGCAAATCCGAAGCCTTACTTATCTGAGTTGAGCTATTAAAACCCTATCGATTAGTATTTTTTTTATAAATAATGCTATTATTTTGCAGGCTGGAGTAGGGTAGGTCCTCGAACCCGATTGCAACGCCCCCTAAGTATCGGGTATAATTGTGTATATTAAACCATCCCGGGGTCCAAACAATCACAACAAAAAAGAATTAGCGAAATTGGTCCAGCCATTCACGCGTGAAGCCGTGACCAAGTGAAATAAGGATTCATTTTATATTTAAATATATAGATTTTAGCCGTGAGCATCGTTTTTGGTGGCTCAAATGTCAACAAAAAAAATGACGAGACGGTCGAGAGTCGAGACCGGTCGAGTCGAAACGAGTGTGAAAGAGAAGTTTTCAACGTGATGAGTTGCAATTTTATTCATTTATTGCATGATTGTAAGTTACATAAAGATGTTACTTAAAAATAGTACAAATCACAATCTGCCAAATAATGGCGTGCAAAATTTCAAGAAACATTCATATTAAATTAATAGAGAATAAGTTATTTACTACTGGAATTTTTTTTTTTTAACGAAGTCAACAAGAAATCTGAATTCATAATAAACGAAAGCAATTATTTTAGGTTTAAGTAATATAAATATAAATGTCAAATACTTAATACTTAAATGTCAAAATGTTACAGATCTCGAAATAGTTACATTAATTAATATATTATTTAGCATATATTTATATAGAAAAAAGTCAGAATATTATGTCAATTAGCTATAAGTATGATAATAGGTCAGGATTCTTGAAGCATTCGTTTATCGATTATGTTATTTTGTTGCAAGAATTCATTCACTGTAAGTATAAAAATTCTTTGCAAGTAACCATTTTTTAAGTTTTTATGTAAATTGTTTTGTTGGAAGCTTTTTTATTTCCAATGGTAGCTTGTTGAAAATTTTTATACACATCGCGTAACAATTTTTCTGAAAGAGTGCTGTTTTTGAGACTCTATCAAATACCAGTTTATTCTGATATCTCAGTGCTCTTTTTTCAACAAAATCATGAAGAGTTTTGAAAATGTGCGGGTTTAACTTTACAAACTTTGCTATTTCCAGAATGTACATACAAGGGAGCGGCAATATCTTGAGCTTTTGAAAAGCAGGCTTACATGAATGATAGGGTGCCATGCTAAGAATTGCTCGAACACATTTTTTTTGCACTAAAAATGCCCTATTAACATCAGTTGAGTTTCCCCAAACTATCAGGCCATATCTAAGCACTGATGATACGTACCCATGATATGCTGTAAGAGCAGTTTTGATACTACTTGTTTTAACAAGTCTACGTAATACATATACAAATCTGTTAAGTCTATTACAAACAGTATTAACTTGACATTTCCATGAGCAATGCTGGTCTATTTGTATTCCTAAAAATCTACATTCTTTTACTTCTTTTATTTTATTTCCTGCATAGTTAATGTTCAGATTTACATGCTTTTTATTATAATTTCTAAACTGAACGTAGTTTGTTTTACTTATGTTAATACGTAAATTATTAAGGTCAAGCCAATAGACTATTGATTTTATAGCATTATTTATGTCAGATTCAAATTTACTTATATCATTATTATTACAGGTCAAAAGTATTGAAATGTCATCAGCAAAAAGTGTCATAGTATAATTATTTGAAATGTCTGGTAGATCGTTGATGTAAAAAAGAAATAATAAAGGCCCTAGAACAGTGCCTTGTGGAACACCATATTTACTAACTTCATATGTCGATTTGTAAGTTGACATTTCGTGCAAACCATTTAAATTTTGTATTTCTACACACTGTTTTCTGGATTGTAGAAAAGATTTAATCCAATCGAACGCTTTACCTCTAATACCAAAGTTTTCAAGTTTGTCCATTAAGATATTATGAGCAACAAAATCGAAAGCTTTTGTCATGTCAATAAAAACAGATATTGCCAGTTTTTTCTGGTCCTTACTTTTTACAATTTCACTAACCATATTAAAACAGGCTTGCGTCGTTGATTTTTTACTTTGAAAACCAAACTGTACAGATTGAAATATTTTGAATTTATTAGTAAAATCAGTAATGCGTTTATGCATAGCCTTTTCAAAGATTTTTGACAATATGGGCACTAGAGTAATAGGACGATAGTTGCTCAGCTGGCTTTTATCGCCCTTTTTATGTAATGGCTTCACTGTTGAAAGTTTCAAAGCGTCAGGAAAACAACCTTGAGAAAATGATTCATTTATTAAGTGAGTTAGAATCGGTGCTAATTCATTTTTGCAGTATTTTATTATTTTTGTTGTTATTTCATCATATCCGACAGCATTAGTGTTATTCAACGACATTATAATTTTTATTACCTCTTTGACAGTATAAGGTCTCACAATAAGAATCACAGATGACAGTCACAGAGCACGTTGTTTCAATTTGCTTCCGTTTCACTTTGGTTTTATACAAAAAATTAAGAATTAATTCTACAAGATCCGAAAAATCACCTAATAGTAATCTTTTGAACAGTGTAACCTAGAAGTAACCTGACGGAGCTAAAAATCACCTAAAAGGTTACAAAAGTAACCTGGCAACGCTGAATGGGGTACACCACAGGGGTACACCCACAGAGGTAGTATAGCCTACCTATATAGAGGTAGTATACCTTATACTACCTCTATGGGTACACCGTAGGCATATAACCCTAACGGGACCGTAGGTCTCTCAAATACTCTCTATGGTTAAATCCAGAGACAAGTCTAGGTTCAACTCTGTTCGACTCACAGGTTCAACTATCCCCTTTAGGTTTTAAATCTTTTCATAAACTTTGATTTTATCATTTATTTTGAGATATTATAAAATCAAAGTTCCTAAACATAGTCCTTGTAACTAATGTCTCTGGATGTGTTCTGCAGTGCAGCAGGGCGACCGCGTATCTTCTGCATCAATCATTGTTAGGTACATCGCAATCCCCTCTGATTGGATAACACTCTTCCACTATTGGACAAAATCCATTGACGCAGCAAGAACACCATAAATTCAGCCAATCACAACAATTGATACTGTAACAATGATTGCAGAAGATACGCAATCGCACTGCTGTGCTAATCATAATAGCTATTTATGCAACTGTATCGTAATGAGGGTCATTTTAATTCGAGTGCTGTTTTTTGATACGAGGCTTGCCGAGTATCAAAATAGGATAGTACGAGAATTAAAATGACTAATTACGTACAGTTGCATACAAGATTTTATCTACGACAAGGACATCTTTATAATTTTTTACTTTATAAATTAATAAAAAAGTCAAGTGCCAGAACCCAGAGCCGCTAAGCTATAGGTATCCTATTTATGAAGATAACCATATCGATTATCGATACAGCTACGAGTTACGACTTATAACGATACAGCTCCCATACAACGAACTGTATCGTTATGAGAAGCAAACAGGAAAGAGGGTTCAATTCGATATAGTTGTCAAATTCGAAATTGGAACTTTTCGATGCTGGAGTAGATAGGTAAATAATATTCTAGTCTCTAGACTCTACCTACTCTCTAGTCTGTTAGAACACAGAGTAGGTACATTATATATACGGGTGTGATAGAAACTTAGATTAGTGCTCTGGGAGTCTGGTTAACTTGTCTCTGATTAGTGCTCAGAATTGGGATCACTGGGATTTCTCACTTTTCAAAATTGAAATTTTATAAATTATCGTATCATGTTTCGTTTGCCATTTGGAGAAAGAGTTGATCCCTTGGAGGAAAAACGACAAGCAAGAGAAAATACTATAAATAGTATTATAACATTCTGTGTTTTGTGTGCGGCTATTAGAATAGGTTAGTATTTCAGTATGACTACTTTAAAAAAAATTCTCCTTGGAAGACTTTCGTCCGTGTTCGTTATTAACTTTTCACTCAATTATAAATAACTTTCCAGTAGGAGTTGGTCTCCATGCAGTGAAGGCTATTCAAAAGCTTAAGGCTACCAAAGCTCGCTCTGTATGCTATTCTTAAAAATATATGTTTTAATTAAGTAAGGTTGGTTGTTATATATTATTGATCTTTGTACCTTTGTTTTGTTAGGCTTTTTATTTTATAATTTAGAGTTGTTTTCTGCATGTAATGAAATGTTGAGGCACTTGTAGCTGTCAGCTGTTACAAGCAGAATGCCAGTCACACCAGACAACATTGAGTAATAGTATAGAACATGAGGAATAGTCTGCTGTCCTGGTCTCTGAGACAAGTTACTTGAAATATTAGTTCCGTTTTACATCCAGCGTACCTATTACATATACATTTACACAAAACTCAGCAATCTGTGTAGATAATATTTTTTTAATACTTAAGACACAGACAGTTCCCACTTAACTTTTAATATAGGATTGTTCAAAGACAGGTTAACAAATTCCTGAAAGCCAGCAAAAGACATAATGGTAATTATCATACTTCGTCATCTATGGAAAAAAACATACAATATATGACGATGTATGATTAATACAAAAAATAATCAATAAAATATTTGATTTCAGCTCCATTGGTCATCGAGCACAGTGGATTTTAAATAATTCTGATGAATATGGTCTGCATGAAACAAGGTGTAAAAATTAGACTAAAATTAACCCAATATTATGTAATAAATTATTTCAAGAGTTATTATATTGTTTCTTTGACATGTAACACATTAACCCCATATACATAGAGGCATAGACACAGTAGTTTTCAAACTTGTAGGTCAACTTTGATTAGGTATACCATAGATTAATTATAAATTATATATTGTCTTTGGGTATACATAGGTCAACGCATTGGCAGTTCTTCTGATGCTGCAAAAGTTCATGGGTGACGGTATTCACTTATCATCAGGCAACTCGCCTGCTCGTTTACTCTCTATGTCCATACTAAAATTATAAATGCGAAGGTGTGTCTGTCTCCAACGCTTTCACTGCATATCTTTTCAACCGCTTTTGATGAAATTTGTTATGGAGATAGTTTGCATCCCGGGGAAGGACAGGCTACTTTTTATACTTTTATACTATTAGGCTACAGGAGAATACAAAAAACTTAATCCATGCGGACGAAGTTCTGGGTTCATCTAGACACTAGTGGTACATAAAAAACTCATTTTTCTGATTATATTGTAGACAATTTCTGATTATATTATAATACAACAGTTCACTTATTCACGTATTCACTTGTCAGTACTAACAGACTCTGAGGCCCAGATCTTCGAATGAGGAGGGCTGCTATTTTAGTTTATTTTAGGACATCCAACAGGTTACAATACAATACAATAGAGTAATATTATGTGCAAGGTAGTTTGAAAAATAAATGACAGTTAGCTTCCAACGCTTGTGTGTTTACTCTCCACTGGCGACGAGTGAATAAAATTTAATCGTTTTAAGTGAATATTACGCGTGAAGGACAATAGTGGATGTTTTTAAAGTGTTTTTTTAAATCGTGGTGAAAGTTACGTATCGATCGTACGCGGGTAAACATGCCGATAGGAAAAATTGAGCCGTTCGATTTGACCTATATACAATGGCCGGCGTACGTGCGCCGTGTAAAACAGTTTATACTACTCAACGAAATTAAACAAGAACTCCAGGTGCCGATGTTAATTACGGTGGTGGGCGAAGCTACATACTCTTTGATGTGTGACCTTTGTGCACCCGATCATCCAGAGAGTAAGACCTTTGACGCCCTCACCGAGCTAGTCACCAACCATCTGGAGCCGCAACGTTCGGAGATAGCGGAGAGGCATGTTTTTCGGCAAAGGCGACAACGACCAAGCGAGACCCTTACTGAGTACTTGCAGCACCTAAAACATCTGGCGGTCACATGTAATTTTGGCACGAGATTAGAAGAAAATTTGCGTGACCAATTCGTCTCGGGCCTATCGAGTGACGTCATGAGATCCCGAATTTTCGCCGAGAAAAGTTTAGGCTACAAAACCAAAGGCAGTGGAGCTAGCTCTGGCTTTGGAAGCGGCGGAGAGACACGCCGTGGTGAGCGGAGGCAACGCAGCGCCGCCGGCGAGCGGCGTGGACGCGGGCGAGGGCCTGCATGCGGCGCGTAGCCAGCGAGCGCGCGGCCCGCGGCCGGGCAGGAGCGGTGCGGGCGGCCCGGGCGGCGCGAGCGGGCCGAGCTGCGGCGGCGGCGGCGGCGCAGGGAGCGCGGCGAGTGCGCCGTGCTGGCGGTGCGGTCGGCAGCATCGGGGGCGTTGTAGATACGTCCATTTTACCTGTGACGAGTGCCATCAGCGGGGCCACCTTAAGGTTATGTGTAAGAAAGCGAGGGAAAGTGAAGTGAAGTGTCAAAGTTTTATCAGTGAGAGTTCGGGTGAGGACTTTTTCAACATTGATATCGTTGCTCAAGGTAACAGGCCTTATTATATTAACATGAAAGTGGAGGACCGTTTACTAGAACTAGAAATCGACACCGGCAGCCGGATATCGGCTATTAACGAAAATTGTTATGAAAAGTTATTTAAACACAAAGAGATTGTTCAGGATAATAATATATTGTTGCGTAGCTATTCGGGGTCACGAATTGCTTCTCTTGGATACTTAATAGTTCGGGGGCAACTTAGGTCGGTTATCGTAGACGATTTGAAGTTAGGTATATATTATTCAAGGCGGAAACAGACCGCTACTAGGTCGCGATTGGCTTCGCGCCTTAAAAATAACACAAATAAATATCAATGAGATAATCGAAGAAGATCAGTTCGTGACCCGTATATGTAAGGAGTTTCCGGAAGTATTCAGTGAGAAGCTAGGAACTTGTAATAAAAAGCTACAATTACAGCTCACTGATTCGGAGGGGGTGTACGTGCGAGCGCGGCCCGTGCCGCTGGCGCTGCGCGAACGCGTCGACAGGGAACTCGCGCGGCTCGAGAGCGACGGTACGATTTATCGCGTAGATCATTCATTTCGGTACCTACGCCGATCGTTCCCGTGATCAAGACCAATGGGGATATCCGTATTTGCGGCGATTATAAAATTACTATTAACCCGAAATTGAAACGGGACTATTACCCGCTGCCTCGCATTGACGAGTTGTTTGCAAATTTAAGTAACGGTGAAGAATATAGTAAAATCGATCTCCGCCACGCCTATGAACAGGTCCTATTAGAAGAGAATTCTCAAAAGTATACCGCGATCACTACGCATATCGGAACGTTTGTTTACCGCCGTAGGTACTCCATACGGCTTATCGTGCGTACCCGAGAAATTTCAAAAGTTAATGGAAGAGACGTTGCGCGGGGTACCCGGCACCGTAGTTTTTCTCGACGATATATGCGTGACAGGTGTAAATAGACAGGCACATTTAAAGAATCTGCGAGCTGTATTGGAGCGTTTAAGACAGGCAGGCCTCACAGTTAAATTAAATAAATGTAAATTCTTACAGAAGAATGTTAATTATTTAGGGTTCGTGATTGATAAGGAAGGCTTGCATCCCGATCCGCAGAAATTGGAGGCGATTAATGCAGTCCCAATACCCAAAGACGTAACGCAACTTAAAAGTTTTTTGGGTCTTCTCAATTACTATGGTAAATTTATCCCAAGCTTAAGTACGATTTTGTACCCGTTACATGCACTATTAAAGAAAAATTGTCAATGGGATTGGGATTCGCGTTGTGACTCTGCTTTTAACACAGCAAAACGAGCTTTACTAGGTAAGCGTGTGTTAGCGCACTACGAAGAAGGGCGGCCGCTCGTGCTGTCGGTGGACAGCAGCGCTTATGGGATCGGGGCCGTGTTAGGTACGCGGATGGGCAAGAGCGGCCAGTCAGCTGTGTCTCACGCACGCTGAACGAAGCCGAAAAAAAATATAGTCAGCTGGATAAGGAGGCCTTGGCTATATATTTTGGTATAACGAAACACCATCAATTTTTATTTGGTAGGAATTTTGTTTTAAAGACCGACCATAAACCTTTAACGTTTATTTTCGGTAACAAGAATGGTATTCCACAGACTGCGGCTAGTAGATTACAGCGGTGGGCCGTACGACTAGCTGGTTAGATATGATTTTTCAATCGAGTTTGTGCGTTCGGAACACAATGGCCCTGCGGACGCATTGTCGCGTCTGCCGATATCGCACGAGCGACCTTTCGCACGCCCCGACCAAAAAATAAGTTATATTAATTTATTAGAGGAAACATTACCGGTCAATTTCAAACAGATTGCTAAGGAAACGCAAAAAGATGCTTTGTTATGTAAGATATACAAATATGTAATGTTCGGTTGGCCATCTACCAGTTGTGACGAAGAAAAGCCATTCTTTGCTCGTAAAAGTGATATACTTATGTTTAGATTTAGGATGCCTCATGTATAAGTATAGGGTGATAATCCCGTCGAGATTAAGGAAGGCGGTGCTGAGAGAACTCCACGAGGGACACTTGGGTATGAATAAAATGAAGAATATTTCGCGGAATTATGTTTATTGGCCAAACATAGACAGTGACATCGAAGAGCTTTGTCGCTCCTGTCTCGCTTGTGCGCAGGTGCGCGATGCACCCGCGCGCGTGCCTTTACATCCTTGGGAGTTCCCTCAGCATCCGTGGCAGCGCTTACACGCTGATTTCGCAGAATGCTTTGGTAAGCGTTATTTGATCGTAGTAGACGCACACTCGAAGTGGATCGAGGTAGCAGAAATGTCCAGCACCACAGCTAGTGCAACGATCAAAGCATTCAGGTCCATGTTTGCCCGATTTGGGCTTGTTGCCCAACTCGTCACCGATAATGGGCCGCCTTTTTTATCTGACGAGTTTGTGCGTACTTCGCACATTAAAGTACAGATATACTTACGGAAGTACTTACGTCACTCGTTCCCGCGCTCACAGCTGTTGAATACCTCCATATAACACCTCCATATATATACCTATACCTTTCACCTACAAAGTACCTCAGACATTACCTTACCGGCGCTACGAGGCGCTGCCGTTTACCGGGAAAATGGAAGAAGGAACAGGAAAATGGAAAAACCAAGAGAGTAATAACGTACACGGGAGATCGCTTTATTATCACAGCTCAAGAGAGAAATAAGACACGGATTCACGTAATATTCTTTATTGCCTAGCTGACGCAGTTCCAATGAATTCCAGATAACAGGAAGGTGCGAGGTCAATCTTGAAAAAGACAGAAGCTCGCTGGAGATTCAAAGGAATGGTCAAGCGTTGTCTCGTTCCTAGGTCACACTCACCGATAACTGAAGACTGAAGAACTGTAGGAAGATCAGGCAGTGTATTGAAATGGAAAGAGTGGTTCTGAAAAGAACCGTTTTTAATTGCCTTGATCTTGCGTTGCCGTCGTACGCCAACAAGCACCATGGAGCACCATCAACACGCATTAGGTAAGTCTATTCGCAGGTCCTCGGTCCGGCACTGAGGCGCGCGTCTTCGCTATCACAGTTCGCGCCACTTCGCGGTTCACTGCAGCGGGCAACATCAGACTGAGCTCCTGCGCGGCCGCCGCGTCCCGCGCCCGCGCCCGCGCACCGCGTCTCGTACGTATGCGCCAACAAGCCACGCCCACTTTCCAGTACACGCGTCATTTAATTATTAAGTATTATTTGTTGAATTCAGGGAAATTGCGCGTTACCGAGAACAAGCATTGCGCGCGGATCTGTTTGCCGTTTTTATTGGTTTTAATGTAAGGTCTCTCATTGGTTGTTATGTTGTAAATATTTTATCTTGTTTTCTATTGGTTGTTAGTACTTAAGGTTTTCTGTATACATATATATCGCTAAGTTTTACAAATTAAATTATTCCTTATTCCTTATCCCTTCATCCCACGCGGATTTGACCTTGTGATTTTGCACGGCTCATATTCCGCGACCCGCGAACCACCCGCGCACCCCGCAGGCATCACGTTTCAGAAAAACACCTACAAAAAAATATCCAGGCCACTTATCATGGTTCTGTAAACGGCATTGGCTTTATCTATAATACATCTCTATGAAGGTATGATTTATAGAAGCTGACGTTTACAAACAATTACATATAACGGAAAGAATGCGTCAACGACCGCGATAACGATTGCGATTTTTCAAAAATATATTTTCCCGATAAAGATATCACATTTCAGTGATAATCCAGTCTAACACTGCACTAAAATATATTTATAAACCTATTGTAGGTATTGAGTTTTTATTTGTATTTGTCACCACTTGTCATAACAAACAATAAAAACACAGAAAAAAACTCAATATTTTGGCACAGATTCAAATGACTTTTTACCATAGCTTATTTTATTTTTTTGTTTTCGCACTTGACAATTTTACTGTTGTAGTGTAAAGACTACATTATGGACTTCTCTATGGTCCAAAGTTGTACAAACCAAAATAAACTCTATAATTAAGATAAATCAGATTATAATGGTCTGGACCGGCGAGCCCACCGGCGGGCTCGCGCGCGCGAGGGCAGTTTCCGTTAGATAAACAGGCGAGCCCACCGGCGGGCTCGTGCGCGCGAGGAGGTTTCTCAAATCAATTGTGAGTTTTAGTTATAACCAGCTCGTAATATCCCGCTACAAGTTTCAGACGTATTGCTTAAAGAATTGTATCAAGCACACGACTTTGGCACCATATAGACCCCAAGGTAACGGGGAAGCAGAAAACGCGGTAAATACCGTTAAAAAGGTTATTAAAAGAGCTAAATTTGAGAACGAGGTCATATAGATTGCTTTAAATAGATTTCTTTTTCAATATCGAAATTGTGATCACGCGACCACTGGAATTTCACCGGCAGTCGCTTTGTTAGGACATAGACTCCGGAGTAGGCTTGATGCATTGCGGCCAGAAGTCGCTTCTACGGTACGCGAGGTACAGGATAAGCAGAGG